>WEIU01018190.1:260147-271280 GCA_013389925.1 Aegithalos caudatus
CCCTCACATGCTCTCACTACACCACAGCCTGGTAATACTTTCTGTCAGGGGCAAATGTTGCACACCCATTTCTTATCAGAAGAATTTAATGATATTCCATCAGTTTGCATTTATACTGTCAATTTTTTTGTATTATTTTTTTAGAAGAAATGTAAATACTCATTGCTAGCCAGAGTAGCTGTGGACATGAAGAGCAGCCTAACTGCCTCCTTCTGCAAAGAAAGCTGCCCCCTTGGTACCAGCTGAAATTCTAATCAGAGTTGCCTCACAACACTGATATTGTAGGTGTGCAGTGCTAGTCATTGCTGTTATTATAAATGACATTTCAGGAATTGAAAAAATTGCAGCTTGTCAGTGGAGACCTGTAATTGTTTTCCATTCAGGAAAGGGTTTAACAGGGCTGCTGGTAAAAGGAGGAAAAATAGATTCCCTTCTTGCTAATCTCAGAAAGACACAAGTGGTCTAATTGACAACTATCTTAGACATTGAGGGAGATTTCTAACAATGCATTAGAATAAGAGTTGGTGTGCTCTGAGGGGAATTTAGTAACCCAAATCAGCCCCAGGCTGACCAGGATACAGCTGCAGTTCCACAGGAGGGGAGCAGAGGTGGTCCCTGCTGTGTCCAAAATGTGCCCAGGGAATCCTTGGTGCCACCACACTGATTTAGCAGAGTGACCATGCTGAGAGTTCAGCAAATATCACCTGTAGGTACCTGTCCTAAAGCACTCAGAGGCCACAAGGTAAATTCACTCCAGAAACAAAAGCTGTTTAATGTCCTGTGTAAGCCAAGAGGAGTTCCTGGTGCTGCTACTGCAGCCCTAAACAGAAAGTCATTTTAATAGAATCTCTTATGATACCTTCAAATTGCTCCCTCAAATGGAATAATTGAGAAAGATGCTTTAAACTTTCAAGTGTTCAACTATGTATTTCTACATATAACATGCTTGTTGCTGTCTGTGGGCATGAATGGAGAACTTATGCTCATAATCTAAAGTACAAGTGACATTAGAGCTCCTCAGGACCTTTAACAGCCTTTCTAGAGGATGGCCTATATTAGAAATAAACACCCAAGGATAATTAATTCTACAAGCAGATAGCTATGAGGTAAGAAGTGAAAAATGATAAGGAGCATGATTAATATTAGAACTGTTGTAGTGGCCTACTGGGGAGGGGGGAGAAAAAAGTAATCACTGTTAACCATAGACTTCAAAGCAAACCAGAGGAACCCAAGCCTCCGTTCCTAACAATATTAATAATTATCAGTTATTGCCATTCTCTGGGCAGGGTCTCAGCCATCCAGGCTGAGCAGAGCATCCCTTCTCTCCAAAGTGCTGCAGCTCCATCCCTGCTGTCAAAGCCAGTTGGAATCACACTGCCCACTTAGTCAGAAAATCAGAGCTCCCCTTCCCTCACACCAAGTACTTCATCCTCTGGTAAGCACTGCACAAAGTCTAAAGCACTGCAGGAAGAATGGCTGTGTAATAAAAGTGTAATTGAAATGGCTACACTGCTGCCTCATTTCATTACTCACACTGGCCTCTGCTTGTTAAATTTTAAGATCTCTTGGGAAACCAGTGCATAATATAACAACACTCCAGAGTGTCAAAACAACCCCTGCTGTGATTTATCTCATGCATGACATCAAGGATCTATTTTAAAGTAAAGATTTTTACCAGTAAAACAAGCCCTTAAACTTTTCCAGTTCCCTGAATTTAAAGAACATTGACTAAAACTTGTGGATAAATGTTAGGAATTTCTAGAGTTCCCGCTGTCTTTGCCTTCCTGAAATGTTTTGAGTCTCCTTATTCTTTTGCATCTCCAAAGTCATTATAAGAAGAAAATCCAATCTAGGTTTCTTGCACAACAATTAGTATAAGAAAACAAAATTTCATCAAGGAGACCACTAACAGAAGAAAAACAAACAAACAAACACAAAATCCAATTACGAGCTTAGAAATTCTTTGTTTTAAAGTAATTTTAAAGTTCCATTCAACACGCAGGGATTGCAAATGCTTGTGGGTGACACACAGCAACATTTCAGGGAAGGATATCTGGATACCCAGCACACCCCTCCTGCCATGGGATGCTCTCTTGGGCCTTTATCCCCCTTGGTGCTTTGAAGCTGCCTTTTGAACTACAGCTTTACCAAAAAGATCTTAAAAGAACGGGCTCTGACAAGTAACAGAGGCAAAAGGAGCATTTCTGCACCTCCTTGCTAACTGCACCAGCAACTACAATTAAATTGGAAAACCCTCACAACCACAACTACCAGTTGATAAATTCCTTCTGCCTCATGCAGGTAAGGTCACCACAGAATATCCTGTGTTATTTGTTTCCAAGGAAAACCAGCTGCACAACAGCAGTGCCATTACTTCACCTGGCCTTAATTTCTCCATAAAATCTGCCACGGCCATGGGATGTTACCTGTAGGAAACACGCCGTAAAATTAATTTTGTCTGGGCTTAATTAGCAGTTTTATATTTAGTTCCTTCCAGTGCACAGAAGAGAAGCCTTGACTCCTCTGCAGCCATGCCTAGGAGTCACTAATAGGCCATATAACACAATATAACTTTTTGCTCTCTGTTCCAGTAGCTCACTGCTGCTATGGAAGATTGATCGTTTCCAGCGGGCTTTTATTCAGAGGCAATTTCTTCTTTGTGTCAGGAAACTGTGGCTAACTCTGAGGTAAACACCCTGCCAGAAGGACTTTCAGAAGAATACTAAAGTAATGATTTAAGCAAGTCCTTTTTACACCCACCTGCCCTTGCCTCATAAAAGCTGACCCAAAGATCAGAACAGCCTTCAAAGGGACCTGGAGCAGTTTGTCTTGGGATCCCAGAGCACAATTTGGGATCAATTTTGTTCAGCACAATCCTGCCACCAGAGGCTCAGCTATGTCGTGATATCCCAACTCTGCAACTCAGAGGAAAAAGAGCCGAGGACACAAATTACAAGGGAGATGAAATCACCTCTTTGAAAAACTCACCAGCAGTCAGGGTTAGACACACCAGGCTTTTGCTCTTGGTTTTCCTGTTTGTTCCTGGTAGATCTAGTGAGTGAAAGCTTTAAGTGATGACTACTGTCCACCAGCTAGCACCCCTTGGTTTATTCTAACATTGGCTGGTGTAAGAACTGCATTTCCTAGGCATTGACAAGAGGCTGCCACAGCTGAATTTGGCCACCAGCTCCTTTTCATCCACCCAGCAACTGCTGGTCATCAGTCCTCAGCCCTTGGGAGGAGGCAGAACCCCAAATAACCCAGGCAGAACCCCAAATAACCCAGGCAGATCAATAACAAGGAAACAGGCAATGGAAGCCCTGGGTCTCCACGCTGTTCTCCCTCCTTTCTATATAAATTTAAACAATTTAAACCTTGAAGCCTAAAACATATTGGGGAAGTAGAAATCAATGGAAGCTTTGTTATTTTAAGAAAGCAATTCCAAGGAGTCTGAAACATTGTCTCCTTAGGACTTCAGTTTGCATTTTCATGCAAGTGCATGGCAAATTCTTTGGCTGTAGAAGAAAAACAAATGGAGAAGCTGTGTGGCCTTTCTGTGCACTGCTCCCTACAGAATGAAATTAATCAGTTACCTGACTTCCACATTGGGTTAACATTATTGCTGGTTATTTAACTTTAAAAAAAAAAAAAAAAAAAAAAAAAAAAAAAAAAAAAAAAAAAATCAGATTTTTACTGTTACAGAACCTCAACCCATCTGAACTCTGCAGTTCTGTCAGGGGCATCGACTATAATGATCTGTATCTCAAGGTCAGAAATATAAAGAACTGAGTAAACCAGTAATTTCACACTGTGTAACAGTCTCTGAGAGTACTGGCCCCTGACATATCATGCCATGAAGAAAAAAAAACAACAAACTCTCATTTTTGATTTAAAGAGTCTAAGTTTACTCAAAGGTGTTTTGCTATCCCCCAAAGTTTTAGAGCAGTATAACCAGCCTTTACCACTTGTCAACATTTAATAGCCTACACCCCANCTCCAACTCATGTATTTAGCTTTTAGGTGCAGCGGGTTGACAAGGCATCTATCATGGCTAAACAGACTAATTCAGAAGCATTTATTTTCTGCAGCCCTTTTTGTTTGGTCTTATGCTGCATCCTCTGTTTTGTATGTTCCCACATGCCAACAGAGGTTTGCCCTGTTTCTGCTACAGCATCCCCAAAAAAGCTGTTCTGTACTTTTCATTCTGCACTCTCTCCTTACCATCCTGACCCCAACCTTCCCCTCCAAGGGAGTTTGGTTTATTTGGAGAAGGAAGACCACCAAGTAAGGACTTGGAAATTTTTTGTGGCAGTTATTAAAACACAATTTAGATACACCTGGCTAGCCCCATTTAAAAATACAATCTCTCATGACAACACAAAAGTGGAACAGGAATTTTCCTGTCCAAAATGTGGGTAAGTACTTTTTGGTACCTATTTAAAAGCTGCCTATTTAAGTTATGCTGTCCAATAATTCTGATATCTGAGTGCAAGTGGTATGCACTATGTTAAATATACAGTGTCAGACACATCCTGAGGTTTCTAAAACATAGAGATATCACTGGAAAAAAATGGTAGAAACATTGGTTTAGGTCTTCCAGTGAAAACTTATCCCTGAAGATCTTCCATGGTCTGCTTCCAGGCAGCAAAATAAACAGCATGAGTTACCTGGAGTCCCTTAAACTGATATAGATGTCTCAGGGCCTCACAAAGCTAAGGATGAACTTAAAAACAAAAAGTAATAATTCTGGGGTCTAAGCTGAGCTTCATCTCTCTCAGATTGTGGAGACATTGAATAAAGAGTTAGAGCCCGCATAGGAACAACGCAGAAGAGGCAGGAGGAGGCAAATCCTCCAACAGCAATCTTTATTCCTCAGGAAAACTGCACTAGACAATGCACTTAAGATGTTTCTTAATAGTTAAGCCCCACCTCCTCCCTAAGAAGATAATTAAGAACTGTCTTTCATCTCACTGCTGTTTGGTGAGGGTAGGAGTGATACACAAATTGCTTGAGAAGCTGCTGAGTTAAATCAAGCCTGTTTGCAAAAACTAAAATCTGCTGGAGTAAAGCATCACTAATGGATTTGTAGCCGACAGAATAAATATCACTTGCATGTAAACTAATATTTGAGGAATATGTGAAGAAAAATTTTTTTCCATGAAGGAAAAGACTCCTTCAATTACTGCCCATCTTTGCAGCTCTCTGGGGAATTTCCCAGCTCCTTCTATCAGCTCTCTCTAGGTGGTTCTAGCATGTGCACTTATTCTTTATAAACAGTTTTAGCTTCTAACTGAAGGCCAAAAATCCTTTTTTATTTTTTTCCTCTCAGTCAGGATGAGTGCTACAGAACATCTTGATAGAGAAGTTGCCTTCACAGAGTGCTGGGCACGGCTGGCTTATTTCACAATGGCCAGCAAGAGAGATTCATCCCTTCGAAGGGGAAAACAGCATTTTTCCATTAAGTGAACTCTTGTATAATACAGCAGCATATCTCTGCTTCTTAGAGGCTCCACAACTCTTGCTATCCATGTTTCCAACTGAGTTGTTTACTTTCTCTCAAATCCTCAGCTTGGCAGAGCTTGTGAACAGCCTGCCACGCTGCTGAGCATAGTGCCACAAATATGAAAGGAAGAAGCAATTCTGAAGGAAGCACATCTGAAAGGAGGAAGATAAAATAGTGATGGCACGATTATTTTTATTTTATCAAGTTGCTGTAAAACTGCCAAGCCCAGAAGCCGAGCGTTTTAGCTGTGTTCTGAAAAGAGAAAGCCAGAAAACTCTTCCCTCTCTCACTGCTTCTCCTCACAATAAAATAAAAAAAGTTCAGATGTTTCCAAGTCACAACACTTGTAAATCCAGAAATAGAAAGAATGAAACAAATCATAAGGCATCCTCACTTAAATAGACAGAGATCTCTGTGTTAGACACATGTATGAAAGGAGTTAAAGAAAAAACAATCAGAATTCAAAAGAAACAAAAAACCCTTTTCTCACTGAGACCTGACTGCCTCAAGCACCACCTCCCAGCAGGCTGCTCAACAGGGAAACCAAATCAGCACAGATAAAACACAAGAATCCACTGTGGATGGCAAAGATTTCATGGATTTTGGATGACTTAACGAGTGCAGAGATTTCTCCAACCTAACCAATTCTGTGAAATTATCCTTAATATCCAAAAACAAAACTTGGGAAGGAGAAAATTTTAACATGTACACAACAGAGGATCACTGTAAAAATCAGGTTTTCTTATAGGGAAACAACTATAGGAATTCAGAGAGTAAAATATAAATATGAAATATTACCAGATTTAAAAAAAAAAAAAAGTTCTAAAAATGCCCCCACAGTGCAAATACTTAGGTGATAATTAATTAATTAATCTGGTGATAGCACTTCAGATTAGGATATTGCCCTGAAAACCTTTAACTTAAGCACTTAGAACTAATCTTGTCCATGGCAATGACTGACTGTGGGCACCCTGGCAGAGGAAGTTTCCACAAGTGGTGGCAACCTGAGAATTTATGTGAGCTTTTGCTGAAGAGAGAAGAGGAATTTAGAATAAAATCCTGAGGGAGAGCAGCAGCACAAGGAGAGGGCATGACAAATAAAACTAAGTGCAATTTCTGCCTTGGTTTGTAGTTTACACCATCTGTACTGCAGATATATAGTGAAATTCAGGGCATTACAAAGTACTGTGAAAATTTATGGATTTCAAAACAAAGCAGTAGAATATGCATCTTTTCAGGGATGATGAATTCTACTGCAAACACCAACCACTGTCAGACTGTTTGCAACATTAATTCTTTCCTGAGTCTGGGAAGCTTGTAGTATCTGTTAGAGTTAGAAAAACAGCTCAATGCACAACAATTAATTGTGGTATTTGGGGAAGCATAAAGGCATTTCAAAACAAAGCCAAAATGTAAAGTTTTGCTGACCATTTTCCAAACTGGAGATGCTGACCTGCAGCACCAACACCTACTGGCTGGGGCCTGGCACACTTTTCTAATGGCATTTTCCCTAATTTAGCTTAATAAAGACCTCAACTAGAACTAGTTTGTAAAATTCCAGCAAAAAAACCTCAAAACAGTCTGTATTTGTAACAGCATGGAAGAATGCTGAAGCTCATCCACAGAAAGAATTGTATACAATGAAAAACTCCCTTCCTTATTCAAGGCAGAGTTAGCTGCCAACCAAAACCATTTTATTTTCTAAGAAAAGACAAATACTGTATTATAAAATTCTACTTTAAGCTTATTTTGAGTTAGCACTTAGATTCTGCTGCTCATCCATGTCCTTCAGTTCCAAGCAGGCAGAATAGAGGCTGGATACACCATTTCAGTGACAATTGAGTCCAGGCCACCACCTTTTTGAGACTCCCTGCAATTTGTCTCCAAGTGTGGCACAAATTTGTGCTCTTGGACAGTGACAGAGGCAGGCTCAGCCAGGGGGACAGAAATGCCTGGAAATCCTGTGGCCTGAAAATCACTAACTGCTCCTGCTTTGCAGAAATGTGAAATGGGACAACACGAAGAAAAAAAAAATAAATAAGAAAACTGGATGAAGATCTTATTTGTTGAACTAGTTATGAGAGGGCACACCTGTGACCCTGCACATTTCACAGACACTTGAATCCAGATCAGAGGACACAGGCAGGGGAGCCTTGTGGCCAGGTTGGATTCTGACATTCCCAGCTCAGCATCTCAATCTGCAAACAAAAGCTGTCAGAATAGGAAAAGTCTCCACAGCACTTCTTATTTTTCACTACTTCTCTGTTTTGAAATCCCTTTTTGGTGAAGAAAACCAATAAAATCTTAGCAAGAAGCCCTGTGCAGCTTTGCTGCCCAGTGAACCCATGAGGCACAGCCTGAGGAGTGAGAAATGTCCATTTTGAAGGGCAGTGCTACCCTAAAGTAAAAGGACTCATCACAGACACAGCAGAACCTGCACCCTGTGAGAGAGTTCCTGTCTCCTTGCAGGAACTAAAACCCACTGCAAATGCTGACCCTGATAATCTCCCCTGTCATTTATTGGATTCTTTCTCAAAGGCAGATGGAGAGAGCAGTGGTGTTAATCTCATTTGGGATTGAATGAGTCCATAATACCCATTACCTTAAAGGCACTGGGGCACCAAGTTGGAGCATATCTGCTTTATATGCAACAATTTCCAGCCAAAAAATTAATCAGACCATAAAACATCCTTCAAGAAAAACAACAGATTTTGCAGATGAGGAGTTGCCTGAGAGGGTGAGCAACCTGGCAACCCGGAGCCACCATCTCCACTACAGGCACAAAACAATAATCATATAACTTAATGGACTGGTGAAATCCCACATTTCAGTTAACTAAATTCAGGCAAAATCTCTCTTCAACACTGAAAATGTGTGAGAGAGATTTGGGTGTGCACTGGGAGCTTTAATGGCATTTATGAATCATTTGTCCCCCAACACTGGGTTTCATCCTCCATCCTTTGTGACCAATAGTAAAATATTCAGTGTTACAGAATCACAGCTGGAGTGAACCTCTGCAGGTGAAGAGCTCACAGTGCACTTTGTGCCTCCTTCTGTCATTGCCTGGGACAAGACTTTATCGTTCTGTTTGCTATCTAGAAGGAAACATTTGTGTCACTAATTCATCAGGAATTAGGACATAATGTTTTTACTAAACATTGGCAAAGTTTACACTTAAAAAAATCCAAGCAACTAAAAGAAATACACCAGGGGGAAAAAAAAAAAAGTTACAAGTTTCTTAAAAACAGTCTGGGGAAGCAAACATCAGGAGATCAAGCAAAAGTCAAAAATCCAAGACTTCAAAAAGCTTTCCCTCAAACACTCTCCATGCAAAGACCCACATGGAAGCCAATACCATATTTAAGATTTAAAACATAACACCAGAGAGATTTTTATTATGCTCATGTTTTCCAAGGGCTTTTCAAGCTGCTTTTCTCCCTCCCAGGTGCATAAATCCCAAACACTGGTGGAGCAGTGAAGGGGATGGATCTGTTCTGTGCACAGCTCCTGCCTCCCTTTGCAGATAACTGCCAGTGACAGCCAGGTGGACACTGCAAAAGGGACACCTCAATCAATCACAGCTCCTTTATGTTTCCCATTTGAAGATTTATGCAAGTTGAGCACAGCTCACAGCAAGTTACAGTCCAATGGCACTTAATGACTGTGATCCTCGGAGCTTTCTCCTAAATAAGGAGGATGTGTCTGCTCCCTCACCAAAAGGGGCTGATGGCAGAGAAATGCTGTGGGGAGGAAAGCCACTCCAAGCATCCCCATGGATAACTGAGCACCTCACAGGTCTCATCTGCATTTTCTGAAAGCAGGCCCTTGTGATTTACTCAGACACTGACAGGGCTTCTGCATCTCCAGAGATGGAGTAGCTGTCTGCCTGCCCTTGTTAAACAATGTCACTGGGTGTTTCACTGCTGAGTGCCCATCTCCTCCATCTCAATGTGAGGAAAAGCAGAATAAATGCCCTGGCTGATCTGAGCAGCCCCAGCCCAAGGCATGGTGACAATTTTCTGGGGTCACCTGTTAGCATGCACACTGGGCTGAGGGTCCAGGTGTGCTCTACAGCTGAGCTCCCCACTCCTCCTACCAATTCTTTCCTCTTTGCACCATTGTTCAAGTCTGTGATAGCAACACTGACATGTCAGAAGCAAGACAAAAGGAAAGATTTAACATTGTGAGCCAAAGGAATTAGGCAGATGTAGGAATAGGGTAATAAACTAGCCTGTCATTTCTTCTAAGTGCAGCTAACAAGTAATTTGTAATTTCCCACATGAAGCTGTTTTGAGAATGAGAAGTTCCTTTAACACAACAATTTATTCTGAGGGTGGAAAATAACTGCACCTGTAACAACAAGGGATTTGTCCCATGAGAATCAGAAGAAAACATGTAAACAATCAGAGAATAGGAAGATTTGATAGACAGGTAAAATGTCTTTTGATAACCAATAGAATAATTAACAAGGAAGCTTTTAACCAATTAGAAGTTGTCCTTAAGGTTTGTAAAAACTGTACAAAAGACAGCATGTGGACATACTAAAGGGAAGCCTTCTGAACTTTTATGGTGTCACTTGTGTCCCAACAACAGGCAGACAACATTGCTGTCACAGCAGACAAAAAGGGAAAAGCTATTCTAGGAGGCAAATGACTTAGAAACAATTTAAATATTTCAAGGGGGGCCTGAAGCCTTTGCTGTAGGCAAATTTCCCATGGAGCAGTTGTGGTTTTGGGCTGTGGGGGCACCCAGCTCCCCTCTGCTGCTGGGCTCAGCTGCGTGTAGGGGAGGCCTCACTGCTGGTAATTAACTGGTCAGAGAACTCTCCATTGGCTCAAATTGAGAGGTTTTAAATCATAGGATCACAAGCCAGTCTGGAAAACAGACAGATAAACTTAAATGAAATGGGAATCATATTCTGCTTTTGTAATAGTCTCCCCTGCTGAAATCAATAGCAAATTCAGTGCTCACAGCTCTGAGCGCTTGCTTCTTTTTGTCTTTATTTTCTCTGAGTGGCTTTTCAGCTACATCAGCAACTGACCTCTGCTGCCATGCACTATGGAAAAACAGGATCTTGAAAAAATATTTTATATATATGTAAAGTCTGTCTGAAACCTAATAGGTTAATACAAATAGAGTTCTTCCTGTTGGCCAGGTAATCCCAGCAACCCTGCTCCACTGCAGAGTAAGTCTGGATTTAATTAGAATTAAGATTTTATTTGCAAACATCTTGTAATTACCTTTTTTATTTTACAGTTGAATACTCCCAGTGGCCTACTACAGGGTGATATACTGGTTTATATGTGGCAAGTTGGTGGTGTTCTATTCCACATTAAATGGAACCAGGGGAAACTTCCAATAGACAAGGAATTGTTAATGCCCCTTTCTACTGAGTCACCTTCCAGAACTGCACCCTGATTTCTGAATACGTTATTTGTTCAGGAGGTCAGGAATAATTAGTGTTTTCTTTTAATAATTTTATTTTCTCCCAGGTTTCTTAATGAAATGCTATTTCATTCCTGCAGATACTCAGAACACTCCAAAACAACTGTTTGCTTCCAGCTGGCTTCAAGCTTGGGAGGCTTCCATTTGAAGAGATAAAATATCAGGTTTTAAGACTGGAGGGCTCA
>WEIU01018190.1:298566-312107 GCA_013389925.1 Aegithalos caudatus
CAATAAACATGAGAGGAGGCAACCACTGCTCTGACCCAACCCAGCAAAGACAGACACTGTTCAAAATCCACAGTGAAAGGCCAGGCCCTTCGTGCCTCTTATGCTGTTAAGTTCCACTGAGCAAAGTATTTGAGATTAACTGGACTGGAAGAGACAAAGTTTAAAGCACAGCATCAGCACAGAGGAGGCTCAAATCCCAGAAGAACCTGGAGTCTGGCAGGGTTCTGCAGCTGGAGCACAGGGAAATGGTTGCTTTGTGGCTTTGCCCTGAGTCTTTCAGAGTTTCAGTTTAGATTCACTTTGCTCCCAGTTGATCAAAACCACTCTTCGCTGAAGCACACGTGTCCCCCTGAGTTCTTCATTTTATCTGAGAACAAACAGAGTTTGATACTCCCAAACCATTTCACAGGATGTAAGGGAGCACAGGAATTAGAGAACATTTGATCTGAACTAAAATGCAGACAAACCCCCTCAGCAATTCAGGACCACTTTCCAAGTATCTGGTAAGGCTACACAAAATTGTCAAGAGATAGCTTGCTTCATCCTGTCCAATATTTTCCAACAGTTTTTGCAATTTAATATCCATTATAATCGTTTTGTTGCTGTTTTGTAATTAGTGGTTTTAGTTAAGCAACCCCAGAGAGAGAACAAGGAGACAAAGTAGTCTCAAGTTGGGTGCATTTGATAAGCAGCATGTTGACAGGATGCCATATAAGAAGAGACAGTCCAGGACACCACAGGGGTTCTAAATACTTTCAGACAGTTAAGAGAAAAGAAAAATCTGCCTCACATCAATTTCAGCAGAAAAAATAAATTTTCACTAAAATAATGTCCTTGAATTATCCACTTTGGTGTCTTCTTTAAATTAGTGGAGGACCCCTGCAGTGCTACAAAGCTATAAAAATCCCTTCAGCAATGATTATTGGCATTGTCACTTCATCCTCAGGCTTATTATGGGTCCTATTTCTACCTAGATTGCAAGATTATTGCAATGTTTTAGGCTGGCAAAGATTAGTAAAAACAACACATAAATAATACAACATGCAGCTGAAATCAGGCTGTTTGAGGGCAGGAAAGGTAGGTTTGTTAAGTGACAGGGAACTGATTACTCCAGTGTTCATAATAATAAGCCCTGCCAAGAGAATAAGGAATAGAGTCATCAGTTTGCCACCAGTGGTGGCATTGCTTGTTGTCATTCAGCAAATTAATTCAGCCTGTCTTGTCAGGTATGAATTCCTTTCAGCAGAGATGCTAAAGGCAACAGGGCCTGGCCAAGAAGATGCTCTGGTCCTTAAAGGCTTCTGCTGCTTGTTAAAGTTCCTTTTGGGGTTTGTTTATCATTTATTGGGTTCTGGCCTTTCAGAACAAGGGATAGAAATGAGACAGAAAGAGTCACCCAGCAATGTCCCTGCCTGTATATAACAACCTAAAGGACTCATCCATTTCTTCTTTGAGCATTTAATCATTCCTGAAAGAACTACTTATCAAGCTGAATTACTTTAAGCATCTTCCTATAAATCACAAAGAAAAAGGTGGGTTTTTCTGTATCCAGAAATGCAGCTTCTGTTTCAATGAGTGGAACTATCAGCAAACACCTCCTACCACTCTACTCCTCTAGCTTTTCACTTTGCCTGCTTAATGAATAAAATTCTTGCTGAGCAATATTAGCCCAAAAATAAAGTGATTAATAATTAACACATCACCTCTTTAATCCTCAACTCTAGCAGCCCACCAGTTCTGGGGAAATCTGCTTCTATCTTCATGATTATTTTTTGCTCTCCTCTTTGTAGCACACATTGAAACATTTTCTGATCTCAATCTGGAATGATGAATCTCAATCAAATCATTCATATTGATCAGGATTTACTATTTTGCATTATCAGGGTGTACATCAAATTACCAGCCTGCAAAGGAGAATTAGACCAGACCAAAGAGTTTTGACCTACAAAACCCAAAGCACTTGTATCAAACAGAGTTGTTAACATTAATTTATGATTTTTTTTTTTTAAGTATAATTCATGTATTTTTTTCCCTATGAAAAGGGATTTAGTTTTAAAATACAATTTTTAGTGTCTCTCTGTGGTAGCCTACACATTAAGGTACTTATGAAAATTAAGTTTAGGTTATTTAGGAAACATATTAATTTCTTTTCTGTGAAATACTCCCTGTAGAATTTTATTATAAGAATTTCATCCAGCAGCCACTGGTGAGTATTTTCAAAATAAACATTATCTGGCTTGGGGCTGATAAAGTGTATCCCAAACAGGGCCAACATGATAACACACACAGGCTCACTAAGGGACATCACTACTCCTTGGGCAAAAACACCCTCAGTTTTTAATAAATCACCCACAAACTCCATCAGAATATTACAGAAGTTACCAGGACATTCCCAACAAATAAAACACCAGCAGCAGCTCCCAGCATAAGGCAGTACAGTGGAGCTGTGTCTCAACAACATGAGAATGTTTGACTTAGCACAAAATCTCCTAAATCAATGACTGAACTCCGTAACTATTAATGAGGACTTTTGTTTCCAAACGTTCATGCTGGGTTTTTTAACATCTCCACTGTGACTTTACACTCCACAGCGCTTCCTTACTGAACTCTCTTCACATTTGAAGCCATTTCCAAACACAACTTGATTACATTGGCTTCAAACCGAGGGGAAAACAGAATTTGTCAGTGGACCCAACAGGCCCTAATTTAGGTACACAGTTAAATTAATGAGGGAGAGGTTTATTCCACTTTCTTGTTCCTACACTTGGATGGCACGATGGCTCTGAGGAACCTGAGATGCTTTCAGTAGGAGGGTGTTTAGAAATCACTTGCCTTTGAGAAGAATATTTTTCACACAGTAAGAGACACGGCTGCTCCCCATTTTCACACACATTTTTGGACTGTGATTTAATAGTGACATTAGAAAAACAAGTAATTTTTTTGTTGTTTGATATTGTCAATCAAGCTTTTCTCCAGTGCCCCCTGTCAGATGTGTAGTTTGAAAACCAACCAAGCCTTTTATTTCCCAGTTGTTCACCAGCAAGGCAGCCAAAAACACCAATTCAGGGGCATTTGGTATTTTAAGACAGGAGGTAGGAAAAAAAAAAAAAAAAGGGATGGAAATTGGTTGTGATGAAATTACAGAATCTGGCATGACTGAAGTGGTTTGTAAGAAGAACACTGATTAACTTCCTAAATAGATACTGGCCAAACAAAGGACTAAAAACTGTTTCTCAGAAAATGTAATAGGTGTTACAAAACCCCTTCTTAAACAATGGAGCTGCATTAAACTGTTCTAAAACATTTACAAGAGGCAAACATTTATTTATTCTGGTCAATAAGGTATTTGTTACTTTTATTAAATCTCCCAGAAATAATAGTGAGGAGTACACAAAAATAGAAGCTAGAAAGGAGTTTGAAGGCCCAGCAATAAAACATCAGGTGTAGTGTAAAAAAGGCCCATTTAGGGCAGAGTTCTTCAGCTCTGAAAGCTCTGAACTCTTCAATTTCCACACCAGCAATCGTAGGATTTAAGGTGGGAGTCATTGATATCAAACCCAGTCCATCCTGAATTCCAGGCCTGCTGCAGGGGCTGGCAGGGCTGAGTCCCCAGGGACACCCAGCCCAGGGGTCCCTGGGTGCTCCAGGAGCTCCCAGCTCTGCTCTCCAGGCTGTTCCCAACAGCCACTGAAATATCCCACAGTGTTACCAAATGCTCAGCTCATTCTCAGTGCACATATATTTACCACTGACCCAAACAAATGAAAACTGCTCCTGAACAAAACAACAACAACAAAAAACTGCAAAAAGCCCTCAAAACACAAAAAAACCCATGCAAACAAAACAAACCTCAAAACAACAAAAAACAATAAATAAATAAATTTTAAAAATTTAAAAAACAAACAAAAAACCACCAAAAACCAACAAAACAAACCCAGTGAGGACAACAGCAGGCTTGAATTAGAACTTACTTTAGCAACAACAGCAAAATTATCAAAATGCCTGAAGTACTCTGGTCCTCTATTTAAGCAGTGCATTTTTAGATTAATAAGTAATAGCAAGATTGAGGAGAACTGTGATGGTTTTATCTTAGGCAAGTAAGAAGTCTGAAACAAAACCTTACAAGGGGGATATAGAAAAAAAAATAAAAAACAACAACAATAAAAACAAAACAGAAATTGTGATTTTAGTTTTCTCTACATTGACTGAGATATTTTGAGCATTCAAAGCATTCATGGAGTGTTCATGAAGCGTAACAGAAGCTACATAAGCAAACATAAATCTGCTATATCGTTTAACAACCTTAGCAGGAGGAAAAAAAAATAAAATCAGTTGTTCTGCTTGAAACCCTTCAGGTACAATATTTGAAAAAGCCAAGGAGCAGTACAAACAAAAAGTAAACAGGATTAGTTCCTTGTGGTCCTGCTAAAATGGTGAAGACATATCATTGTGCTCTTAGTAAGTATTGAAGAAGAAAATCTCTCCCTGTTTAATTTGTTAAGAAATGTTTTTTGGTGGAAAACATTTACCAGCTGTACCTGTGGGATTTTATTTGCCTCTTTTCCCTCATCACAGGGCTCATATGGGCAATGAACACTCCCCTCAATAACCTGCACAGGGACCTCACTGGTGGCTTCCTCACTTTTGGACATTCCTGACTTCTCCTGGCTGCAAGCACCTTGCAAACAGATTCACTGATCCACTCCATCTCAAAAAGGAACATGCTTGCTGAAGGTTTCAGAAATCAATCATTTACAGCAGTTAAGTTTAAAGGAAAAAAACCTCAAACTCTCCCAAATCTCACCAAAAGAAGAAAGAATCCACGAAGAATTTGTTCTCACCAGGAATGTCAGGGATTTTAAGACTACAGAAGTTGGAAAAGCAAAAAAGGATCAAAGTACAATAAAACATTTAACAGGGAGATTCTACACTGACTGCTGGTGCTGTGGTGCCGAAACAAACAACCTCTCTCCCACCTTCCACAGAGCTGGAAAGTTCTTCTGAGTCAGGATCTTTCTTGATTCAGGTTTACCAACTTGGTGCCCCCTTTCTGGCTTAAATCAGCCTCCCTCCTGCTCACAAAACCAGTGTAGTGACAGATAATGAAACACCACCTGTGCAGAGATATTAACCTCCCTCAGAACCTTCACTCCCCCTCAATGCAGGAGATTATGACACCCAAGGTTCCCTGAATTGCCCACCTCTGGTGCTCTGTCACACTGGGGGACAGGGTCCCCTGCCTGGAGACTGATAAATGAAGCATTGAAAGAAGCTCTAGAATTTGTTCCATCTTGTGAGATTATTAAATTGGCAGTTTAGTAGCTGGCTTTAGCTCTCAATACCAATGGAGAGTTCTGCTGATGAAATGATGTAGGAGGATGCAACACCCTTTGAAAAGGGGGAATTTAAGGGACATTTTCAACCTGCATTGGATTGTTTGTATTTCTGACCCAGAAATCAGGTTTTAAAAGAACATATACCATGACTGAGGACTATGGTGCTGGGAGCCTGAGGCCAGGAAAATGCTTACATTTACCAAGCGGCACAGAGAACAGGAGCAGGCACAAAGAAACTGAGGCTTTGCTTATTTATGGTGAGGGCAAAGGCACAAAAACCACAGGAAAAAAGCCCCACAACATAAATATATGGTTTGACATTTCCCTGAAAAATTGTGCAAGGAAACATGTCAGGAAAAGTCAGCTGGCTACACTTTGAGAAAAGGTGTCCTAAGGTATATGTCTTGGTTACAATGTGCAACCGAAAATGTTTATTCTCTTTTCCATCTGTTGAAACTGTTTGGGTTGGTGTTTTGTTTTTTTTCTTTATCTCTTGTATGACCCACTCCTCATAAGTCCAGGGGGCAGGTGCCTTCTGTCAAAGGGCAGCTGTTAAACCATGTGAGGCAGTGTCCTTATCTCTTCCAGGACCCATCCTCCTTGCAGGGATATCTGCTGTTCATGGGCCAGCCAGGCTCACTGCAGGGCTGATACAATTCCATCATCCCATGGGAGATGCTCCACCCAGGGAGAGGAGCCCAACATTCCTACCTGGATACAAGCTGGGATTCTGAACACCAGCACAGTTTGCACTGGATTCCAGAGGAAGACTGAACCCATCTCAGCACCACTGGACCCTTCTACAGGAGCATCTCTGCTCCTACAGAACCACATCTGTCACTCCAGAAGAACTTAATTAGATTGCTACCAATACCCTGACAAACAAAATGTCAGGTTGTGTTCTGACTCTCTGACAGGATTTCTAGGATTTTTGTTTGTTTGCTTGTTTTTTGTTTGTTTTTTTTTTTTTGTTTGTTTGTTTGTTTGTTTTGGTTTGGTTTGTTTTTGTTTTTTTTTGGTACTACTACATTTGTATTTTTAATATTCCTAGTAAAGAATTGTTATTCCTATATCTTTTCCTGAAAGCCCCTAATTTCAAAATTACAATAATTTGGAGGAAGGGGGTTTACATTCTCCATTCCAAAGGAAGCTCCAGCTTTCCCTGGCAGACTCCTGTCTTTCCAAACCAGGACAGTATCCCTGCCGGATGCTGGCTGCACAGCCACTCCCAGTGCTTCCCAGAATAACACTGGATGTGAAGGTCTGGAAGGCAATAAAACAGGGACAGTATTCAGGTGTGGGCAGCTGGCAACTGCTTTTGTGCGAGCTCCTGTCACATTTCCAGTGGTGTCCTTATGGCAGCTTGGGGATGGAAAGCTCCTCTGGGGACAGAGCACAGGACATGGAGCCCAGCCCTGCTGGGGCCTTGTGCCTGCTGAAGGAGTAGGTGGCATTTTGTATTAAACAGGAGTGACTGTAGCAAGGACAAAATAAAAATACATTTGCTCAAGAAAGGAGGATTTGTCATAACAAAGGGATTTTTCAAGCCATTAAAACCAGAAACCTCCCGACCTTCCAGTCAGCTACAGACGGGGGACATTCTGTTTCTGAACTATGCAAATGGCAATACAAAACCCAAGAATTTTTTATTATCCTTTTCCATATGCATAAACCACACATTCCTATTTTAAAATTACATTACACTGTGGCCTTCTAACTCTGAGTGACTGTTGCTAGCTAAGTTTCATCACTTAATATGTAGCACCTGCATTTGGCATAATAAAATTAAGCATTCCCTTGGAAATCAGATAGCTGGAATGTTTCTGTTTCTTTTTCAGACAAGGAGAAGACTTACCTCCACATTAGTACCTTTGATGTTGACTTTTCATCAGTAATAGAGAACCTGGTTTAAAAATTAAAAACCCAAACATCAAAATGCATTAAAAAGCTGTTAGAACTGTGCAGCGAAGGAACAGAACAAAGCCACCAGATTCGAAAGCTGCTTCTGCTCTTTAGGATCTGATGAAAAAAAAACAAACCCAACTTGTTTGGGAAGGAAAGTAAAGTAATCTCCATGAACTTTCTGCCAGTATAGCTAAAGCTGGTTGTTATCAAAGAAACAAATGCCTGGATTCAGACACAAGCCTAGCTCCTTTAGCTCTAATTAAAGCTTCCTTCAGAAGAATATCCTATGCTAGGTGCCAATTAAAGGGAAAACTCCCTTATTTGGAGTTATCCAAATATTTCCAAGCCTTGGGTGGGCTGCCTGGAACTGCCCTGCAGCACAGGGAAGGGAGATGGGTTGTTATGGAATGCCTGGAGAAATAGCAAGGGCTGTGTCAAACCAAGCCTCACAAAGCTTGCCCTGAAATGGAATATTTTCAGCAACTCATTCCAAACTCAAGCACTTATCCTAGAAAAGGATTTATTTACTGTAGGTAAATTGAGGGATGTTCATAGGTACTTTTTCAGCTCTCCTTAGGCCAGCATCTCTGACCAATCATTCTGAATGCTGGTAAAGTACAGTGTGCACGTATGGGAAACAAATCCTTAATTTCACCACGTTTTCCTCTGCCAAGACACACAAATGCCAGCTGTGATCATGACAGGAAGGGTACATTTAAAACAGTTATATTGCCAGGAGAGATGGGAGCTGCAACAAAGAAAAAGGAACTGGCAAGAGAGGCCAGAGAGATTTGAGCCACCTCTTGAGCAGGCTTAGCACCAAGCCCTCAGACATGCAGAGGAATCAGCATTTGTGTTTAAATTGTTGGGCTTGGACAAACTCCCTTCCTACTTCATCCTACTGGCAACTGACTCCTGGAGGAAAACAACTGAAAAAACAAACTCACAGTGCTTAAGAAAGTGAGCCACACAATAAAGCAAGCACAAATCCAGTGGGGAAAATGCAGAGTGACACTTGAGATAGGAGAGATGCACGGAAAATGCTCAGAAAGAATGGGGGCAAAAAACCCCAAAGGCTTTGCTAACCCAGTGAGCATTTCAAACACGGTTGCAGAGTGCCCTGTTTAAGGTACTGAGAACATTTAACAAGCTCATTCCAAACTCCCTGCAGTGAAGAAATGAATGACAGCAAAAAACACAGCAGCTCCAGCAGGACAAAGTGGGAGTGCAGCAAAATAGACAATGTTTGTCCTTCTGCAAGACATCAACAGAGCCTGCAGACATTTGGGGTCTCACTGGCCTACAGACACACAGCTCAAAACAGGCTCTTCTTCCCCTTCCCACCCAAACAGGGTTACTGCCCTCTTAGTAACAGAGTTATTAATCTGCAAATGCTTTTCTGCAATCACCAGGGACCTCCTCTCCCTGCCAGGCTGCAGGGGACAGAGGCAGGAAAAGGATAAAAAGGAGAATTTGCAAGAGTTGAATTCTCTTTGCTTTCCCCTGCCCTGGCAGCTCCAGGTCCCACTCCCTCTCCCTGTGAGGACCTCCCTCCTCCACCATAAAATCCCTGGTGCTCCTGGATTGCTTTTCACCCTCGACAGTTTTATACCAACAAAGTGATTTTGTGATCCCAGCACAGTTATGAATCACTTCACACGTTTCTGGGGTGAAACACAAACTGTTCAACGTCGCAGAGCAAGTTACATAATTGTTCACAAAATGGAATCAAGGAGGCTGTATCTAATTAAAAGCACATGAGGAATACACTGTAAGCAGAAGGTATTGTAATTACCTTTTTTTGATGCAAATGTACCCAGTAATGAGAACAGAAAAAGAAAAGTATCTGCCCTTTCCCTTCAGGGACACACAGGTGAAGAAGTGTTTCTAACACTTCTACATGATACTATACCTGTAAACACAAAACACAAACAAACAAACAAACAAACAAACAAACAAAAAACCACAACAAAAAAACACAACCCAAAAAAAACCCCAAATTAACTAACAAACCAACAAAACCAAACCACCAACCTATCAAAATTCAAACGATGGAAGTCCCAGATGTGTGACTCTTAAATGGTTAAACTGAATCCACATTTTAACTTTAACAAGTTAATGCATTAAATGCACATGCGTGGATATAGCAAGCTAAGAAGCAGCTACAAAATGTCAAACTAAGAAATAATCACAAACCAGATAATAAAAATTTGCTCAAAACACATTATATTATTTATATATTATTTGCTTCATGTCCTTGAAAAAGCATGCATGTGGTTAAATAGGCAGGAACTCAGCATTAAGTTATTTTTCTGAGTTTTGTTATTTTATAGTACAGAAGTACAACATATGTGGGGTTTTTTTTTCTCGTTGCTTAGATATAATTGCATGCAATTTAATCAATTTTCGGTAAAGAAATAGCTGTTATATTTCTGCTTATCAGCCCCACAAATGTAAAGGGATGTTTAGCAAGGGCCCAGCCTTCCTGACTCAGTACTTGACCTGTTTTCTTCTCATGGACCTGGCAGGACCTTTGGGAGCTCTTCTGAGACCAATTCTGCCCCTGCAGCATCACTGAAGAACTGACTTTTAGATTTCAGCTCCTTGCTCCAGCAACAGGGAAGGATAAACACAAGATCTAAATATGAGGTCTAAAAAATCCTCAACAACAACAAAACAAATATAGTTGTAGATAAATCAGCCTCAAGAGAATCTGCTGAGTGATTCCAGAAGCTTAATATGAGCATAGAAAATTCCTCACCAAGTTTAAACACACATTCCCAGAGAAATCCTGCCTGGTGTAAAGCTGTGTTTCTTTACTCACTCTTTATATGAAATATCACAACTTAAATTTATCAAGCAATAGCCTAACCTTATCAATGTTTAATTTGTGTTTGATTTGAGTGGTTTTTATATACATGTCAACTCCTGCAATGTGACTGAAGCACACAGAAACAAATCTAAGAGGAAACGAGGGAAGACTTACCCAAAAATTCAAATCACACTGCCTTGCCAACCCACAAATACTGGGGGAGGAGGAAGTTAAAAACTAAGCAAATAAGTGTACTTATGCTTACAAAAATCTATTTATATTATCTATAATCCATTTAATTAGAAAGTAAATCCCTCTCCCATATACCTCTACTGCAGTACAAGCACAACTTTACTGTGATAAGGGATTAAACCTGGATGAGGGATAAGAAACAGCGATATCTCCAACATGACAAATCATGTTCTTACCAGTTCTCAAAGTGCCTGTAAGTAAACCCTAAGGGTGATTTGGTTTTCATCATTTTCACTGAAGCTTTTTTGCTATGTCCACATTTGTGAACTTTATATGAAGTTCATGGGACAGGCTTCAGCCATGACTGGCCTGGGATGTGTCATCTAAGATGACAAAATGAATATTTATGAATATTTAAGAAAATCAGAAAAAATAACCTTGAGATTCTATTATCAAGCCTGCTGGCAGCTGGACACAGCAGCTCTGTTTGAATCCCAAGAATGTGTTTTCAGCATGCCAGAAAGACCAAAATTTATCAATAGTCCAGAATTCCCATAGAATGAATCTCCAGTCCTTGGACTCTAGGTTTTTGTTTATTTATTTTTTTTTTTTTTAAAGGTCAGGTAAAAGTTTAGAAGCCAAGTCTGCATGCAAACACGCAACTAAAGCAGAGAAGACTGCTTCAGGCTATACAGGTCTGAAAGAAAGTCTAACTTAATTTGCAATAATCTACTTGACAAAAGACGAAGAAGAAGAAGAAGAAGGGAGATTTGTGTGTCTTTTGTGGTTATATCAAACACTCTAAAGAAGAAAACATCACACTGAGGTTAATTGGAAAAAAGGAAATTATTCTAAAACTTTCAAATCAATGGGAAAAAAAAAAACAACTTCTATCTATTTAAATTGAGTGCTCCAGACCAGATGAAAGCAACCGATGAAAAGCACATTGTTTGATAAGGTCACTTATTTGCAAGACAGGTGATCAGTATTCATTACAAAGGAAAGGGAAAACAAGAAAAAGGCTAGAAGTAAGAGTTGTGCTATTCACTAGCACAGAAGCACAGTGACAGCTTTAACCAGCTTTTATTGAAATGTTTCCTCTGCCTTTCCCTGGGCAGCAAATGAAACAATCTTGTAACAAACTCTAATGAACGCCTAACAAGCAAACTAAACCTTTGACAACTTCTCCTCAGACCCTGACCTGCAGCAGGTCAAAGAAATTCCAGTGGTTTTTCCTCTAGATTATCTCCTACCTAATGAACAGCTGTCTTTGAAAAGTCCAGAACTTTGCCATGCCTTGGATTCTGAAATGCTCCAGCCTCGTCTTAAAACGTTTCTACATAAATCATCAGTGTTACTGGAATTCCTAATTCCTTTCATCACTCCTTGCAGGCCAGCAGAGCTGGGTGCATTCATCCCCTTCCTTTGGCCCATTTCTCACCAATTAACCTCAGACTGGACAGAGGCTTTGGGGTGAAATGAGCCATTTCTTCAATCTTCTCCTTGGACAAACCACCTAGACTTGTTAGGGAAGGGAAAAAGTCCACTTGATCAGTAAAATAAGTTAGTGCAGGAAGTCTGGGAAAAGGGAGGGGGAGGAAAAAAGGGAGAGAGAGAAAAAAAAAAAAAAAAAGGTGAAAAAAGAGCTGAGGTCTGTAAAGATTTCCCTGATATTTGAAACTCATTTAAGAAATGCTTAAAACAGGCCCCTACTCTTAGATTTCCATGATGAAAAACTTGGCTTGTTATGCTGAAATAGACAGAAAATCCCATCAACTAAAACATTGACAAAACAAGGTTCTGAAAACAATAGCAATAGAAAACATATTTTCCATGATCCCTAATAGAAAAAAAGACAATTGTAGAGATCAGAAAAATAAAATTAAAATCCATCTAAATGTATTTGTATTAGCAGAAATTGGTTCCAAAGATGCTGAGTCAATACATTAAAACAAAACCAGTTAAGTACACAAGTTCTGTAGTGCAGGATTTAATCCTTCAAAATTTTTATGGTCCTCAAAACCATTCCTCATTTAAAGAAATACTTATAAAGGGCAACTGAAGCATCCAATCTTCCCATTAGGAAGAATTTCTTGTTTTCCCACAGCCCCGAACAGAAGAGTTATCTCTCTCATGCCAACACAGGAGAGCCTTTAAACTACAAGAAAGATTAGCATCACTCTCCTGAGATAGACGGCCTCATCACAACCAATTTGTCACAATGATAGTCTAATTAAATGCATTATTCTTCCACTGCAAAGAAGTGAACACTTGACATGCTTGAGTTAGACATACAAGTCTTCCCCTCTTCTTCAGTCCATACCTTTCTGTGTAATGGCAGCCCCACAGGGAACACTCTGGGCCCTCATTTACAGTGAAATCAGTGAATGTAAGAGTCTTTTTTTCTTTTTTTTTTTAACCCATTTTCTGCAATGGTTGGATGGATAAAGCCCATGTGTTCACAAGGATCGTGCTTCAGGGTAAACAGTGAAGTTAGCTTTGGCTGGTCCCTTCAATCAAAACATTTCTGTTACTCTACATCAAGCAAAACGAAAGCACCAGTGCCTCAAGGAAAATGCAGAATAAAGACCTGAGATGTCACTTTGAGCTGGAAGGTAGGAGCAGCTAACTGGTTATTGTCTTCAGTAAATACAAGGGAAAATGGGCAATTTTCCTTCAAAGTTATGAGAGGGACACTGCTTCTCTCTAGTATCATTTTAATACCATAAATCAGGCAGCAAATCAGGGAAATTTTGTCTGTTTGTCTAGGAGAATTTAATTTCAAGTTGGTGAAATCTGAGTGTGATGTTCTAGGAAACCCACAGGAAATGTGGTATTTGGAAGAGTTCTTTTCCTACAGCCGCCCACTGGGAATCCTAAATCCAAGAGAAGATGAGGAGCTGACCTCACAGAACTGGTCAATCTCTTTAAAGAACTGCTCCCACAACAATCACATCAACAATAGAGGAGCAGCAACCTGACTTAATTGGACTTCTACTCCCACCAAACTTTTCAATTCTTGTGCTCATTTCATCATATTTGTTTGATGTTATGTGACAAAAGATTACAAGGTCGTGCATCCTTTAGAGCACCAGCAAACCTGTGCCAGCTTAGAGAGACTGCCAAGGAAAAATAGATTAACTTAGCATAAAAGTATTTCAAGCATTCATTAGATGAGCCATCCTCACACAATATCTGCAGGTAGAACCCCAAAACTCCATCAACAATTTAAAAAAAAAAAAAAAATCAATGTTTTTTTGACAGCTTTTTGTCACCTAGGAGGGGCTGCATGGCTT
>WEIU01018190.1:329592-345689 GCA_013389925.1 Aegithalos caudatus
AAGAATTTTTAAAAGTCAGTTTTCAAGATAAAGTGCAAGCCTTTGGGACAACCAGTATCATCTGCTATGTCCTTTAATGTTACCATAGGCTTTAGGTGTTTCAGGACTGTAATTACACATTTTTACTAATAAGCATTAATTTATATTTATTGCAACTGCATTCCTGATTTTGTTTATCAGTAGTGATCTGTGTTGGGAACCCACAAACTCAGCATAATTACAAGTGTTTGGAAAAAGATGTAAATTGTGCTCACATAGACCAGACCTAGGGAAAAAAAATATTGATTTATAGGATGGCAGCCTCAATAATCTTCATAGTAATTAAAATCTTCAAGTGGGCAATCAGGATTGGATCTCCCTTCAGCATTTGCTTCCACAGCTCTTGAAATTGCTGTTAACCCCCTTCCCCCATCATTCTATTTTAACAATTCACATTCTAAAACCCCACCCTTAAAGTTTCAAGGTTCAGGATTGCTATTTAAATCACAGCTTAAATACGCACACTATGGATTTTCTCTTCTTTCAAGTGAGTCATTTTGAAAAAAAAACCCAAAAAAAAAAAAAAACAAACATTCTTTTATTTCCACAAGATGAGGTTAATGCATTTCCAAGGAGACACTACTTTTGTAGATGGCTTGAATTAGAGAACTGCTACATTTATCATTATGCAGCTATTCAAATAGAACGTTTTAGAACTTGGCAAAAAGGAGAAAAAATAATGTCTCATAATACTCTGTCCAGACTCAATGCAGGAAAAAGAGAACATGTTAAAGTCAAAATGCTGAAAATAATCAAGCAGAATAATGCTTGAAGATTTGAAAATTATAAGTATGTCTGACATTAAGATATGAAATTCATACATTCAGGATAGGGAAGAAAAGCACAGTGGTAGGATAATTTACATAGAAAAAAGAATCTGAGGTCTGAACAACAGGCAGGATAGAAATAATGCTGTGTGAAATTTAAGATCTAGAGGTGCAAAACCAGTCAAATTTATTTTTTTCCTTTGTCTTTCCTTTGCTGCAATGTTTTTGTACTCTGCTGGGGATGGATCCCAGTGTACAATCAAATATACAGACACATCAAAGCACTAAGTGTGAGTGTTTGATTTCCAAGTGGTTATGGATGAAACCATAAATCACCACAAAAACTAGAAGGCAAAATGCCACTGAGGTAGCCAACAACTACAGAAATCTAATTTAACTCCTGTTAAATTTTATTGTGGGAAATAACTTCATGAAGTCATACAGTAATTTGTATGCTCAGGGGACTTTGGCTCTAGTTCTTCTCTGGGACTTACCTAGTAGTGAAAAACTGTTTAAAAATCTTCATTAAGGCAAGTAAATTGACAATGTCACAAAAGTAGTTGACAGCAACTGACAGAAGGAAAAATTCAGAACTGGAAACAAAGGTGGCAGTCGGGTCAGAAATTAGATTAATTTAGAGATTGAGAAACAAACTTTCACAAGTCTTCCAAAAGTTTTTAATTTCTGTATTTTATCTGAGCATTTTACTTTAATGCACTATCTTCTTCTTTAGGTGGAATACAAATGGAAAAAAGAAAAAGCAATTTATGCATGAAATCAGAGACTCACAGCATCATTGATAACAGACAGATCCAATGGGAGCAGAGTTAGGTCAAACCTCATCTGATTTAGAAATCACAGCAATGTGCAAATGAGTTCAGTAAAATGGTCTATTTTTAATATAATGATGTCCTGTCTGCAGAATATGATAATACAGGATAGACCTGAAACTAATCTCAGAATACTTCATTTACTGATTCTTCCATAAAAAGTAACTGCAACAATTAGAAGTTTAATACATTTTCATTCATGAGCAATGAAGAGAGGTCTTGTTCATATTTGATAAGAGCATAAAGCAGATCAGAGGCAATGTAATTAACCAGTTATACTTATTATTGGATTCAAGTTGTCTTTTCAGTCAGAACTGCAATTTGTAACTTGTCACCTGAAATAAGTTTATCTGCTGTCACCACATTGCTGGAGTATAGGGTGCTGAGTTTATTGTGTGCTTTTGTTAGAAAAGTATCAAAACAAATAAATAATCCTACAATGACTCCCTATTCTCAAGCTTCCTCCTCCAGAATCCTACAGACAGAAGGATAAGTCTCTGTGGGTATCTGAACAGATACACTGAAGTCTGGGCAGAAACATGACACTTGCATAGGCTGCTAGAATTTATGTTCTAGAATTCTTTGTGAAAGTAGTCTTCAGAAAAATGGCTAAAAAAATCAAAATGTGTAGTTGCTCTAACCTTTTAATTATAGATCTTCTGTTCTCAAAGAGAAAAAAAAAAGTCCGATAGATTAATTACTATTTTGGACTCCTCTCATAAGTATTTTACTCAACAGGTGTGACAAGGCAGTCCTTTAAATGCAATCTTAAAGACAACAAAAGTAAAGACTGCCAAAGCTCACAGATTGATGCCTCTTTCTTAGAGCATGCAGAACAATATTCTGTTTACATTTACCTAATTTTTGAAATTCAAAATCGAATACTCCTCCTACAAATTCTGAAAATCACTGTCTACACAGAGGTGAAGGTGATAAGAGATAAGAGAAGATGTGGTTTGCCTTGACCTTTCCAAATGGCTTTCTTTCTGCATGTTTTATTTTGTTGTGGGTTATTTTGTTAGGTTTGGAGTTTGTCAGAGTTCTTTTGATAAGTTTCAAAGGAATTAAGACTAAAAATAGAACAGGAATTATGCTGTAAATACTAAGAACTGGCACTTTTCTCCCTGCATCATTTTTTGCTCACAAGTTTTTCTTTAAAAACTTATTGCCTATTACATTTTGAAGCTGAGCTATACAAAATTTGATAGTTTAGTTGCTCTGTTTGTTATGGTATTGATTCCAGGCTTCCTACACCAATGCAAACAAATCTGCACCCCAATTAGCTGTCATAAATCAGTTTATTTCCTGGGGCTGCCTGGCAGACACCTACTACACCAAGGACTGAAAGTACCAAGGTGCAATTGCAACCCATTAACTTGGGGAAGGAGAGGAGAGGAAAATAAAGCTTAAATAAGCTATAACCCTAGACTTCCACTGATTTATTTTCCATGCAAAACACAATCTGGTTCTGATTTTTAAGCAGAGCATTTCCCTGTTATAGAGATCAATCCAGAGAACAGGAAGGAGACAGTAAAACAAATAGAACCTCAACAGGTCCTGCAGGGAAACACAGATACCTACACTTCCAGCAATTTTGATTAAGAGTGGGATACAACAACATGACTTTAATGTTTGAGATTATCCATTCTTGATCATTTTGATTGCTAACTAAAGGAGAAAAAGCAGAGATGAGTGCAATTCTGACCATAACAAAGATCAAGTGGCAATAATGAGATTTGGTGGCCAAAGCTGCCTGTTCTGCCCCTGAAAGTAGGACAAAGCAGGGCCAGCTGCTCTTAAATCTCAGGTAATTATCTTAAGACCTTCTTCTTCCCCTTCCCCCTTCCCTTCTCTTCCCTTGAGCTACAACAATAAAAACTTTTAAATGCATATGCAAATAAATAATTTAACTAAATCACTTTGATCACTAGAAACTGTTAGTTAACATTAGAATGTTTCAGCTGAGAGAGATTCAGAGAGATTAATTTGTCTTCCACTGTGCACAACAGCTATTCAAAATCCTCTAAAGACCAGGCTGTGTTGTAATGAAGCATATTTACAGCTTTCTTTATATTTTATTTAGCAAGTAAATACTCTGGCATTTTCAGACTGAAGGGATCTTATTTGTTTTCATGGGACACATCTTTCCAAACAGCAGCATGTGCCGACAACATTGTTTAAAATGTGCTCTGCTCACGAGCCAAAAACCACCCGGGAGATCCTTGCCGTGGGCCTCCAGATTTTTATATCATATTTTAGTGTTCATGGATATTAAATTTCCCACCCAGCCATACCCTCAGATTTGGAAGAACATCACAATACCTTGCTGACTGCAGCTATTAGTACCTTTGTGCTTTCCAGAGACCCATGCAAGCTGAAATTGTTCACTGGAGGACATTTCTTCCACACCTCAACACCACAGCACTAAATGGCCTATAAAATTACTAGAGGGCTACACACCATTACTCTTTAAATATCCTAGAGTAGAACATTAATGAAAACTGAATATTTATGTGGATTGAAGTATCCTAATTTACAGGGGACACCCTTTGGTGGGAAGTTTGATGTCGAGCAGGACACTGCACTTTCAAGTAATTTGAGGATTGCACTTGATAAAAAGGAAATTGAAAATAAAATTCGTCGAATCACCTTAAGTACACATTACTGTTTCACATCCCTACAAGAGGAACTACAGCAGAGAAATTACGTAAACCACATCAGACCAGGATTCCACCCTAAAGATATCTCTCTCTCCCTGTATCCAGCCAAATTCCTTTAAATGCTTTCCTGATGAAACCTTCTTGGAATTCTGTCCTCTTCAGGTTTCTTTAGTCAGAGAAGCCCATTTGAAAATGAGCTCTATTAACTATTAGAACTGTTCTCCATTTTGAGTTCTTCAAGGAGCAGAGCAGATTAACATCTTTGTCCCCCCAAAACTTTTCAACACCCCAAGCATGTTTATCTTTCATTGCTGCAAGAAACAGTAAGGAAAAATAGCCAAATAAATGCAATATATCAATTATTTTATTCTTTCTTTGAGATACAAATGTTGTTTTTCCCAACAAGACCTGCTCTCTCTCTCTCTGCTGAGCAGTGAGGTAGGGATCTGCTGGCCCTGAGATAAATTCTGCTTTTAGGATCCTCTCTCTGACTCATCTGATAATCAGAGACCAGCAGCTGGGCACATTCCGCAATGAATCAATAGTAAAAAATTGTTTGTATCCACTGAACTTTTGTTTTTCAATCGTGTCTTTAAACAACCTCCAAATAAGCTTGAATGTGTGTGTTCTGAAATGTGTCTCTTTGTTAATAAGAGAGATATTAAGTCACTTTCAAGTGACAGCAGTTTTGGATTTACATCTCTTCAAGGAATATTGTAATGGCATCAAAAAGCCTTCTGTGGAGATGCATGCTTTCATGTCTTTAAAGACATTGAGTGTCATCAACTCTGAGAGCCCAAACCTCCCAAAACACAGCACAAGAAGGTATCAATGGGCTTGGGCTAATTATAGGCACTGACAGCCTCCCAAAACGCTACTGTTACTTTAAACTCTCTTTCTGGATTTCATATTCAGATAAATTTGCAGTGCAGATTCTAGTTTTTTGGTTTTTTTTTTTTTTTTTTTTTTTTTTTTTTTTTTTTTTTTTTTTTTTTTTTTTTTTTTTGTTTTTTTTTTTTTTTTTAAACAGTGGGCCTAATTATATGGTATTTAGATTATTAGTGGGTAAGTGCAGAATTACATATTTTATAAATATTTACCAGAAACAGCTTTTTAAAATTCCTGGTGGAGAACTGTGTATGCAGCTGAATATGCCTGGATTACGAGGGATGAAGAATTCCAGCACAATTCTAATGTAACATTTCCTATGGAGAAGGCTTAAAAATGATGACTTTTTTCATGACAATGACTAGAAACATCATGGGCCAACCCAAAGGTGCTTCACCAATGCCAGCAGTCAAGAGCTAAGAGAAATAACAATATTTTGCAAAATCCCAGTTTTCTATTTCAGTCTTAAAGAAACCAGTAAATTTCTATTCCCCCAGGCCATAACTAGTAGTAAGAGGAAGAAGCTCATGAATTGAAGACACAACAATTGTGATTTTCATAACTAAGGATGAAATTTTAAACATGGCTCAGATTGAAGAGAAGAAGAATATGAAGGTTAGACTAAAAAGATTAGACTAAAAAGATTTCAGACCTTAAGACTTTCTAATCCTTATACCAATGTTGTATTGAAACTCTGCTATTCACTTTAGGGGATAAACCCCACATTTTAAAAGCAATAATATTTAAAAAAAATAAAAGGGGGAAGAAAAGTCAATTTGAAAAGTTTCTTTTCTCGCTCGTTCCCAGTCAGTACCTGCAGCAAGTCGGCTTGTGTATACAGGATGTCACCAGAGAAGGTATCATGATTTGGAAGATTGCTTAAAAAGACTGTCATCTCAAAACTGAGGGATATAAATCGTGGTCCTAATGTGATCTGAAGGAAAGAAAACCCCCAATATGCACATCTTTATTCCCAGGAGACCAGCTGCACTGCAACTCTGCTTTTCCTCAGCTTATCAGGGAGCAGCAAGACAAAGTGTGGCTCTAAACGCTGATGACAGCAGCAGGGTGAGGGAAGCTTTTTAAGGATGAAAATTTCAAACTCAGGATGCCAAATTCCTGCCTGGCTCAAACTGGAGGCAGTTTTATTGGGATCAGCATTAACACTTCATGCCACCTTAAAGGTTTGGTGGAAGCAATTGCCTGGCTGAATTCTGTCAGGGTGTTCTTAACTCGAAGCACTGGTGTTGCTCCTGATCCCTGACTACCAGCAGGAAAACCAGAGCTGGCTGATGGCAGCATTGTTATAAACAGCACTTTTTGTTGAACTTGTAAGACATATGTTTAATTATCAGAAAAATTGTGAGGGAAAGCAAAATTACTGCTAAATACCCCTGGAAAATATAATTTCCAAGAGACTCTTTATTCCCATGCAATCCGTGATTAATCTCTGCTTTATTATTTTGCTACATAGCTATTAATTTTATTACTTTAGAGCAGGACAATTTGTAATAGACTTGATTTAAAATGCCATTCAGCTGTACACTAGTAATAAATACTGGTATTGCCACAGCTGTCAAAAGCAAGCATGAAATTAAAAAGGAAATATTTTTGGAGGTTTTTGACAAATTCTACTGTTGAAGGTGTATTATTAGCTAATAAGTTTCAAATAAGGAACTCTATTTATCAGTCACTCGTTAAAATGTGCTTTTTTCACATATATTATCCAATTAGTAGCAGACAAATCGTTTTATTGTCATCACTATTGCACAACAGTTTGAAAATATATACTAAATGTATTGTCCACAAACATTTTTTGAAGCCTTAGAAACCAAAATGAAAATAAACAAAAACTTCCCAATGTGTATTTGCTGACAAGCACTGTAATGGAATTAACTAAGAATGCAATATTAATATTTTTGGCTATGTCGCATACTTGAAAGATCAGATAGCTTTATGCTTCAATAAATAAGAAATACACTGAAAAGTATTTTTGCCTGCATATCATGAACTGGAAACTCAGAGACAGCAACAGAGTAACCCCAGGGTGTAACCCTGGTGTGGTTTTAATAAACAAAAGCTGAAGAGTTTCAGTGGACAAAAGTCAAAATGCTCCTCCTCTTAGAAAAAGGGAGGAAAAAAAAGAAAAGCAGTAAGAAGCTAATAAAATATATCAAGATTAATTTATGTTGGAAAAATATAAGTAGAGGAAATTGGATGAATCCCCTTTCTCAAAAGACCCAACTTTGATCCTTAAAATCTTTCAGTAAGTTTAAATTAACTACAAGTAATTGCTATTCACCACTGCAGCCTTTTCTTCACCCTCGAAACCTCACTTAAGGCTTTGATCTCATTCGTGCCCAGCTAATTTCATCCTGCCTAAATATTACAGATTGCTTTGATAAAGTGGTCCTGTGCTTCTCCATTTTACAGGTTTGACTTCAGCAGCACCACTCAATACAGACACTGAGAGCCACATTTGCAAAGTGGAATCTGTAGGTCACTTTATCTGTGAAGATATTATTTTGATGAAAAATGTTAAGGTTTCCTGATCAGTTTATTAGATCTGTAATTATGCAGAGCCAAGCCAATTATGTCAGGAAAAAGGACAAATTGCCTTGACTGATGTTAAACAGCTCCAACCAGAAAGTCTTTGTTGTCACGCTGACTGGACAGCAAGAATTTACCTTTATACTTTTATGGCCCTGCACTTAACCAAGTATGAAGGGACCTTTGGGGAAGAGGCTGTTAAAATGCAATTAGATATTTGCTCATTCACCCTGCTGTCCAGCCCCTTGCCAAGCCCACAGCAAAGGTTTAAGGCAGGGAGAACTAAAAGCTGACAGAGGGAGTCTGGTGCTTTCCATGCTGCATAATTCCAGCCCCGTGGGCTATGGGGACAATGCCACATCAGGAAAGGGGACACACACCTCAGAGTGGTGCTGCCAATGCAAATTTTGTATTTTGTCACTGCTGGTGTGAAGTCAAACACAGAGATCACAGACTGGGGGCAGGATGAAAGGATGGTATAATCCTGGAACCCTCATGGAGACAAAACTTGATTATGGCAGATGATTTCACAGAACAAGGGCTGTGGAAACATGCGAGCCACGTAAAGGAAAATGGTACTAATCAAAAATAAAATACTTTCATTGCAAGTCTGTATATGCACCCTTCAGGAGTCCATTTAAGTGTCTCTTTTTATTTCGGAGCTACAACTGACAATACTTGTAATAAATCCAATAAGCTGGGCTACCTTCCATCAGCCAGTGGCTTGACAGTAATTCTCTTTCTCAAGAGAGACTTCCAGGACAAACAGAACTCTTAACTTCTAAAAGAAATGAAGAACAAGATTACACATTATTGAATTCAATGACAAAATTCCAGTTAAGTTCAGTTAGCATAAGCACATCTCCTGAAGATTAAAAGGACAAAGGCTGCAAGTCTGAAATAGAGATTTTATTTGTGTACTTCTTTTTTAACTCTCTTATTAATGTAACTTTCTTCTGGAGAGCACACATCATTTCCATTGTATCACTTAGGAATGATGAAATGTCAGCAGTGAAATTAAGCTAAAAACAACCTAAAAACTCTGGTCCAATGTCTTTGCAATAAAGAAATTCTTCCAAAAGTAGGACGAAGTCCTAAATTCAATACGTCTCAATCATACCATCACAAATGGTATAAATAGATTAATAAATAAAACTGCATTTATAAAGTAGCAGATATGCTGACCCATAAAACAGGGACAGCAGTTTTTTTTTTAAATGCCAGTCTCTGGAGGATGTTAAACATTTACTACCCAGAGGTGGATCTGAGCTGTGTGTTGCATCTCTCTCCTTTTTTAAGGGAATAAAGTCTGCTGTAAGCCATTAAGAGCATTGTATTCTTGCAGGTCTCAAACACACAAAACTGAGAGGAAGCAGGGTTACCCTGTGAAAATACCATTTCCCCACAAAGAAAGAAAGAAGTCTGAATATAATTGAAGAGCACTTTGGTAATTCCACAAATTGTGACTGTACCTAAAAGTTCTACTCTGCTGAACACTGTACAGTGATTTTATGAGATTTTGTTAATAGAATGTTCAGCAAACAACTTTTAACCTCTCACCTTTGATATAAGCAGACATTTTTCCAGAAAAATATTTTGGAACACTATGAATGGAAAGAATATTTCCAGCACCTCTTCAAAAATTCTTGAAAGATGGAATATGTCTGGAAAGTTGTGTCTGAATGTACTCGTGGAAATATCAACCCCTTGTCTTCGTTTATTTTCTGTTTGATTGTGGCATCAGATACTTGAGCACTGAGAAATGTTTGGGGTTTTTCCTCTGTGCACAATGCCTTCAGTTGATATGTGCATGTCATAGAAATGTCAGTGTGAGTAAGGAATAAACCACTCAATAACTTTGTGGTCTGAGCATTTCAGCAGAATGAATCATATTAAGAATCCCAATATTACTGCAACTGAAGAACATTGTAAAAAATATTACTTATTTCCTCAAACAAATGTAAAAAAAAAAAACAAACAAACAAAAAAAAACCACAACAAAGTCCCTCCTTTTCACTGCACAAACACATATCTATATCAGATTCTTCTAATTTGGATTTGGATTCAGTTTGTTCTTTAATTGCAGCGGCCCAGATTGTAAATCTGTTCTATGTGAGATTGCAAGTTTATTTCTATATCATATATATAATCCAAATACTGTCAGTGATGAAAAATTAGCCTTTTTTTGTTCAGTCAGCTTGTGAAGTATCATCAGCTACACCCATTTGACAATCCTCTAGTGAAGGGAAAAAGGCAAAATAGTAATCAGAGACAGATGATATTATAATCTCATGCTGGATGTTTGACTAGCATGAAAAGAAACATCTTCCAAGTACTTGTGGAAGTTGTAATGATGAAAATAAGAAAAGTCATGAAAAATATTCAGAATGAAAAACCATTTTATGTTGCATAAACTGCACTGAAGTGCAAAAAGTGATGTTCAGGCTCTGTGTGCTCCCAGTACATTCAAATCCAGTTCACTGGCAAAGTCAAACCTTGGTAATGGATATTCTTAAATATCTGGGAAATATTTAAGGTAAGAGGATCCTTTTCTGTCACAGTAAATTTGGATAAATGCTATCTGTCTATAAAGAAGATTGAGCAATACTAAATTTGGTAAAACCCCCAAAGTGTTTAACTTTTTTTTTTTTTTTTTAATTATCTGTTGAAGGAGATAAACAGGAGAGAGTACAGAGAAAACATTCCAGGGGGTTGGAAATGTTTGGTGTGGAGAGCACATCCCACACTGCAGCAAGGAACTCTGATGCAGAACACAAGGAAAAGGTAAATTGGAAACTAATTAGTCTCATGATGAAAGCATCAGGCTGGCAGGTGAATAAATCACCTGCACTCAGTGTGGGCATTCCAGGAGCCAGGAGCAGAGGGCAGCCAGAGGACACCACTACCAGACCAAGACATCTCCTGGGAATTTTGCTTTTCCAAGGTCACCACTGATGCTGTGAGCACAGGAAGCACATCACATCACGAGGGGAAAAGCTGGAGTGCAGGGAGCAGGCAGCTGGCATTCTGAAATGAGGAGTTTCAGTAACAGCCAAGGGTGTTGGGAAAGGGAAAGGTTGCAGGTTCATTGCATCACAAGGTGGGAAAAGCCCTTCAGGGATAGGACCTGTCCTCAGGGCTTTCCTTCAGCCAGGACAGATGCACACATCCAGTCTTTTGCTCAAACCCAGTCTTTAAATCCCTTCACATCCCCATGTGCCACTTATTCGTGGATGATGCTTTCATAACCATATTTACTATGTCTGAATAAAGCATCTCAGCTCCCCAAATTTACTCCTTACATGCAAGTAACAAACATGCAAAAAAAATCCAATTTCAGTGACACTTTCAGAAGATGTATCTAAATACAAAGTAGCAAAAGGCAAATGGACTTTTTATTTTTTTTTTCCCTGTAGTCTGAAGTGGGTCCTTTGCTTAGCCACCCTACATACATTTACCTACCTGCTGCTATCACCAGTACCTCAGTGGTATCTGCCTCCCTTTCAATATTGAGTTCCTTTAAACTAGGCTAAATTGGGAACTATTTGATGTCTCCTGAACGAGCTATTTCTACCAGGACCCTAAACCAGAAAGAAGCCTTGCCACCTGGGAAACTCTGTCAAAGGCAGCAGACATCAAAGGGAGAGAGAGAGAGTGCTGCTGCCATTCTCTGCTCAGCTCAGCAAGGAGCATCCCCCCACCCTGCTTTTCCATTCCTACAGTTCTGGCTATTCCAGCATAAGCAATCAACAGAAAAAGCCAGTGCAGAAGGTTTTCCTGCATTCTGTTCTTCCCTTTGGAAAGCTGACAGACCCCAGGCTCTGCTGGAGAAAACAAACCAGGTTTTGGCATGCAGCAGCTGTTCCACCAATGGTCACAATCTCACCACAGAGAGGTTTTTTCCACAGTTTTCTCTTCTGCAATTTTTTGGCACTCATGTGAACATCTCCCCACTTGTTATTGTCCACCACGTGGAGATCTAAGCACTGCTGTGGGCAGAAGGATTTTTTTTTTAACTGCTTTTCAAGCTGCAAATGGATATTGAGGGGAACACGTGCAGCCCAGGCAGCTGAAATAAATGCAGGTTATCACATTCCCTCCTGCTGGTCAGCAGGTGCACTGAGCACATTTTTGTGTTCTCTCTTTACCATTCCTGTGCCCTACTTTCAGACACCCCATAGGATATCTTGGCATCTCTCTGATTACACCTTCCTGCTGCTTGAAGCCTCACCAGTCTAGATTATCACCATTATCTGAAGCAGCAATAGCCTCTCCTAATCCTGTCAGGAAGTTTGTACAGACTCCTGGTAATCTTGGGGCACTAATCTTGCAGCAGTTTGGGGCTGACATGAGAAAAACCCATGACTTTAACAATAAAGAACATTAAAAAAAACCCCAAGTGTTTCAAAGCTGCAGGGAGAACATGAGATAAGGAGGTAGGCATCAGTGTACAGGAAAGATAAAGTGATTAAAGGATGGGTACTCAGCAGTAAGAGCAGCAATAAAACTTTTTTTTTTTTTTTTTTTTTTTTTTTTTTTTTTTTAAAATATCTTTCNTTCGTTCAGAAATAATTCCAGGTATTTTCTGAGATTTCTTGCCATGACAAACCTCACACTGCTCCTTAAAATTCCCATTTTGTCATTTATCAGTTGAACTGACAAAAGACACACAAAGAATTCTTTACCAAAAAAAGAGATGGTGTAAGTCCCAGAGCACAAAATAACACAGATATTTCTTCCACTAAAGTATTTGAAATATCATGTTCTGTAAAATTCTGATGGTGCCAAAGAAGATTTGAATGGTTAAAGGGTACAGCTATCCAACTATTCCCTCTTTTGTAATAATCTTGTGTGTGCATATGTAGAACAACAGAATGTCATTCCTCTGAGTAAAACAACCAAAATTCTCTTTTTTGCTATCTAATTTTAATGGTTTCTGCATATGCAAGAGAAACATAAACCCGAGTTTTTCTTCTGGAACAAATGTTCAACCTGTCAAGAAGAGCACTTGATGTCAGGATTGTGAAGTGTGGATGAAATGACAGACCAACAGAGGGAATCTGATAAGAGATTAATGAGATGTGCTCCATGCAGTCAGAAATGTGCTCAAAATAAGAAAGAAGGAAATGGGGGGAAAAAGAGAAAAACAATAGGGGAGAGAAAGTAGCTGCTTTCTGAGGCTTCTGTTGTGATCCTGTGGCAGATGAGGGATGCAGAATTCTATTGAGAGATTTCAGAAAGTCTGTGATTCAAGGGTAAATGGAGTGAAGTGGACACACCTTGAGCAGGTGTATTTACCTTTGCAGAGTTCATGACCTTTGTTATGCTATATTTGGGGCACTTTGTGTGTTTATATGGCCTGACACCAGCCTTGCATCCCCTTTTCCACACCTACAGCACCTCCAAATGTGTAACCAACTGCATCAAGTGCCAGAAGAGGAGTTTACAGCACTTTGTGCTTGGCAAAAGCTGGGTTGACTCTTTTTGGAGATTACCATTTTTTTTTCTCTGAAGGAAACAAACAGGACCAGGGCAGAGGCTCCACCAAGCACAGCCAACTGCAGTGGAGCACCAGAAATGCAAGTCACAGAGTGAGGGTGAGGAGAGCCAAGGATTTCTGCCCCTGCAACGGGGCTGAAATGCAGATACAAAGCACAATCCAATGTATTGCTGGGTCTTTACCAGCACACAAACCCAGCAGAACTTCAGACACGTTTCACTGATGGGAAACAGCCACAGGAATCACCAACATCAGCCTAAGATATTCCAGAGATGTTTTTAGAGCCAGTTAACAGGTGTCACACATATACCCCCACTTCACTTTTGACCCAAAGCACAGCTCAAGTTAGTTTAAACCACCAGCAGAATGTGCCCTGTCACCAGTTAGGATAAAACCCAAAATGCCAATCTTGTGCCTTGAATATTATATACTGTGTCTACAAAGATGCTGAGACAATGGAATGGGTTTATCCTGAATTTATAGCTATTAAAAAAATAAAGAAAGCAAAGTACATTCTAACATTTCCCTATTTCAATGAAAAATCTATTTAATTTACATTCAGGCTAAGGTGTTTTTTTTTGTTTTTTTTTTTTTTTTTTGTTTTTTTTTTTTTTTTTTTTTTTTTTTTTTTTTTTTTAATGAAGAAAATTGCAAAAATTATGATAAAGCTTTGTAAGTTAGAATAACTCATTTGGGTTTTTAAGACAATATGAGAACATGAGGTCTTTTTCCTTTGGAAAATGTAAACTGCAAAGTTTTTGTCACTTCTAAAGAATTACTTTAGTATTTATCAACTCAGCCTAACTGTGAAAGTGAAAAGGGATAATTCATCACACATAATATAGAGCAACAAGAAATCCTAGAGAAAATAGAGTCTGATGTGAGGTTCCAGTCTAAAGAGTGAAAATACAAGGATTATGAAAATGCAAGGATTAAAGGCTTAGAAACATGATTATATTTGGAAGTCTTTACCTCTTCCAGCTTTTTTTAGGTGTTCTTAACAAGCTTTCCTGATCAAAAGTCTAAATTTGAAAGCAAATATCAGTTCTGTTCCATGAATTACCAAAAAAAATGCCTTTATAGTGGCACAGTGAAGGGGACTGAAATATTGTTCAAGTACAGGAAATAAAATACACCCCCACAGTGAGACTCCTGGTAGGTTCTTATTTGTTGCCATTGTTTTTCTTTCACATAAAATAGCCTTGGTTGTAAACTTAAATTTTAGAAAAGGAAAAGAAATAGCACATTTGCTTCTGTCTTGCATTTTGCACTGGTTTATTTATGGATTTTTTTTTTACCTCATAAGTTTAATGGAATTTTTACTGTGACTTTATAGCTGTGTGATTTATAATACATCAAACAAGTCAAATCAATCAGTAAAGGCTTAAAAATCAGCACAGGTTCAGATGGCTCCTTTAAAACAAATCATTACAGCTGTTAGAACTCAAACATACATAACAAGGATTGACCACTAATGTGAGTTATTTTAAAAATCTCATTTTCTTGGTAAGAAATGCTGCCCTTTGTATATAACTTTTTAACGATCTGGTAAAACCATCTGCAGGAGTACAGCACAAAACACATTTTCCTGTATATATCTGCCAAGAAGCTCTCTAAATACACTATTCTTTAAAGGAAACCTACCCCTGTTCTCATTGATACAGAAAGTAAAATCTCTTTAAATACTCCATACTGTTATTTAAATATCTTTCAATATGCTGCACTATTCTTTAAATACACTGCAGATAAAAAAATGTATTTTTAAAGGAACCTGCCCACATTCTCATTGCTGTTGAAAGTTAAATTAGCTTTTTTAATTGGCACACCTCTTCCATTAAGCTTAAGGAATAGTAGTTCTTATTATGCTCTAAATATAATCATCTATAGGGAAAGCTCTTTCACCTTAAAAATAAGGAAATCTTGGCAGAAGGAGAGGTTTATACACATTATAGATGGGAGAGAAGTTTAAACAGATAGAAAAAATAGCAGCAGATAATTTTCTACCTTAAGGGTACAAGTACAGGATATTGTGACCATAAGTTATACACAAGAACTGACTTGGGTTGTACCCACTTGGTGTCAGGATCTACAGACCTGTGAATGTTAATTTTCATTTGTTTCATTATAAATTAAACTTTTTCTTGAGCTAGGACTACGTTTTGATTGTTATCAATTTAATGTAATCACCCAATAAGAACTGCCAATTTGAATAACCTCCACAATCATGAATATTTTATGGCTGCCCTTGGAAAAGACCCAGCCAAGGTCACCTTGAGAATGAACAGCATAGTATGATAAATAGCAAAAAGATCTGTTTCCAGTCCCTCAGTACAACAGATTCATTTAGCAATTCATTAGAAAAAAGAAATAAAATTTCCTCCAAAGGATTTCTCCCTTCACCCCCAGAAAACATGAATTTGTAGCATCCAGAACTCCGTTAAACTTGCTACAAAATCACAGCACTTCCTTCCCTTTTTGGTTTTTCTTTCAGTCCAAGGGATTTGTAGATTGGGTGGTTGACTTTTTTCCCCAATTATCTACAAGAACTACACCATCACCTAGACACAGGAACTTTAGGACAGAAATGTGTTTTGTTGTGCTTGGGCCTGAGCAGTGCTCACTGGTGCTCCCCACAGTTACACCAGAACATTTACAGAGCAAGTACACAAAATTCTTCTTCATTATTCCTTTCTAGGAAGTTTTCACGATATAATTACATTATAAGTGTTAGTGAATATGCCAAGCTAGGATGGAAACAAAGTGAATAGACTGAAGGAAGGATTAGAGCTAGTTATGTGAGTGCAAATGAAAAGAAAGAACTCTTTCATTTACTCCGCTCTTAAACAAAGAGAAAAAAAAAAAA
>WEIU01018191.1:1787-59255 GCA_013389925.1 Aegithalos caudatus
AGAAGGAAGACAAGGGCTGTATCTAATGGAAAGTATTTAAATGCTGAGGACTGAGAGGACAAAAGCTGGTAAATGTGCCAGGACAGCTGCATTAATACCTTGTCTTGACAAAGGTATTGTACAGTTCTTGATTGTAGCTGGCATTATTGTAATTTTATGTTATCAATGTTTATCTCTCACTGATGCAAAAAACTGAAGTCAGGGTTATTTTTTGGATTGGACCTTTTGCCCTACTGATCTTGAACCTTAGGGATTCTATTTTCTCCCTCCCATTTTTCTTGTCTGTATAGCTATGAGGCTGGAAACTGTTCCTTTTAATTTCAATTTATGGCTGAATTTATCATATAATCACTTGCTTCCTGAAGCTGAGGCTTTAAGAAAAACATCATAAGTCCATGCACTCTTAAACAACAACAACAAAAAAACTTACAAGAAAATGACAGTATTCTCATATTTAAAAGACTGAATTCCTCATGGCTTCTTTTTCAAGAAGATTAGCACTGACATCAGTCCTGCCTTTGCGGTAAGGTAGAGGTGTCCCACTTTCACCTTCAGGGCTGAAGACATAAATGCTTTCCAAGCTACTTTTGTCTTCCATACAACAAGGCTTCCCTTTCTTTCTAGGACTGCTTGTCCATGTTAAGACAGAGATTGTCTTATGACCCTGACACCTCCAAGCATCAGTGAAGTTGTTCCAGTGGATGTAATGAGAAGCCCCACATCTTTAATTAGCAAACTGTATTTGTGACAATAACCATCACATATCTCTGTAGGTGATGTTTCCTCAGCTTTGACCTTCCTTATCCGACTTGCCCCACACCTTTCATTCTATGTTTTATTAACACCATCTGGGAAAGGAATAAGTACAAGCAGTTAGTGCTGCTACATCTAGCAAAGCATTGCTCAGCTTCTCATTTTGATGGTGATTATGTTCACTTAACCAAGGCAGGCCTTGGGGCTATGAAGAGTCTGAGAGTTTATCATGAGGCTATGCAGGTGGGGCATTCAGGGTAGGTAGAGTGCCTGTAACCATGTAATGCAAGGATAAAAATGATCCAAGGATATAAATTGTTGAAAGAAACAGAAATCTGAGAAGGCTGGATGCCATACTCCCTAAATAAAATCTCAGTTAGCCAGCAGTCCTGATCAGAGATAGTGTCCTGGTGTGCACTTCCTCACTGTGCTCTAACTTTATTGGAAGTTAATTCTCTGTAGTCACTGCTCAAGCTCTAGATTTTTCCCAAGTGCCATAAAGCTTAGTTAATTTAATATAAATAAAAAAGTAAATTAATCCATTCTATTTGGATAAAAAGACAATTGAGATGCTAAAAAAAACCCCCGATTCTAATCAAGCTCAGGCGTGTGTGGTTATTACTAGCCTATTTCCTCTAGGTGCTTAATACCATGCCCAGCACTAAACTTTCGTAAAGGACGAGAAAAGTCCCCTTCGCCCAGTTCCCACGCACTCCCCAGGCAGCACTCAGACTTTTGATGGAACAGGCTGGTTTCCATACACCTGCATAAAATGCAAAGAGCATAATCACTTGCTTGCAGGCTCATTTGTGGGAATCAAAACCAGTCTACATCAGAAATGAAAAGCCTGGATACATGACAGAAAGGTGATCCCAGGTATTAACAAGGCTGTGCAATGCCTTGTCAGTGGGGGAGGGGTTCTTGTATAACTCCATGCTCTGGAGTGAAAAGGTAAATATATTTTATGATGTTACATAATAGCCTAGCATAATTCGGAGCTGTACAGATTTGTTGTTCACCTGCCGATTGACAGCCCTGTCCCCATGACACTATTTCAAAATCTGCTTCAGATTGTACTTCTCCTGTTTTACATACAGAAAAGCTAATTCTTATTCTAGTGAGCTCAGTCACATTATGGATTTCAGGTGGATCAGGACTCCTTTCCTTGTGGCTTTTTCTCAATATCCGGTAAGCAGTGCACCTCACTGGTGTGTAAAGAGCTGAAAAGTTTCTCTATAATGTCACTACAGCTTCTTTACCTTAATCTTACACGTTTACATCACTACAGCTCCCACATTGATACAAAGTATATGTCTTTGTAACACCCCTATCTACTAGATACTTTATCATCACAATGCATGTTAGGAAAAAAGGAAAATAGGAAAATAAGATTCATGACTTGCTTAAGATGCAGGGTGAACCCATCACAAAGTGGGCACCCTGTGAGTCTTGAGTCCCAGAGAGAATTGTAAGCACTGACTCATTTTCTTCTGCTAGATCACCCTAAAAAAAAAAAAGTATTAGGAAAACTTCTAAATATAGAAATTATTAAATTAGAAAAGCAGTATCTCTATTGTGGGAAGGGTAAAGGAAGTGTAATTCCAGAAAGTCATCCTCTCCAAATAAATGCTGAGTTTTTGGGAAGTGCTTTGTGATCTTAAGAGCTCCTCTTAGTAATCATTCAGATTCTTTGATTGACCTGTCACATCAAGGATCTTACTTCTATGGGGCATATTCTGAGTCTGGTTCTTAAGTTACAGACACGATGTAAATGAACCCTGGAGAATATAATTAAGCTTTTCAACACTCAGGAAAACCAAACTTGCACTTAAAGAAAGAGAGAGGGTCATACAGCATCGTCTCTGTATTTTTGGCAGGTGTGGCCCCTGCTGCTGTACCGGAATGCAGGTAGTATCATTCATTGTATGTAGAGGCTTAATGTTGCCTTAACTTGGTAACAACATAACCTGTCCCACATAATGCCTCCCTGACAGGGCATGGGTTTGTTGCAGGTGAAGTGCAACATGGAGCTCAATTAAACTGTGGAAGCCCTGAGCCTGAAGAAAAGCAAATACTTTAGTGGGGGTCAGAAGAGGATTTGGCATTTATGCGGATAATGACAGAACCCATAATGTTATTCCTTGTTTTTAGAAAGGGCATAATCTCTCATTCTCATGACATAAGGCAACTGCCAGCACTTGGAGATCAAAAAGCATCTGGGTTTGGATTTTTTTTTAAATGTGTGTGCTCTCATAAGAAAAGAGATTGAAAAGAAAAGAGATAATAATGAAAAGAGATTTTGGGTTGTACTTTTTCCAAATGGTATTGCCTACTTTTTGCCAGGGGCCTATGTTAGAAGGAAGACCCTCTCTGGCTTTGCAGTTTTCTTGTGATTTCTATTACTCTGACTGGCAAAGGAAGTTACATGTCCATGTATTGAAAAGTCTGGTAAAGATCTTGGGGATTTTTGTGTCCTAGTATGGCTGTTCAGTCTGGGAGGCAGGTCCCTTCAGCCTCTCTCTGTCTTTCCTTTCATCTCATTGTCTACACTGTTACTCATCCTGAACATTCAGTGGCCATTCACAAGCCAACAATTCTTCACCCGTGACTCACATCTCAGTCACTTGTCCAGAAATGAAGCTGTCCCAGGGGCTGTGGAAAGGACAGACAGCCCTGGGAGGATGAGTAAACCCCCTCCACTGAACTTTCTCCCTTGTGACTGGTGTGATATGTACTTAAGGTCTGGCTTTAGGGAAGTCAGTCGAGTAACAAAACACAACTCATAGAAGTGCATATGATTCAAAGCTGCTGAGGTCAGTGTTGTTCTGTGTAACTTGAGTCTGAGCCCACAGAAATTTGCCAGTTTAACCTGAGACGATTTCCAGTCCTCCTTTGTGTGCTGCAATGGCACTGAGACCTGGCTTCAATAATTGTCGTGTTGCAGAATGACACGGTTCTCATGACTTGTAGGCAAATCCAGGTACAGCTCAATGCAGTGAGGCAAAGCAGGGAAACCCTGCTGTCACTAAAATCCAGAGGGAGTGAGAGGTTTCATGAAAGTGTTCTGAGGAGTTTTATCACTTAGGAGTTACTCAGGCAAGGCATCTTTCTTTAAAATAAGTAGGGTTCAAACTCATTCATCATGGCATACATTGTGGCAGTTTCCTGATCTGTCACTGAGAATTTGAGCAATCACATTTTCTATGTCTGTTTTTCTAAATACCTCCAAATGCTGTCTGGCTACATGGTTAACCAACATAGTTTTTACATTTTAGCAACTAGAGTGCTGTTGCAGAAATATAATTTCTTTTCAAGACTCTATCTTCTTGTTTTCCTAATTGGAAAAAAAAGTGCATGCCCTTGCTTGTTTTTTGAGTATGGGGAATGTTCAGCAGAATCTGAATGGAAATGTAGGGGCAAAGATCATGGTTCTTTAAACTATTTAACTTAGTGCATAACAAGAAGAAAACAAGACAAAATAATTAATACCCATAGAAAAAATAAGGAACTCCCAATAGATATACAGAGAATTAAAAGTGGGTCTCATCTAAATAATTTAGGGTTCTTCAGTCCAAAGTGAATTATTAAAGATAAGAACCTGGGCATAGTATGAGACTGGTACTCTTAGGAGTAGATGTTCTTACAGATTAATAATTGATTAAAGACTGAAAATTTCTCCACTTGATTCTTTCCTTCACTGGAGAATTCTTCTGGGATATTGAACAGGCACTTAGATTCATCAGATCCTCAAGGGGATTTAAATGTCTCTGTCTGGATACAGCCCAAATACAGAGCAACAGGTAAACCTCTCTCCAAAGAGCTTAGGGTCTGCCTGCTTAACACCTTATGTAGCACTATAGCAGTTCAGAAATGAGACAGAGAGGAGTCTGGACTAATAATGGTGAGATCTCTGAACAGGCTTAATATCATTAGAGGTAGAAAATAATTGGGAACAAAGCTCAGCAACTGGCTTCTTGCCTAAAAAATGAGGCAGGAGCTCTGTCTCCTTTGATTTTTATAATTGTCTAATAGTTCGAGCACTTACCTAAGAATGGATCTATCTGCATCACTTCCTATCTCAGGGCAAAGGGATTTACTCCTGCACATCCCACACATCCTGAAAGAGGGGTGTAACCTCCAGGTTGTGTTTGGTTAATGTACAGCGAGGGATGTAAACAGGGAGCTGGAAGGAGAGGGAAAAAAGCAAAGACTGTAGGTGCAAAGCAGGGGGCTGCTTGCTGCCTGGAACTGTGCTCCTTCACTGTTTGATTATCTAGGATTAAGCAAGTTAAGCACATATACCTGTATGAGGAGTGACAGCTCAGAATGAATCCCCTAGGACTTCAAGCGCTTCCACTGCCAGGTTGTCATGAGTGTCCCTTTTTGCTCAGCCTCCTCTGCCCCACAGCTCCTGCCAGCTGCACAACAAATCTATTTCATCCCACAACCTAAACAGGGATGATTCAGTGAATACGTGGATGAAGGTACATGCTTAGGAAGTGGGAGAGTATTTTGAATCTGCAGCAGAAGGATCTGAATCTGGATCAACTGTTAGGTAGTATGATCTTAACAACTAACATTGACTAGTCTGTTGCTCACATGGATGGTTTCCAAGTCAGGCTTCATACTCTGGATCGGGGATTGTATGGGGGAACCTGCATGCCAGAGAGATTACAATCCTGACCTAGCTTCAGAAGTTTTTAGTAACCAGCTCCCAGGACATACAGTGAGCTTCCTGGACCACCAACAATCTTCTCTGGCTCTGTACTGCCTCGGTGTTAAATTTAATGGCACTGATTGAGTCAGGAACATGCCTCAATGCATGTTGGGGGTAACTACACTGCCAGCCCTGCTGCCAGCCTTCACTTTCTCAGCTGCCTCATTTAATCCTGCACAAATAAATCTTTCAACTTTATATTTTTAAATGTCTTGGCAAATCCAATTTCCTTTGTAAAGTGGTAAAAAAGTTTATTTTTTTTAATCCTTGTTTCATGGTGCCAAGATGTTGAATGAGCACGTAGATTCACATCCTTCAATCAGCAAAAGAAAAGTACGTTTCCTACTGATGTAAACCTTTGCTTGGTTTCACAAGCCCATACATGTAAGCAGTGATTAATTCTCTTTGTCAAGGTTGCAGTTTTCACAGGTTATTATAGTTCTAGCATGGCCAGCATAGAATTAACTTCCATAGCCTCTGGCTTTAATTCAGACATAAAAGGGATTAATATGAAGGAAAAATCTCTACCAGACACCACCACATTTAGCTTTCCCAGCTACAACTGCATCTCTAAGAAGTAATTAATAATAAACCAGGCTCGAGCTGATGAGACCAGGTATCACAGAGAAAATTGTACTGCTTTATGTAGAAGGATGTGTTGTCCAGTTCAGACAGCTTTTAAAAATAAGATTCTCAAGAGCTTATGATTTCAGATCAATATTTCATATTACTTACACTCTAATTTGCTGGAAAATTTCTTCCTTGACTCTTTGCTCTCAGACAGTTTTCAGTGGACTAATGCAACATTTTAGAAATAATTTCTAGCAGTGTTAACTTGTAGAGTCTTGCATGTAGTTAGTTACACTAAAAAATTCAGTTGTTCCTACAAAGGTGTCAGAACTTCACAGGGTGCAAATACTACTCCTAACCAGAAAGCATTTTCATTCTTCTTTTCACATGATGAATTCCAAAGTCTCCGTGGTATTGTAAATAATTGTGTGTATTCTGCATGCATTATATTGAAATATCTGTGTTTGCTTTGGGAACAGATACTGTCTTTTCCCAGTTGTAGCTCTCAAAACCCAAAGCAAGGCCTTTATGTCTATATAAAGGACACCAACAATTTGGTTCTTGCTACAGGCAGGGGACAGTCATTAGGAGAACAAATTTGGCAGACACAGCCCTTTCTTAAAAGGCAACATTTGAGTGTTTATGAAGCTTAAATTTTGGGGGTGACACCCACTGAAAGATTTTAGCAGACTGCATAAATCCAAATTACCCCCCGGGCCATCGAGCAGCTGCATAGTATATAATACAGATAGCATTTGAACATCAAAGGAGTGTGAAAATAACTTTGCTTAGAATTTTTAGGATGGATCTAAAGGATGTCCCTTGATTTGTGCCTTCTTGCGTCTGTTCACATGCAATTTTTACTCATCAAATAGTCTGATAATTTTGTATTATAGTATCAATGTAAGACTTTTGTGTAGTCACAGGTTATATTATTATATTATTATATTATTATGTTAATAGGAATGCTTCCTGCATCAATAAATAATTAGACAGACAGCTAGATAAATAAAAAAATTAATAAAACCCACTTGTTCTAGCCCAGGCAAAAAATCAATGGCCATGAAGCTTAATGATCAATAGCAGCCTTTCCCATTTTTCTTCCTCTCTTGCACAGGATAAATGTCAAATTATTTATTGACAGGACACATCAAGTTGATTTCATGCAAGGTCTGCTTTGACATGAGAAACAATATGAGAAACATAGTTAATGATAAATGGTTTCTACCTATAGATTTTGGTACAGAAAGGTGGAGGAGTGGTGAGGGAACTGGGGCATAGCGTCTTTTGAGGGTACAACAGAGATCCATACAATGTAAGCCAGAACATTTCTTCTCTCTAAGTATGTCAAAGTTCAGTTAGATACCTATTTTTCCAAAGAGGCATTTGGGTTGTGCAGTCAGTGTTAACATGGAAGCAACTTACAATAAGAAAGGTCACACTATTAAAGTTAAAATACAAGGATTTGTGGAGTAGATACAGAAGGTTAAATACAGTGAACTGAAGCAACTTTTTAAAAAAAAGGTAATTTATAGAAAAAATTATTTTTCTTCTTTAATAAAGGATTTGTTTAATGTTTTATGGGAGGTAACAGCCAAGGGATTAGATAGAAGTTACTTAAACAATGCATTGCTTTTTGGAAGATGTAAAAAACTCTAAATGCATATAACTTACAGCTTCTACAGCCCTGCTTTAGTAGTACTGACTGGCTGGTTCTGCACCTGCAGTTCTGTAAATTATCTACACTTGAACTGCTTGGGTCTTTATAATTGTCAACCGATAAAAAAATCCTGTGTGTGCCAGCTGAGAGAAAATTATTCTTGTCTTCCTTTGGCATGTGCAGACAAGAAATGAGAAAACTGAATTTGTAAAATGAAAAAATTAAAATCATATTTTCTTTTTCTTTGTAACATGTCAATATATTGCAGGATGATGTCAATATGTTACAGGACAAGCATTAGCTCTTATTGTGAGCTTAGCTGACCCATGGAAGGGGGGAAAAAGTGGTGTTATCACAGGGCAAACCTGCTTTCATACACCATCTCTTGTCAAATGTGTGGACTGAAAGCCAAAACACACAAATGGCATTCTTGCCCCAAAGGTGAATGCTCTGGAGGAAACACAGCAGCATAAAGCTGACTCATACTACAAGCTGGCTAACCAGTTCCCAAGGAGCAACTTCGTAGATAAAAGCAGTGTTTGAGGTCTGTGAGCAGCCTAAGCCATTTAGGAATTTCTGCACTGGCATATCTGGGATGAAGGGAGAGCTGACTCCAGACCACCCCCAGCCTCACTGTGTGGATGGGATGTATAAGCTGTAGGCGTGTGCTAGAAAACTCTGAAGGAGAGCAGAGAGGAGCTATGTTTGAAAGCTTTCGTACCCTCAATAAAGCAACCCCTTGGCTGTAAATGGCCAAGCTGTTTCTTTTTTGAAAGCTGGCCATTGCTGCTGAGCTAAAGCACTTCACAGCTTCTGTCTGTGCCCATATCCTACAGTCCTAACATCCCTGGCATTAAAATTTGTATGTTTGTAGTACACTAAAGATAAAATTTACCCCTTTAGTGAATTGATTTCCCACCCAATTGTGTTGCCACAAACCACAACCTTTCATTTGGAGGGCCTGCATAACACACAGGCAAGGTGGGCCAGCCAGTGAGCAGCTATGGCTGAACCATAATATGTAGGGAAAAAATTATGTCTAAGCAATTTCTTGTTTTCAGTACTTCCTTAGTTACTATAATGGGCATTCTGTTTGATCTACATACCTAATATTTGCACTCCTGATGCCTTCATCACTGTATATTAACCTTGCTGAGGTGTTTATCTGTCACATACATCTGAAGGTGACTGACATGAGACCACATATGCAGCGTAAGTTAATTCTGTCCCATCTGAATTAATTGCTCCAAATACGCAATGCTGCCTTCTTTACTACAGGCTAATGTATAGACAGCTGCAGAAAGGGTGAAGTTATTCTTTTTCTGCATCCTTAAGTACTTCAACCAGTTTCTGAAGAGACAGGATCTTCCTCTTGAGAGTGTTACATGATATTTGTGCATGTCAAAGACTTTTTTAGGAATGGGAATACATTCTCAGAAGTAACAAAGCAATATAATGATAGACTAGATTTCTGTGTTGCTTTTTAATTTCAGATCTGAGTGGCATGTATCCATTTTAATTAACATAGAAAATCTTGCTTAGACAAATGTACTCCATTGATTCTAATTGGCTAGTTGTTTTTGTAGCTTGCTGAGTGCAGTGCCCTTGGTCTTCACCAGTGATCTCTGATAGCACAGTAAGACTGTCTAACTGCAGGTAAGGGAGCCATGGCCCCTTTCCCCTTGGGAGCAGCTTTCAATGAGTGAGAGAGAGGTTTGTCCACAGAGAAAGAATGCAGGAGCACCACCACAGAATGCGGTGGAAGACTCTTGAGGAGGGTATCCAACAGCTGAGGGAAGTGGCTGTATTGGAGGTATTTTTTGGGAGGAGCAGACAGCATGACAGTGACCCCGACAAGGTTAGATGCACTGGCCAGATGTTGTGGAATCAGGCAAATCTTGGGCCATCTCAATACATCCCTATAAGATGAGGGAGGAGATGAGGAGGAATGGAAGATGAGTTCCCACGTGGCACTGGTGCAAGTCTCAGGCCCCAGAGTCAGGGTCGAGCGTCACCCAGCTAGAGATTGTGAGTACATCCCAAGAGCTGACCTGCGGTTTTTTCTGCATGACTATGGGGAAGATATGGAAGTGTGGGATTGAAAACCCACTTCTGTCCTGGCTGCATGGGTGCATGAGCTCAAAAAGAGAAACACTCACCAAGGGGGTTCCACTGAAATGAAGATAGCCTCAGCCTCCCATAACCAGGTTGCCAGGTATTCCAGAAGTGAGGATGATGTGTCAAATCCTCTTGAAGGACTATGTATGGCCAGGAAGGGAATAACAACCAGTGCTAGAGGGGCTCTGCCTCTAGCCAGGAAGAGGCACGGGAAAGCCGGATCTTTTGGACTGTGTGGATCCCATGGCCTGGCACATCAGAGCCACAGAAATATGACGCTTTGGTTGATACTGGTGCACAGTATACCCTGATGCCATCCGGACACATGGGGACAGAACCTGTTTCTATTGCTGGAGTGACAGGAGGATCACAGGACCTGACTCTGTTGGAAGCTGAGGTGAGCCTGACTGGGAAGGAGTGACAGAAACCTCCGATTGTGACTGGCCCAGAGGCCCCGTGTATTCTGGGCATAGACCTCCTCAGGAATGGCTATTACAAGGATTCTAAGGGACTTAGATGGGCTTCTGGGATAGCTGCTGTGGAAGCAGAGGTCATTAAGTAATTGAACACCTTGCCTGGACTATCAGAGAACCCATCTGCAATAGGACTCCTGAGGGTAGAAGAGCAGCGAGTACCCGTGGCCACATTGACGGTGCACCGCCGGCAGTTTCGGACAAATCGAGATGCCGTGATCCCCATCCACAAGATGATCCATGAGCTGGAGAGTCAAGGGGTGGTCAGCAAAACCCACTCACCCTTCAACAGCCCCATCCGGCCTGTTCACAAGTCTGACAAGGAATGGAGATTGACTGTGGATTATCGTGGCTTGAATGAAGTGACTCCACCACTGAGCACTGCTGTGTACGCCACTGTCACAATCCACTAATGAAAGCAGGGATTGTGATGGTTCATTTAGTGATCTCAGAATGCAAAAAGCTACAGCAGGGGACAACAACAATTTACTCTCAACAGCAGTATGCTTTATTAAGTGCACACAACACAATATGCGATAGAGGAGAGAGAGAGAGAGAGAGAGAAGGATATAGCTACCAACAGAAGAGACTAAATCCTCGTGGCCATCTGCCAATAGAACCATCTTCATTCAGGGAGATCTGAAATTTTGGTTAATTTGGGGAGTCTCTTTATAGTCTTTTTCAGAGCGACAGGCAGTTGACCAAAAGGTAGGGAGATATGTAGCATGTGAATAGCAGGTGCAGGATGGAGCAGTCTGATACAGAGCAAATGTCCACTCAGGGAACAGGTACAGAACAAACCAAGGATGAACCAGTCAGGAACCAGTCTGCCGTGGTGTGCCCATTGTTTTCCACAGAGGTTCCCATGGGGATCCATTGGTCCAGTAAGCACACCTGTAGACCATGGTTGGTAGATATCCCACCTCAGCCAGGCCATAACTCCTCTGTTGGGGTTTCAGAGTTTTTAGTCCCAGTCCTGGGGGTCTTCAGTCTTCGTCCTTGGTGATGGTCATGAGGCAGATTGAGGTACTTTTGGGACCATCTCTTACAGCCCCTACTGACGTTCCTAACACCTTTTTCTCCATTCCTTTGGCAGCGGAATGCAGGCCTCAGTTTGCTTTCACCTGGAGGGGCATGCAGTATACCTGGAACTGACTGCCCCAGGGGTGGAAATACAGCCCCACCATCTGCCATGGACTGATCCAGGCTTCACTGGGAAAGGGTGAGGTTCCGGAACATCTACAATACATCGATGACATCATTGTGTGGGGGAATACAGCAATGGAAGTCTTTGAGAAAGGAGAGAAGATCATCCAGATTCTCCTGGAAGCCAGTTTTGCCATCAAGAAGAGCAAAGTCAAGGGGCCTGCCTGAGAGATCCNGAGGAGATGAGGGAGGTGAGGGAGGAGATGAGGAGGAACAGTTCCCACGTGGCACCAGCGCGAGTCACAGGCCCCAGGGTCAGAGCCCAGCGTCCCCCAGCCAGAGAGAGAGGGAACACCCCAAGAGCTGACCTGTGGTTTTATCTGCATGCCCATGGGGAAGACATGGGAGTGTGGGATGGAAAACCCACTTCTGTCCTGGCTGCACGGGTGCATGAGCTCCAAGAGAGAAACACTCACCGAGGGGGATCCACTAAAATGAAGGTAGCCTCAGCCTCCCGTGACCAGACTGCCAGACATTCCAGAAGTGAGGATGCTGTGCCAAGTCCCCTTGAAGTAACCTCTACCATGTATGCCCAGGAAGGGAATAATAATCAGTGCTAGAGGGGCCCTGCCTCTAGCCAGGGAGAGGTACGGGAAAACCGGATCTTTTGGACTGTGTGGATCCGATGGCCTGGCACATCAGAGCCACAGAAATATGACGCTTTGGTTGATACTGGTGCACAGTATACCCTGATGCCATCCGGACACATGGGGACAGAACCTGTTTCTATTGCTGGAGTGACAGGAGGATCACAGGACCTGACTCTGTTGGAAGCTGAGGTGAGCCTGACTGGGAAGGAGTGACAGAAACCTCCGATTGTGACTGGCCCAGAGGCCCCGTGTATTCTGGGCATAGACCTCCTCAGGAATGGCTATTACAAGGATTCTAAGGGACTTAGATGGGCTTCTGGGATAGCTGCTGTGGAAGCAGAGGTCATTAAGTAATTGAACACCTTGCCTGGACTATCAGAGAACCCATCTGCAATAGGACTCCTGAGGGTAGAAGAGCAGCGAGTACCCGTGGCCACATTGACGGTGCACCGCCGGCAGTTTCGGACAAATCGAGATGCCGTGATCCCCATCCACAAGATGATCCATGAGCTGGAGAGTCAAGGGGTGGTCAGCAAAACCCACTCACCCTTCAACAGCCCCATCCGGCCTGTTCACAAGTCTGACAAGGAATGGAGATTGACTGTGGATTATCGTGGCTTGAATGAAGTGACTCCACCACTGAGCACTGCTGTGTACGCCACTGTCACAATCCACTAATGAAAGCAGGGATTGTGATGGTTCATTTAGTGATCTCAGAATGCAAAAAGCTACAGCAGGGGACAACAACAATTTACTCTCAACAGCAGTATGCTTTATTAAGTGCACACAACACAATATGCGATAGAGGAGAGAGAGAGAGAGAGAGAGAAGGATATAGCTACCAACAGAAGAGACTAAATCCTCGTGGCCATCTGCCAATAGAACCATCTTCATTCAGGGAGATCTGAAATTTTGGTTAATTTGGGGAGTCTCTTTATAGTCTTTTTCAGAGCGACAGGCAGTTGACCAAAAGGTAGGGAGATATGTAGCATGTGAATAGCAGGTGCAGGATGGAGCAGTCTGATACAGAGCAAATGTCCACTCAGGGAACAGGTACAGAACAAACCAAGGATGAACCAGTCAGGAACCAGTCTGCCATGGTGTGCCCATTGTTTTCCACAGAGGTTCCCATGGGGATCCATTGGTCCAGTAAGCACACCTGTAGACCATGGTTGGTAGATATCCCACCTCAGCCAGGCCATAACTCCTCTGTTGGGGTTTCAGAGTTTTTAGTCCCAGTCCTGGGGGTCTTCAGTCTTCGTCCTTGGTGATGGTCATGAGGCAGATTGAGGTACTTTTGGGACCATCTCTTACAGCCCCTACTGACGTTCCTAACACCTTTTTCTCCATTCCTTTGGCAGCGGAATGCAGGCCTCAGTTTGCTTTCACCTGGAGGGGCATGCAGTATACCTGGAACTGACTGCCCCAGGGGTGGAAATACAGCCCCACCATCTGCCATGGACTGATCCAGGCTTCACTGGGAAAGGGTGAGGTTCCGGAACATCTACAATACATCGATGACATCATTGTGTGGGGGAATACAGCAATGGAAGTCTTTGAGAAAGGAGAGAAGATCATCCAGATTCTCCTGGAAGCCAGTTTTGCCATCAAGAAGAGCAAAGTCAAGGGGCCTGCCTGAGAGATCCGGTTCCTGGGGGTAAAGTGGGAGGATGGACAGCATCAGATTCCCACTGAGGTCATCAATAAGATCACAGCAATGTCTCCACCGACCAGCAAGAAGGAAACACAAGCTTTTCTAGGTGCCATAGGCTTTTGGAGAATTGTTGGAGGTTGGGTATTGTTTCTTTTGTGTTAGTTGAATTTTTTCCCTTGGGTTGCTAAGAAGCTAATTGCTGGATACTTAACCAAGACAATAGGGTGGCCAAGCACGAGTTTTGGAGCTGATATTTTCTAATAATGGGCCATTAACACTCACCAGTGACATGAGACATTACATCATCCCATTGTAAGATGTTCCACCCAGCTGGGGGGGACCCAAGCATTCCTACCTAGATAAAAAGGGGACACATAAGAACATCAGGACCTCCCTTTTCCACTGGATTCCTGGAGGACAATTGGACCCATCTCACCACCACTGGACTTTCTACAGGACCATCTCTACTCCACAGAACTGTATCTGTTACTCCAGGAGGATTCATCTGGACTGCTTCTAACACCCTGACCAACAGGGTGTCAGGTCACATCCCTGAGTCTGTCAGGGTTTTCTGGGGTTTTTTTTTGTTTGTTTGTTTTATTTGCATGTTTATTTTATTTTCTGTACTACTACATTTGTATTTCTAATATTCCTAGTAAATAACTGTTATTCCTATTCCCAAAACTTTTCCTGAGAGCCCCTAATTGCAAAATTATGATAATTTGAGAGAGGGGTTTACATTCACTATTCAAAGGAACTTCCAGCTTTTTGCTGGCAGATACCTGTCCTTTCAAAACCAGGACATTAGGTGACCTAAGTTCTTGTGTAGTAGATATAGAAGCCCAGGATCATGTGGTCTAGCTTTCCCTGGTTTGGGTGCCAAGTAGTTGTGGCTGTATTTCTGCCATTTTTAGGCCCTTATCTAAACATGGGCCCTATAACACTGTGGCTGCCATACAGTTTATTTTGTGGGTGAATAAGGTGAGGAATTAATGGATTTTAAACTTCCTCTGGAAGGCACATGGATTCAGGGCTATCATACACTAACAGTGTGTTTTTGGGGTTACTTTAACAAAGGTACCTACTGTGAGGAAATAACACCGGGGGAGATTTTTTCCCAACACTTCACACAGCTCTCTGCGTCTACCCCACCAGTTTTTTGAAGGGTTCAGATCTCCTCTGTATGCTAATGATATCATACAGTGGCTGGTGTTGCTTATAGGCCTATTCTATTTAGAATTCAGAGATAAGGGGAGATTCACCTGGATAACAACCCTGACACCTACCCCAGAGAATAAGTATACTGCCCCATACCCTGACCCTGTCCCACAGCCTGCCTCAGAAGTAAACCACTCGGATTGGATGGGGGTTTTAATAAAGGAAATAAGCCAGATGTTAAAGGAGCACATTTCCCCTGTGGTAGCCTCGTTAGCCCCAGCTGGTGGGAAACCCTTCCCCTGCCCTAACAAAGGAGAATCTGATGGTGCAGCAGTGGAACCCACGGACGTTACAACTGTCCAGGTTCCAGCTGAACCACAAGGGCAGTCACAGCCAGCAGCAGTCACCCCTGAGGAAACAAAGAAGTCTAAAGTGAAATCGACAAACCCAGATAATAAGGAGGGCCCTCACAACCCACAGAGGAACCACAAGTTCAGATCATCACCAAGTCCCTGTCATATGAAAGTCTACTTAATTTACAAAAAGATATTGTATGATGGGGACGTGAAGCCTACACAGCCTGGCTACTTTGGGTCTGGGACCTTATGGGTACAGGTGTGCAAGTAGATAGTGGTGAGGCAAGGAATCTGGGACGCTTGACCCAGGACTCGGGGTCAGACTTACACATCCTGCTGTGCCATTTTAGGATGAAAAGCAAGGACACCACAGAAAGCTGGGCTCTCTGTAAGTCTGGCCCTCAAGGAACTGACCCACAACAACCAGAGAATGGTTGTCAGACCAGCTGTCATTACACTTGGTGACACTTTTGCTACTGAACTCAGTGAGCACACATGTGGCCTAGGAGTGAGGTACAACCACTGGTTCACTTAAATCTCATATGTCACAGTGCCTTTTGTGATTAGCTTGTTCTATTTCCAGAATTTATTGTCTCACTAATGTAACAAGTTGCAACAGAAAATGAAAAGTGACATCGGTTGCTAAAATGCATTTATTTACCATAAGGTATTGAGATTGCCAATGGATTACTTGGCTTTTCTAGATAACTAAAAATGGGTCTTAACATTCATTTATTGATTTTTAGTGAGTGACAGATATCAGAGTTTTATGTTCTAAGGATCTGCTGAATGAAAACTCCTGAAGTAATCAGTACATCTGATCGACAAGAGAGAGAGTATTTCTATCTCCAGTTTAATAAGTGCCTTGGAAAGCAGAAGATGGCGAGGGAGCATTGGAACCACAACGTGGTGGTGCTATGGAACACTCAGGTCCATTGCCTTACTGGTGTCTCTTCCCCACACACTGACAGCCTGCAGCGTTTTGCCTGAACACATCCTCACAAACACAGGGAGGCAGGGAAGCACTGCATGCTGCTTTTTCCTAAGGGGAAGCACAGTGTCTGACTAGTCCAAGATCACAGAAGGACTGAAGAGAGGACCAATAGATTGAGCACAAGTCCTTTAAGCTGGAATCCTGTGCTGAAAAATGCTGGTATTGCACCCCTCTGCTCTCTATCATCTGATACAAAATCATTGTATTTTAAATCAGGCCATTCCTTTCTCCATCATCTATCAACTTTTGTCTTTTTGCTATAGCATTTCTGGTCAAGAGAAAGACAGTCAAGGATTTGCATTTATATTGGCATAATACAAAATATTAACACAATTTCTGCACTTCGCCAAGAGCCTGATGTCCACACTGAAGGAAGAGTCCTTTGTTTTTGTGCTTTCCTGGATTTTTGCCCCGCTCCTTGAAACCAGTTCAGCGGGACGTTTAGCCAGGCTCTGCCTCTCCAGTGACAACCTTCAAAGGATTGCTGTAAGGTACTTAATAGTGATCACCTTGCCTTAATAGCTTGTCTTTCTTTGCAGATGACTATTAAACATAGTGATTCTAATAACTCAGTAATAGTTAGAGTAATAATAGGAATACAATTATCCAGGGAAATGCATGTGCTTCTCTGGGAGCTCTTGCTCCTGCATGTGTGATCACTGGCTTCAGCCTATAACCTGGTACATAGACCTTATGAAAATGTTTGCTATGTTGCTTCTTATATAGAGAGCTAAAATCCTTTGGCTCCTGTGTTGGTTGTTCATATCTTGTGCTCAGAACTAGGAGAAAGTTTGGCCATGCTGTTGTCACTAATGGTAGTGAGGCCAAGCTAATGGTGCTCAAGGAGCCCCTCACTGTCAGAGCAGGGCAGACAGCTGGGCATTGTGGAACAGGTAGGCATCATAGAAAGAGCAACAGAAAACTGCCACTGGACTGGATTCCATTGTTACTGATCTGTTTAAAGCCAAACCTGCCCCACAGAACCCCATGTTCTCTAACAAAAAGATATTTGAGAGCTCTGTTTCTCTGCTAGGCTTACTTGGTCTATGGAGGTTGACTTCTATCATCAGGAGGGGCAGGTGGAATGGTTACACATTTCAGTCTCTACTCAAGACCCTATAAAGGAATAACTGTACCTGTTCAGAACAAAGCACCAAGCAGAGCAAAGAGGCAGGAAGAGCAACACAAAATATCATTATTCATCTGTTTGCAATGACATTGCTATTTGAGATAAGCACACCTGCCTAGGACAAGATGTGAGCACTTTTGGATCGAAAGAATTCATAGTGACAACTGATGCAACACTTGGGGCTGTAGCCAAGCTTTTACATGCTGGAGCATTAACAAAGATGTGGTTCAACATGTGCTGTATAAACTAGGCGTGTGAAATAACTCAGACAATAACTTACCTGTGTGGCAATAAGCTTGATCAAAATAGAAAAGGGCATTACAATAAATCAATCCAAAAGAAGGATGGAACAGCTTTGCCGTGGCATTAGCTCCAGGGAAAGGAAGAGTGCTCTCTAAATGAGTTACAGCTGTGTGCAGAGCTGTTGCCCATTATTATTGCCCATTACCTTGTAATTGTAATCTAAAGAAAGTGCTGTCTTTTCAAAGAAGCTGAGGCAGTGAGTCTCAGGGCATCTCCACAGCATCACTTGTGCTTCTAATCATCCACCCTAAAAAACCTGTAGTGTCAAGTATTCTTTGTATGCTCACCATAACCACAGCTGAAGGGAAATTGCTGTTGTAAAATTCCCGAGGAGAAGAAGGAAGCATCTGTATCTGTGATTGCAGTGTCAGACTGGCAGAGTGTTATAACCTAAGTGGACGGCTAGCTGTGGGCTATAGTGGAATTGAGGAATTAACCTAGACCACAGAGGGGTGCAATGTCATGAGATCTTCTTGGTCTTTGTCTGATTTTCTTTTTGGCACTTTCTTCAAGCTGAAAAGTGCTACAGAGTTTTTATTATTTGGCCACCTAAACCACAGGTGGCTCCAGCTTTCTGATGCTCTCCAGAACTGGTTGGGATATGCATGAGGCAGAACAATTAAGCAAGCTGCTTCTCGTGAACTTAAATGCCTTGCTTGAAAACTGAGTTTAATTTGGGGCTCATGCCCATCTGCCTTCAGAGAAGAGGCACATGAAAGGGATGCAATACAACTCATGAAAGCTGCATGGACCAAAGTGAGGCATACATTCCCAAGGATTAAGATCCAGTGCTGTGGGGACCTGAGCGCTGTTGTAACTTTGAAATGAGAAGATTTTAGGTGAGAATGAGGTTTTCTCAAGTAAAATATAAAAAGTGATCTATAAGGAAAACAAAACTTCATCAGGAACTTTAACAATCGTATTATCCATAGTTTCAGCTTTACTACACCCAGTTTTGTGCCACTGGAGGGAGAGAACACCACAGACACTGGAAGGATAGAGGAGAAAAGAGCATCTCTTTTCAGGTCCAAATCTATTCCTCATCTTCCAGGTGTCTGTTTTGTAGTTATTTTGCATTGTTTACTTTGATGCTCAGTGTACTTTGTCACTCAAGTATGCCTCTGCAAAAGGCATTTGCCCTGAAGACTTGCAGGCAATACCTCTGCAGTACTCCAAGCATCCTTAATCCTGGCAAAGCTAAGCGAGCAGCAGTCACCAGCCAATTTCATCCCATCTGTACATTTATTTTGGCTGCAAGGGTCAACAGCACAAAATTGAATTTGCCTGTGCAGCAAAGGAAAGTATATGGTGGTGCTAGTCTCTATTTAATATCATAACTCATGTTTGATACCTATTCTGCCAGGGAAGTTTTCCTGCAAAGCATGCAGAAGATTTTATGGTATATCTATTTCTTCATAAGAAGGAAATTTGGTAAAGTGTCTATACTACCTAAGTGACTACTGCTTTTGTGGTTAACAGAAATTGATATTTTGTGTGTGTGTAATTAGCATTCAATGCTGGCCTGTTCATTTCATTGACAGTGTTTAATTTTACCAGCAATGAGTTGACTTCAGGTTAGAAGGTTGGTCCCTCTTGGTTGGATACTCCAAAGTGTATGTCCCTCTTTGTGTACAAGCCCATGAGGGAGAAAAGAATTAAAAACTGTAGTTTATAAGAGGGGGATATACTTATTGAAAGGTGAGAAAACAAAATGTAACCTTTCTAGCAAGACTTGTCTGAATGTTACAGAGAATATCAAACTTTTCTCAGCAGTGATTCATCTGCTTATGTCTGGTCTAGAAAATTGAGAGGAAGAAAATGCTACCACACTGCTGAATGCATCTATACTAACCACATGATCACCAAGGAAATAAAACAATCTTCCAGAAAAAAAGAGACTAAAGGCTCCTGAGTCAGTGATGAGTTTCTGCTGTGGTGAATATGAACTATTGAACTATATAAACTGGGGAGAATCAGTTAGTATGGTACACAGGGAGGCTGCTATTGCACAAAAGTCTGCACTGAGAAATTTTACACATGGGCAAGTGATCCCAAATGAATTGTGTTTTGAAACAAATACACTGTTTCAAACAGGATTCTCACTATTCATTAAATAGGACTTGATAGCAAAAAAACAGAAGATAAAAATCTCAAAAGTCAAAATGTGTTTTCAGTTTATTCAAAATTAAAATGTTGAACCATTTCTTCAAAATTTCTCAGGAAAATTACTCAGAAAAGCAACAAAATATTCCCTTCCAATTTGCATGCTAATGGAGGAATTTATTTTCCTTGTTTTCCTTTTTAACAAAGGGCAAGGCACTGAAAGTTGGCATTAAAATGAAGATTCCATTTATTTGCATAGCTTTAGTTGGGGTTACCTTCTGCTTGGAGATTATATCCTACAAGAACTTGAAGATCAGCAACTGGCAAAATCTATTGCACATATTATTTGGTGTGATATTTACTATGAAGTAACCTAAATTATAAGGAGGTGTCAACAACAAGTTGATTTGGTTTTGGTTGTTTTTTTTTCTTTCCATGGAAATGTGTGTCCTTATTTTCCAATAGATGTGTATTGTTACTGCTCTTGGCAAGGGAGATGGCACTGATATAAACAAAATTCATCTACTCATCAACAATGTAAATAAGATGCTGACTAAACCTGCAGTCAGGCAGCAAAACCTCCTATGCATATTTCTGGGATGGAACTGGAGGTCACAGCACTGGGACTGGCAGCTAGATAGGGTGGGTGGAGAGGCCTTACTTTCTCCCTGCAGAACAACTGGAGTCCAAGAAAGACTGCTGCTTATCCAGGTGTCCCTACAGGAAGAGAGGCTTGATGATTTGCCAGCACTTGAGTGGAGCAGGTGTGTATAAGAGTTTGCTGCTTTATTTATCTTGGAATGCAGAGACGCTAGAAATACCCAAACTTTCATGTGCCTCAGCCAGATTAGAGTGTCGTTCCTCTGGGAAAATGTCTGAGTCTCTCAAGATTTGCTGTAGGCCTGGATTAACTATGTGTCCTTGCCAAGAGCAGCTGGAAAGGGGAAAGCATGGTTAGATAATACCTAAGAAAGGGTATGTACCTAAGATAAGGTAAACAAGGTAAGGAGGGCAATACCTAAGACATGAGCCTGTCTTACCATGTTATTCTTGTTCAAAAATCCCATTTTGTTCTTACTTTTTCAGAAGCTTGAGGTGTTTTTCAGTAGGCTGCTGTACCCAAAATTATTCCACAGGAGCATATTTCTAATTATACTTCCCAGTGTGTAATCCATGGCAATAGGAGAAGCTGGAAGTTGAAAGTCTGGCAAATGACAGTCCGGTCAATTAAGCTAAAGGAGACATAGAGGATTGTTTTCCTGTAATTCCATTACTTAGTCATAAGAGTGGGATTATATTTTCCCTCAAAATGTAAAGATTTGCTGATGTGTCCAAAACATGGGGTTTCAACTGGAGCACTTAAAAATATTTGTTATGTAAATATGTAAGAATCATAATCATAAGAATCATATTTATGACAGGTCAGCAATGCTGCCAGCGTTGTGCCCCATTTTCTATTTTAGTTCCTTCAACCAGAAATAACCATTCCATTGCAAGAGAAGACTTGAAGTGATTCTAAATGTAATATACTTTCTTCAAAATCTGTGCTTACATAGCGATATAAGCCAGGAATAGCTGGTGGTGCTTAGCTATTTTACCAAATATGCAACATCTGTGGCATTTACAGCTACACAGGACAAAGTTAGAAAGATTGTAGTAATAAGGCAACCTTGCATCATTTCTCCTTCTTGCAGGATAGGAATCAAAATATTTAATTAAATTTGAAGATATCTAAGCAACTCTGTGTGTAGTAAATCACATGTTCTCAAGCCCAAGATTTCCTATAATCAAAGTTGCTTAAGATGCTGTGTCTGTTGTGTGTATTCATTATTATGGGTCAATAGGACACAGCTTTTAAGCTATTGTTTTTCCTTAGCAATAGTGGATTGAGTTTCTGTTCCTCTCTTATATGTACATGTGGGCTTGGAGAGACTGTCCTTCAGATCTTCTGAAAGTGTGAGTCAAGCAGAAATAGTCAAGAGTGAGGTGAGAGGGGCAGAAAAAGAACAAATATGTAGACAATATACCTCAAAGAATTCAAGTTACAAGTAACCAGCCATCCTTTCTTTCTCTGGGAGATGCACATATCTGCATTCTTCAGAGTACTTGAGACAGTATGCCACACTCAGTATTACCAAGAGGTGACTTATAACAACTGTCATGAAAAAAATTGAGCTTGACACAGTTCTACTAATTGAGTACTGTTCCTAAATATCTCTGTCTAGTATTGAATGAAGAAACTGGAAAAAAAAAAATCAGTCAGGTGTCAAATCAAGATTGTGTCCCTTGCTAATGGAAGTTACTCATGCAGACCATGAGGATTGGGATGAAAAAACAGCAAATAGTCCTGAAGCAGAGTAGTGCTGTGCAGAAAAAGCTGCCAAGGACATTTTGTTGAGATTATATGCCAAATGGACCCTGGAATATGTAGGAAGCTTCACATCTGACCATTCCCTAGTTCTCAAGGCTTATTTATTTGTGACAAGCCAAGGCTACTCCTCTGAAGGTGGTGGTGTCAGAGAAGTATATCTGACAGGTTCGATCCTTCCTCTTTGGCAATGAGGCGAGTGCCAGTATGGCTTTCACCCTCTGAGCAGGGCTGTGTCAGTGTCCAGGACATCTTGGGATCTCAGTCCTGGGACTAAGGCCTCTCCTTGTTGTCACACAGCAGAAGGTGAGGGGTAGTATGCAATGAACTTACCAGAGCCTGGCTGCCAGAGAAAAGCTGTATCTGCCAGAGCTGCATGTAGGCTCTAGTGTGCTACCTGAATGCTCTTTGCCACTTCCAGGTAAGAAGTGTCAAGTATCCTGAGACAGGATTGATCCACTGAAAACTGAGTGATAGGCTGCCATGTTTCGTTTATTCAATGATCCTATGATCTTTCTTTACCTAGAGTAGATGTAACTACAGAGGCCATGCTGCTTTCTTAAAATCTCTCAGGCAATGAGATGTTTAGGTGATATTCTCTAGGTTTAGAAATCTGTAGGGTAAATGGCCACCAGCAGATGGACCGCAGGTATTCAGTGGGGTGAGTCATAGGAATATGTGGTGCCAGGTGCAGAAGTGAAGTGCCATGATGGGACTTTCACAGTGTTTAGGCAGCAGGAGGAGGATTGGGGCACACACTTTGCCACATATGAAGGCCTTGAGGATATCTAAGGCCAGAACTGTTTCAAAATAAAATAAAAAAATGGTAAGATAAGAAAAGAATGGCAAACTGCAGCTGCTTATTGACTGATGGCAGCTAAAGGAAAGGCTTTTACTCATTCCATGCGAGGATGTGGGAGGTATGTCTTGAGTAATGGGAGTGTTTAATGTTTGGAGCAGAGGTGTGACCTGCATCGATGATAAGGCTAATGGAAGAGAAATCCTTGGCTCTAGGCCTTTGTGACTCAAAACAGTTCAGAGTATAAATGGATCTGTGCTCCATCACCTGAAGGAAAAACCATAAGCTGTTTATGATTACTTAGAGAGAGATTTTAATTCTGTAGGGCTGAACAAGCAACAGTTGCTTTAGTCAAAATATTTCTGATTGATAGTCTTGATTTCTTTGCAGCAGCAGTACCAGCTAGTTCTTAGCTAGGCTCTACAGCCTAACACAGCATACACAGTTTTTGCTGAGGGCAGCAGCAAGAAACCCCAATCACCTCTGTAGCAGTGGGGTGGGCTTGAGATTCAGAATGGCAGTAACTTTGACCCTCATCAGCTGCTGCACACTCCTGGGCATTGTCCCTCTGACAATGGCTTGGTTGAAAAGAAATACTGTTATTGTTATCCCCTGCTACATCTTCTCATCACTTCTCCCCAGCTGTTTCTGGGTGCAACCTTCTGTTCCTCAGAACATCAAATATTTTTGTGGTAGTCACTTTTTGTTCCTGTTTTGCATCAAAGAAAGGTACAAATAAGAAGAATCAGATAGCAGGCTAAACACACTCCAAAGAATGGATATGAGGAACAAAAGCAAGAAGAGTGTTGTGTGGAAAGCAAATAAAATGCCAAAGGAACTGTCACTCTGCAAACCAACTGTGGAAATCTTAACATGCAAATTAAAATAATCAGTGAGTGCATACCACTTTTATATGACTTAAAGTGACTTTTGGGAGGTAAGGGTGCAATTTTTTGTAACTATTCAGATCTGGTTGGATGTACCTCAATTTGATTTAGAGATCAACCATTTGTCTTAAACTGTGGATGCTCAAATCCCTTTTTTATTCTATTTTCAGAACAGGTTTAAAGTAACAGCTAGAGTGAATCTTAATGGGTTAATTCAACCCTTTACATATAGACATGCTTAAACCAAACCTTGGAGTCAAACATCTGTGAGCTTTGGGGAAATCCAAGTTCATGCTTTGCAGCTGAAACTCATCTTTGTTTTAAATACATTTTTGTGACAGATGCCAAAACTTCCCATGAGCAATTTCTCCCTGATTCCACACCCAAGTTAAACCAAATATAACTGCAGTTTCATTATGGATCTTTTCTTTACTTGATTTTCTTACATAGTCACTTATGGTCTTTTATTAAAAGGCTGTAATCCAAACTCTCCCTGAATGTAACATAGATAATTCCCCGTTTATGCATCTCCCCAGCTTGAACTGCAAGAGGTAATTAATGTCTCTTCTGAATCACTTTTTTTCCCCCCTACTTTATCTTGCTGCAGTGAATTTTGACTTGGTGTGAGTTACAGCTGCATATGAGATCTAAAGGTTTAGTAATTTGGTTTCTGGCCTGGTAACCTTGTTTTATGGCATGTTGTATAATGGAACCTCATGGAACACAGTGATATATGTTAATGTGAGGGAGCAGGTGTGCATGCCTGTTTATCACCTTAAATATCCGTTTGGTATCTCTTGATGCTATTAACATGTTTGTCCTTTGTTTTTATACCCAGCAGAGATGAGGACTAAGATAAAACATATGAATTAATAGAGGAAGGCTAAAATTAGTACATAACCTTAGAGAGTATCTCACAGAAAAAGAAGTAAAAGAAGAAAAATGGCAAAAACAAAGAAACTCTCCCAGGTGATTGGATCTGCAGGTTAAATTCAAATTCTATAAATGGATTCTCCTGTGTATTTATCCATATTTACATATATGTGGCATATATACCAGTCTTTATAAGACTACAGGACTCTAGGAAAACCTTACAGAAAGTTTGTGCATCAGTATGTAAGTAGTTACAGCACTAAACTGCACATGCAATAGCTCAGTCAATGAGACTGAGTCAGTGCTTTTATTAAACTGGTTCCAGTTTTGTGCTGCAGGGTGGAATCCAGGAGTTTAAACTATCAGGAAGGTACCAGTACCTGGAACACAAAAGGATTTCTACTACATTTCATGGTCTGCTGAAGCAACTCTGCATTAACATGCTTTATGTTGACTGTAGAGCCTAGCTAAGAGCTAGCTGGTACTTCTGCTGCAACTTGCCCTCTCATAATCACCTGTAACTATTATGTAAAGGATAGAGTGGATGTTTGCAAACATTAGCTGGTGGCAGTATGGGAGTCATTTATTCATTTACTCATTTGTAGGAAAGCTGTAGCTACAGAGGAGGGTCCATACCAGCTGCAACCACAGATCTGTTTTTTGTTGGTTTGGGTTACTTTCTAGGTTACCACACTTTTACCTTTGTGAGTTAATATGGCCTCCATCACCCTTGTAACTGAATGCCTTGCAGATGGCAATATTCTTATCTTAACAGCCACCTTGTGATGTGAAGAGATACTTATATTTCCATCTCCCCAAGGATACACTCACTAGGATCAAAGAGATTATCTTATTACTGCCATTCATTGTCACTATTGGCTCCTCTGTTATTTGTTTAAAACTTAATTTGATCTGAAATATTTTTGGTTGTTCCCTTTAATCATTTAAAGTATTGTTTACTCTCTTCCTCCTTTCCCCATTTGCAGTGTTTATTACCCTGTGTGAACTTGGCTCTTTGGAGCATGCACTGAATAACATTATAAGGGCTTCAGCAGCAATTGTGCCTGTCTATTGGGTGGCATAAATGAAGGTATTCTTCTAAACCCGGGTACAACAAGCAGGATTGTTAAATCAAGGACCTCAGGGTGGGGTTTCTAAGAGCATGGCTGTGTCGATTTAATTAAAGTGTGATTATCTTTCTTTTTCTTCTGCTCTTCCTCTCTCCCCTTGTACCAAGCTTGATTAAGATAATGCTAAACTTTTGGTGGGTGTTGTTTTGACTTAAATGGGGCATCTATGGATTGAGCTCTGTCAGTTTGGGAAAACAGTTGCTGTCGGCAGCTTACCTTACTCTCCATTTATGGATATAATTTTAATCAGAGATCAATTATTTCCTATATTTTGGACTATTTGCAAGAAATACAAATATTTCATAATTTTTTTTTCATTCCACATTTCTTTTCATCTTTATGGTTTGTGTCTAATAGCAAATATATTTTATTGTCCTCAATTGCAACGGAAATCACCCACTCTTTGTTTTGGCTGATCTTCTGTAGGATCAGTCATGCTGGCAGAGTGACATATGACAGCAGTGAAAGTGCACAACGTTTTTTCCAAGCAACTTCTTTGCTCTTTTGGATCTAATTCCAAGCTTCTTAGTGCCACAGAGAAAATATTATTAATTTATTGTGATTCTTGGCATTCATCAAACATGCTGTTTGTGTTCAACAAGTGACTTTCCTTCCCCACATGGCATGTGAAGTTTCAGGGCCTGGTTCCCATTCCTCTGTGTACATGTCAGATCAATGTAAATATGATGAAGCCAAATAATGACACAGTTTTCCATAGTTTCTCAGGGTTAGGTGCTGCATGACTGCAGTGAGAAACAAGCTTACAATGTTTGCCTCATCTGACAACTGTTTCCAGTAGCACCGACATAAGAGAACAGGCCAAAAAGAGGCACTGCTGAGCTCAGTGGCAGATCCTTGGCACTGCTGTGTTTATGAAGGCTTTGCTTCCCTATCCTGTTCCTGCTACATCTTTAATTTGTTTAGCATACAGCAAGTCTCATTATTCTTAATAGGAGTTGTTGAGAAGTGAGTATGTTTGAAAGTCTGCCTGTACATGCTTAATGAACATGCTCAAGGGAAATCAAACATTTGGGATTCCTATTGAAATTCCTCATTGAACCCCAAAGACTTTTTTTAAGCAGAAAGAACACTTCATGCAGAAAATATGTCTTCTATGTGCCTTGCTCTTTCTCCCTTTCTCAATCACTGTGAGAATATTTTCCCTGTGTTTTTAACATATTTTACCTATATTTTACTGCCAATAGAAAAGTAAAACTGTATAGCAAAATCTGTATGTGGTGTACCACTGGTGCAACTCACTCAAGCTACTACCATTACGGAATCCAAGATAGGTGTTGGAAGTACCCATTTACACCACAGGAAAGTACCTATCTTCTACTACATGTTCCAGCAACTGACATCAGGGGGTTTTTTCTGCCATCCCGCGCAGATGGTAGTTGTTTTTTTCTGGTCAGGATGAAAGGCCTCTCAAGTTATAGATCTTCCATGCTGTACCACTTTCCTTAGAGTCCATATTTTAACCCATGGGGATTCATCATGATCCATGTCCTGATTTTCCTCCTTCTGCATTAATTACTGGGAGAAGCTGAAAGGAGGTCATCTTTCTGTGCTAGCACAGTGTGCTAGGTGGATGAGTTTCCAGTACGATGCCTAGGTGAGCACTAGTCTCTTTTCGCTGTTGCATTTACATTGTCCTCATAGCTGGAGGTATGCCAACCATTTTTCTCTAGTAAAACTTTTGATACATATATCAAGATCATTAGTGGTTCTGTAAAGGTATCAAAATATGATATTGAATGCTATGGTAGAACAGCAAAAATGAGGAACCCTTCCCTCCTCAAATAGATTGAAGCTTTGCCTGGCTGGTCTCCGCACTGCGATCGCTGCAATTGTCCTGTTCTGACGTGGCCAAAATGACCAGGAGTGTTCAGCTGGGAAAACATCTGTCTCCTGCCTTCATGCATGAATCACTGCCCTGCATACCTGCCAGAAGCACCCTTTCTTCAGGGTTTACCTGTCCTAATGGAAAGCATGAGTCACTTCCAGTATTCGTGAGTCATCCAGCCAAGTCTTAGATAATAGCAACAGTGTTGTGGAAAAATTACAGCATGTAATAGAAGACTCTTGAATTAATTCCATTAATTTTAAATCCATCTGTAGATTATTTTAACAGGGAGAAATTTTTGTTGTTCTCTAGAAATGACTTTAATATTTTATATAAGTATTATTATCTACCAAATTCCATAGACCTTTGATCTCACAAAAGCCCTAGTTTTGTTTGTGGCCTTCTGGGGACATATTTCACAATGAAGTATCACACAAGGATATTTAATTTAGACTCCTTCCAACTTAACTTGCAGATGAACTCCTCCTTCCTCTTGACTGGTTTACATGATCTTGGGCTGAAGTGATCATGAGTCTTTGGTTTTAATTTAAGCAGAGCTGGGATTTTAGCTTCAGACTCTTGTATCTATTTCTGATGAAAATCTTGAACCACTTGACATATAACCCCTGAATTTAGTCTACCATTTTAGCTGTTCAAAGGGCTTTTCATTTGCAAAGCCCAGTATATGGGTTTCCTGTTTGTTTTTTAATTCAAGTTGGCCTAAAAAAATTATAAAACCAGACTGAAATAACAAAGCTACTTCTCTTGTTTTACTTGTAGATCTGAGAAACTACTAAGTAAATGTCAGCTGGATTTAATTCAAAAAGAAAAATAACTTTCTATCTTAGGTGTTAAATTTAACTTTGAATAATAATGAACCCCTGAACTTACTGATAAGTAAACTCTCTAGCTGTAAAATAAAAGGGGGGGACGTGGAGAGTAGGATCAAGAACTATTATTGTAATTCAGTGAACTATTATTGTAATTGATGAATTACACCATAAGGAGCAGCTCTGTACAGTTAATAACAAGTGATGAAATTAAATCTCTGAATCAAAAAACTCAGTTGTATCACTTGTCCTCTCCTGGGAGCATGGGATAGATGTGTTGGGTAGTCTTCATTCTGGTTGCCCAGCGGAACCCTTCGTTTCAGACACACAAAGTGTACAGCACATTGTGTGTCTGTTTTAGCAGATGAGTGGAAATGACGCACGAGAGCGATGGTGCCAGAAGTACAGTGGGGAAAAGAAAACCCTTTCTAGATATTGCTTTTTAAGCTGCTCACATAACAGGCATTTAAAAGATATGAGTACAACCATGCTTTTCTTCTTTGCTGTTTCTGCCTGAGAAGGTAATCTTTCTCAGGGACAAATGAGGGAAATATTTAATTACATCTATGAGAAAGGCAGCGGAGATAAGCTATGAACATTTTACTCTATGTGTTTGTGGGTGTATGAATACTTCGTGGGAAGAGAAAAGGTCTTCTCAGCTTTCCCAGTTATTCATTACTTTTCTGAAGTTTGCCTAATTGCACACTGGGAGGTTATAAATTCTAACAAAGCCATCATTAGGGGATACTGATTTATTTTTTCCAATCAGCTTCCCCAGAGGCTCAGATTTGTTAATATGTATTAAAGGAAGAAAGTCAAGGCAGAAGAAGAAAATCAATCTGTGAGCTAACAGTGGGGGGAAAAATCCCTGCTAGTGCTAATTCTTGGTATTGTTAACTATTCATCAGAAGTACTCTAACAGTGTCTCTGCCTCATTCAGAATAGTGTTTGTGATAAATGTGGTGCCCAGAGAAGGTCCAAAGATAACGGTGAAAATTAAAGAACATTTTATTGCAGCTAAATGCATAGCTTAGGAAACTAGGTTATAACTGTATCTGAGAATATTTTAGTGAGACAAATGCATTTTTTAACTATCATGTCTAGCTCTGCTGCTAAACAGAGGAAGAGATAAGAACTATCTTTTAAATACATTTTAATGGAAATCCAATGGGCTGGACTGCAGTCATCACTCAGATTAAATTAGAGTTGAGTGTGTGTGCGTAAATAGTTTTGGTCACCCATGCCAATGCTGAATTCAGTATAATGGGATGATTTTGACAAAGTGAGGACTTGAGGACTGGCACGTTCTCAAAGCTTTTTATTCTGCTTTGACTGCCACATTCCTATCAGCGTCATTGGGTGTTGATCAATTAAAACTTCAATTGATTTGAAGTTCTGTTCCTGACTGTCACGGCAGATTTACAGTTTACTACATGCCATACCAAAAGGTTATATCCAGGGCATGATGTCCATCTGTAATCATCCAGAAATACAGACACTGGGATTTCTTCACAGCTGCAATAATATTACTGTAAGATGTAATGTGTGAGAGCAGTCATGTCAGCCTCATAGATCATAGAGAGTCCCTGAAACAGGAGGCCAGATCAGATTCCTAGTTCTGTCCCCTTAGGTTTGAGTGTATTCAAACTTTCAAAGACCTTCCCTGGAGAAGTCTAGGTGAGACAGAGAGTGAAAAGTAAGCATTAAGCTTCTTTGTCCTCTTCTCTTTAATCCTATCACCTTCATTAATAGGTTTCTGAGGAGAGCTGGTATTGTGTCCCTGATCTCTTTGTTCTTAATGCCTTCGCCTTGCACTGTCTTCTGAAAGCACTGTGCATTTATTTACCTGTCTAGTTTTGGCAATTCCCTACAGTGCCATGTGTGATTATGGTAAAAACGAGTTCAGGAGTAACTCACTTAATACACTCTTGTTTTTTCTGATCGTTAATTAATTTGGTCTGAACAGAAGAAAAACACAATCTGACTTTAAATAACTTTTGCTCCTTGCTGGTTTTTAGACAAATAGTAGATTTGCATTATGGGGAAAAGTCACCAGGAAGAAAAATTCCAATTTTCCATTACATATATAATTATTTTGCACAGCTTATGAGAAAGTGACATACAATAAGAGAAGCTGAGTACCAAGGCCAGTGAAAATCTCTGAATTTGTTCAAATTTCTAGTGCTGGAAGGTCAAGCTGTAAAACAAACACATGCTGCCCTGTCAGGTCACTCCACAGTGATTCCATGCTGCTAATTTTGCTTTTAAATACCTCTGACTGATATGACTTCTGTTAATTCTGCTTCCTAAAGGTCAGACAGACACCCATCTATTAGGTGTTGTATAACAGAATTTCCTGAATTCTGGTCCAGGCAATATATTTCTGGATGGTAACACCTCTTTTTACATTTCAAAACCAGGGCTGAATTCTAGACTGGGTAAACTTAAATCTTTCCAGAAGTAGGCCTTACATGTATGATAGTTAGAAGGAAATGTTATTGTACTTTTATCTCCCTTCCTAAATCAATGCCATTTTGAACAGAGTCTGTCACTTTGGCTGTGGATTTGATAGTTTTGAGGTTTCTTGCTTAGCGGCTCTGCCACAACAGCCATCCTTCCTCATCTCCCTGACTTACCCCTGGAGAAATTTGGTTCCTCCAAGCTGGCCAGCAAGGCTACTTGGGAGTTCTGACAACTCCTGGCACAAATGACCTTTGTAGCCAGCCCTCTGCCTAGCAGGAATGAACCCATCATAAGGATCCCAACACCATGAAATTTCAAGTATAATTTGCAGCATAAATTCAGACTTGGATGTGGTCTTGACTTCTTTCTCAGGGTTATGACATCTGATTATTTTTACATAGAGGCTTCAAACTACAAACTTTTTTTTTTTTTTTTTTTTTTTTTTTTTTTTTTTTTTTTTTTTTTTTTTTTTTTTTTTTTTTTTTCTAGAGCTTGATGTATTTAACAGCTTGGAGAATGAAATAATGCCAGCTACATCTGCATTCCTTGGCCACGTAGAAGTTGTGTAACGCTCCAGTACAAACATAGCCATCGATATCTGGAAAATTTGTTCAAAATCTCTCCTGAGGAAGTAGCAATGCACAAGAGTTAAAGGAAAGATCCTTTTTGCTTAAGCAGTTCTAATCAAAACCCTTCAAAGCACTGCAAAGAAACATTATTCAATTCATTTAAATTTTACCTGAGCATTGGCGAACTTCCACAAGCTTGTTCTGAGCCCCATTATGAATGGCTTTTGAATCTGGGAAGAACATAAGTGTTGAAGTGGTGTTTGGATCTGCAATAACAGCACATGTTCTGCCATGTAAGAGCAGAGCTGGAAGGCTGAGCAACTTAATACTTGGTTCTCCTTGCATCAGGACATGTGGGAAGATGCTTTTGTTTGAATATACTAGTGAAAAGGAGGAAATATTGCTGAAATTCTGGGAAACTTCTGCCTGGAATTTGAAAGGATGATGCTCTCTCATAGAAAAAAAGCAGAAATATAAGCAAGCTCTAAAGGAGTTACTTTGTCTGGGATGAACTCAGATTAACAGTGTGGATTCACCTCTGCTTGATGAACCCAGGAGAGCGAAGTTGAGCACATTCCTTAGCTAACACAGTGTAGCATGTCACCTGACAGACCAACAGGCAGATAGGTCCAGTCTAGTGTTGTCTGCCTCAGGTTAAAGTGCTTTTCACCCCCGAGGTTAACAGGAGGAGTCTGTTCATGGGTAGGACCCCACTCAGGCAGCAAAAGTTTTCTGGGATGGATTACAATGTTTCCTCCTCCTTTCCACAGTAAACCGCTACTTAGGTTGACTATCCCTTCCCATTCCTCCCACCAGTAGCCAAGTTACATGAACTATTGTGTGACTGAGTTTTAAAGCTCCTTTCTGTAAGCAGGAAGCCATTTATGATTATCTCTGACTTGAGGATATTGTTCAGTCACTTTTCGGAGGTCTTGAGAAATCAGGCTGATTTCCAAATTTCCAAATGTTTGTTGGATGAGAAGTGTGATGGCTGGTAAGGTTACTGAGGACAAGGATTGCTGCACTAGGGAGCATCTGAGGACCTAAGAGTTAAATCCCCACTGGCTGTAGAAGACCAACAATGAAATCCTGACAGCTATATAGTAGGCCATCTTTCATAAGACTATTGTGCAAACAAACCACTTTCACAGCAGGGTATCTTAGACTGCATTCCTCACTAGCAGCTGGTTTTGAGTGGGTTCTGTCTCCCTTTCCCCTGTGGAGAACAGGATGAGGTGCTTTATGCCCTCACCTGAAAGTGATTGGTCCTTCTATTAGCACAGACTGAGCTATGCATTGTGCTTCTGAGGGCGATGGGAAACACCAGTGCTTTTGACCCAGAGACTAAAATCTTCACACTGGACTACTTGCCATGACAATTCTATGGTCCAGTTATGGGCAATTTGCTGATACAGATTAAATCATCGGTTTTATTAGAAGTCCCTCTTTTCAATGGTTTAATATTTCATCCACAAAATTATTGTTTTGATTTTCCTTTAACCCTGGCCAAAAATTAATGTATGTGTAAAGTTCCAGCAAATGTATTCTGCTTTTTCTCCAAGTTCTGAAAGATTTGCCACAGGGAACAAGCAGCATGTGGTGTCTGGTCAAGGCACCGGACTGAACCCCTCAGACAACAGAAAGATGATTCCAAAGCAACATTTAATCTTCACAATCCCCAAACTTCTGGGAAACTTAGATTTAAAATCCCTTTGTTGCAACCAGCTCCCATGGCTCTCCAGTGGGGTCATTCCTGTTCTTACGTATCTAAGGGTCTTGTGATTTGACACAGTTTGGGAAATAAACCAGCACAAAATACAGTTCATGGCTTGGTATGTCCTACAATTTGATGTGCCTATGGTATCTTCTAATTTCACTGCTTTTGTAAATATCAATAATAGAATATTTACAGCATACAGTAGGACTGTATGCTGCCAATATCTGATTCAGAAGCTTTTAAAAATAATTTAATAGGTTGGTGGCAGTGACTATATTGAGGTCTTACTCCTGAAGAAAATATTAATCAGTTTTCTGATGCTGCAGACACATCACAGCCAGCTACAGTCTGATTACCTGCTTCCCAGATTTAGAGCAATCCTCAGAATGCCATGGGAGGACTGACCCTGAGGAGCTCAGTTTGGCTGCCTTGCAGTGTGCTGGAGCAGACAGCGCACCCCGGAGCCTGTCATCTGCTCATCGGCTGACAGAGACCCCCACTGCCATCTGTGTCCAGCCAGACAAATGCCAAGGGGGAACCAAGCCCATAGGATGAGGCAGACCCAAAACACTGTGCTGTGCAGCCTTGAAAAGCATTTCCTCTTAAAATCAGCTGGTAAAAGCCTTTGTGGGGAAGACAGCACATGAATGAGCAAGAGCAAACGCTTGTCAGAGGTGGTTCATACAGATGAACTACTATGAAGGCAAACAGTCATGAGTAATGTCTTGATAGGAAAAGATTCAGAGCCTTCCTACACGCAAGACTTAAATGAACCTCCATGGTGACAACAAGTAACTATGTTCCTGTTATGAATTAGAGATTTTGCTTTGGTCTATGAATTTGGCATAATGACACTCTGTTGATAACCAAAGGCTGAATTGATTGCCCTCTAACATCACAATGGCGTTGGTATCCTAATAGTGAGTTAATGGCATTTTAGGAATAGCTCAGCAGGTCAGATTGGCAAGTGGCTGTTGTCCAACTAAAGGAGGAGTTTTAGATACTGCTGCTCATATGTGTTGTATCTGTCTGATTTAACGTCACTAGTATTCACACAGGCCATAGTGACTACAAGCTCCTTTCCATTTGGGGTTGAATTTTCTGTTTAGCAATGCTGTGTAGATGTGTAGATGCTGTTAGTTTGAATGTAGCATGGGTTTATCAGTACTCCCTCACTCTTCCTCACAATGAAACAGTTTTTTCTGATAGAATATCCCTCTAAATTTTCAGGTGTAGCCCAAACACTTCTAACTTTATTGCTTAAGTCTGCTGCTCTTATTATAGCTAAACAATATATTTTACTATTTGCTGGCAGTTCTCTTATAAATTGCTCAAAGAGCTCACTTCATTCAGAAGCTTGTCATTCAAAGTTTAGTCTGAAAGCAGTATATTTGGAAACAAGGTTTCCAGATGCTTTCATGAAATGAGGCACCACTTTTTATGAAAAAAAAAAAATAGCTAAAAAAATGAATTCTGGCTTGTGGCTAATTCATGTAATGAAGTTTCATTCCTCTGAAACACCAGCAGAAGCAAGGCAAGTGCTCCTGTCATTGTTTATATTGGCACTTCAGGCTTGGAAAGGCCTGTGGGCAGGGTAGTTAGAGGTGGTGGGGTGACTGGCAGAGCAGGGTTGTCAAACTGTGCACATCATCAGCCAGGCAAATCCGAAAGGGATGCCCCACTTCAGCCCCTGGTCACTGAGGAAAGCTACCAGGCTGCTAAACATTCTTTAATGCCTTTAGGCTGTGCTGATGATGGTAAGATGGTCACCTGTTTTACTGAAAAAGGAATAAAAAGTATTGTTTTACAATGCTCATTCTGAACATATGTTGTTCCCAGTAGACTAACAAGACCAGATAACCAGGGTCATCAGCCTATGACCAAGAAAATGCCTCCTTCCAAAAATGTGTATTATTCCTTGTAGTGGCTACCTCAGCTTCCCTGAAAGGGAGGCCTGAGACTTTGTAGGCAGACACATTTCCTTTGAATATGCTAGACCCAATTGCACTTTTAAGAGTACTTTCTGTAGAGGGTCTTGCTTTATGCATTAGTTAAATTGGACACAAAATTTGCAACAACAGAATAAAATTCATTAACATTCTCTCCTAATTTTTCTCTTGTCTGGATACTTCCTTACATCAGGCAGATACCTCAGCATGAGAGAAGAATGGTAAAGCCTTTCCTCTTTCCCCCTTCCCCAACTTCTTCTCCCACTCCAGTCAGTTGCTGAGTACTTGTATGTTTCCCCCTCTGTGGACTAAAAGGGCAAGGTTTAACCTATGAATTTTTCTGAATGTAAAATGAAAGTCATTCATGTGTGAAGGGCAGCCGTATGATATGTAAATCACAAAATCACAGACCATGTAGCCTGAATTTGTCATGGCTTTGGAACCAGGAGGAGATTTCAGTAGCTAGGAGGAGAAGAACAGATGACCATCACTCCCAAAAGGAATGTCTGTGACCGGCTTGGTCCAGGGGGCAAAAATGCCAGCCAAACTGCAGCAGAGGAGGGGTTTGCAGGCAGGAGTGGATCTGAGTCATTCACAGCTTGGCCTTATTAATCTGTTTTACAGGGGTTCAGAGATTCAAGAACAAATGTGCCAATATTGCAACTACCCCATGTTTGTGTTCTTCTAACATAGGTTGTTGCTTGGTTATAGCATTATAAAGTGTTTGTGTGCTTATCTGGGTAAGGGCTCAAGAAATGTCTCATGCAGGGATTTCACACCACAGTAGGAGAAAGGATGGCAATCCAAAGGAGACACATTTCCATCTCTGGGTACAAATCTCTTGCATAGAAACGGTAATTTCTCTTTACCTGTCACAGAATTTGCATAAGTGAACGTCCATTTCAGAATAGCACGCATTTTTAGCTTACCAAACAGCAGAATATATATTCAATGCATCTTTAATAAGAGGCTTAGCAAAAGACTTGCCATTTTTAGGGTGGGTCCTGACAAATTCCATGAGTTGACAGTATCTCTAGTCTCACTTGTTAAGATAATGAGGAATTTTACTTAAATTGGTTCAGTTAGTATGCTGAAAACAAGCACCAACAAGTATTCATGCTCTCCACTCCTCCTCTTTCTCTTTCTCCTTCTTTCTGAAAACAAACAAAGCAAAAAGCCCTCCTAGATATTTTTTAACACTCAATATTTATAGGAAGATGAACAAACATCAACATTGCCCATACTGAGTAAGTGTTAGAGTCTTGGCGGCTATGTGCAAATATTTTTTACTGCTGAGTAATGCCCTAATTTTCTGAGGTCCCTGTGTCTCAAGGCTCCAGCTGATGCTCAAAGCAGGGGTGCATTGCTTTGTACATCTTAGAAGCAGATTATTTATTCAGACAACAATTTCTACAGTGACAGATATCAGATGAACTAATTTGTTTAACAAGTGTTAGACATCCAAGATAGCTTAATAGCTCACTCTCTGGCCACCATCAACTTTGTCCTTGGAAAGGTAGTAAAGGCTCCTGCAGAAGTATGTGGAAAAATCATATAACTGCACACAGTTAGGCTCCACATTTTGATATGCATCTTGAAGAAGAGGGAATGAAAGCATTGTGCCTCAGGCTGCTCAAGTGTTCATAGCCTGGCACTGCCCATTCCTTCTACAGGGCTTGCAGAAGAGAGAAGGAGAGGGAAAGGCTCCACAACCAAAATCTATTTCCAAAGATCTGGTTATACAGATTGACATGGCAACAGCATCCTCCAAATATACATATTAATCTTTGTATTGGTCATCTCAGCCTGCCTGACAAGATGAGATCTGAGGCTTAATAGCCAGATATGTTTCTAAAGAAGGTACCAGAGCTAATGGCAGTTTTAAGAGTACTTTCAGCATGGGCCCTGTTTTGTACATTGAGTTGCACACACAGTTGCAACAGTGAAATAAAATTCACAACTAGTCTTCTTTTCATCTTACCACCACCGCAGTTCCTAGAGACAGAGCCCTCTGTATCTAGATATGTTGGCTGGACGTGCAGAAATATCCACATATTAAGCAGTGTGAGATCAAATGGAAGGCAGATAGTAAAATCCCTCTGAAAAGAAACAGCCTGTCAGTGATTGAACAGTTTTAAAGTTCCCTGTAACTGTACTGAACAAAGAAAATGCCTCCAAGATATTTTCATCCAGCTTCTGATAAGATAGCATGCTGTGTGCTATGTTCAAAAGGATAATGTTTTCTCCTGAGTCAGCTTTTGCCAAGAAAATAGTTACTTCCATTTTTTTCTTGGAGCAGCTCAGATGGAAGGAATGAGATTTTAGCAAGACTGCAGAAAAGGGTGGGCTGTTCTAAAGAGAATGCTAAAATGGAAAAATTGACTCTCTTAAATTGAAATTATTCCATTATCATTTGGACATGATATAACTCAGCAAGTTCCTTCTGTTTTCATAATCCTGGGAATTGTTAAATTTCTTACTGTAAAGGAGAGAATTGTAAGACAGAGTTCCCTGAAAATCCCAGAAAGGTCTTCACAGTAAATGTAAGGAAATCATGGCTTTAGGTTTTAAGTTCTGACTTTTATTTGAGGGGGAAAAAAAGGGTCACCCAAGAGATTTCTCAGCTTTCCACACTGGAATAAGTAATTCTTTGGTGTGCCCAATTTTTCTAAAGCATCAGCAAGGGTAGGAACAATTAGGTCTGTCTCTTTTCTGAGCATTAATGATAGCCTCCCTCATCTGATCATGGTTGCCTTTGTCACCAGAATTGTGTATATGTGTAGGAAAGAAATTGTAATTCCCATCTTCATGTTACCCCCTTGGGAGGTGTATCTTCCTTTGTAGTGACAGTGGGTGGGAGCCACATCTGGTAACAATGGCTCTGAGGGATGCCCATAGCAGGAACTGAGAAGATGTCCAGGCTATAGAGAAGCCTCCCCACTTCTGCAGACATTTTTATCTCCTATGAGTTTGAAGGTCAGTGGGACCAAGCTGGTAGTGTACAGTTTTGCTCTTTAGCTTCACAAATGCCTCTATTGATGCTGGTTTCATCAACTGCATCTCATGCTGACTGCTTCCCTTATTATTTCTTCCCACTAGGATTTCAGAGAGCTGCTTACACCAATCTCAAAACAATATAAAATACTTTAGTCTCAGTGACACAATGAATACCACATACTTCTTCAGGGACCAAGAGTCTAAGGGCATTGGTCCCTTCATTATTTAATACATAATTATTTTTCATTCTTTTCAAATGCAACAAAATTCAAATCTTCAGAGAGAAGAATTTTGTAATTAAGAAGCTTTGAAGTGGGGTATAAACGAGAAGCCAGAAATCACAAGTATTTCTGTGCAAGCCCTAGTAAAGAGCCATGTGGGAAAACTATAAGCTGGTCTAAGACTTCATGTAGCACATGAATGTGGCCAAGCTGTAAGTATTCTCAACAAACAGAGAGAGATATAGGGGGTGAAAAGCTTTAGTTTTGTCCAGTAGTTCTTCATCAGTCCAGAAGGAAATCCAGTTCTTTGATTAGTACTTTGGATTTACTTACATGATTTTTTTTCTGCGCAGCAGAAGAATCAGCAGTGGTTCTCACTCTTGTTATGTATAAGTAGTGCCAACAGTATCTGTTGCCACTTCTGGCTTCTTTTGCATTTGTATCTGCCTTCTTAAATCAGACATATGTTGAGATTCCCAAGCAGCCTGTTACGCAAAATGCAGAAACAGAGCTGTAAACAAAACAATGGAAGGAATTACCACAAGCAGATTCCAATGTGAACCAACCTGCATCCATATATGCATGTAGCGAGACATTGCTGTGGGTTTCAGGCAGCCCTTCCAGGTGCAGTGCTCATCTTTCTATCATATGGATACACAATCAATAACTTACAAGAGAAATAGAAGCTAAACTTTCTCTCGTGTGTTGGTGTCATGGAGGGTCCAGCTGGTACAGCTGGTGCAACAGAGAAGAATAACAGACTCAGGAAACTGGCAAAGCAGATGTGATTTCCTGCTAATAAAGTGAGGCCTCTGGAGTGGCAGGAGCCAAGGAGGACCTGGCAGAGACAGCCCTGAGGGCTCCAGGAGTACAGCTGCCATTGCAACTCAATCTTGCCACCTCAGAGCTTTGCTCCTTAGCAGCCAACTTCAATAGCAGTGGAAGATATCCCATGGTGTTCCACTGCGTTCTGAAACAGACTGTTCAGCACACCTCCCGCCTTTGGAGTGATGAATAAGTTACATGCTTCAGGATCAATTCTCTGAAAATCTGTAGGTAACAAAACTGTAGCACACCCCTAATATACTGAGGCCCATGACTGTCCTTTCCCTGCAACCAGCAGTAGCCAGTGATAACTTTCTGGCTGCATTGAGTTGGTGGCTTGTACACATTGTATTAGTCAGAAGGAAGCACAGTTTAGATATCATGAGAAAAGATGTGGCTGGGCCATGTTTCTGTGCCAGACAGGAGAGCTCTGCTGCCTCACCAGGCCACATATGAACAAAGAGCCCTGGGTGCCTGTGAAGGAGCTCCAGGATGCCTCCTCTCAAAGGTGGCAACAGTGATAACCCTCATCAAACTTCGTGCTATGAGAAAATGTTCACAGCCAAATAGGAAATTAGTTTACCTGCCTAAGACACTACTACGGTTAGAAACTGAATTGCTTTATCTGCTTCTCCACCTCCATCCTTTACCCTTTGACATTAAAAGGAGATTATTGTTGTACTTTGAAGTATTCCATGTATGTCACTTGTGAATGACCAGCCAAGAGGCATCACAATCCTGGGCTGTATCCCAAAGTCTTAGCCATTTTATTCCAGAGTTACAGAAACAAAAACAAAACAAAACAAAAAAAAAACAAAAAAAAAAAAAAAAAAAAAGAGACATGTCTGTCTTTCCCCATCAGCTACTATTTCCATTTTCCCTCCCCTTAAGCCAGTTTATTCATCTAAACTATTCACAAGTGAATTGCTGTTGATTTCTGGGTGTCTTCTACTGCAAGTCCAAGTGTTGGTACATCTTCTTTTCAGGTAAATCAGACTGAGCAGTTTTCTAGGCCTTGGGCATCTGTTGTGGTCTGACCTACTGAGCCATGGCTCTTTTCAATCCAGAGGCCTCAGTATTCTCATTACTCAGGATATGAATATTCAGGAAATACCTTCACATTCATAATTTGTACTTCTTACTTGATCATCTCACCCATTCAGTGCTTTTCTTTTCTCATCTGCTCTCCCAAATCCTTTCATGATCCCCATGTACATGGATCTCCTATCCCTTCCAGCAAACATCTATATATCTACTTTATTTGTTTTTTAGCAATAGGTTGAGGAACTTTCTGCTTTTTCATCAACCTTAGGTCATATTTTTCCAAATAAAATCAAGCAGATGGGAGTACTGTGCTTTTTTGTTTGTTTTTCTTCCTGCCAAGTGTGAGATCTGGAATGACACAGGTTAGGCCTAGGTTGGATTCAAGAGCCTCTGCCTGTCCTCTTCAGGATGGAGCAAAACTGGCAGGATAAATGTTAGCAGTGCAGATTTGAGTGTGCGTCGGGTAATCCATCTTTTTTGTGAGCAGTGAGAAGATGCCTGTTTAGGGATCTATGCTCTGGATTTTTTGTTATGAGCACCTAATTATACATGATCAACTCTTCTTCACCAAAAGTAGAGCACGTGACAGGCTTGGAAAGAGGTGCCAAGCCATTAGGACTGTCTAAACAAGTTCAGAGCTGAAATTTGATTTCAGAAAGTTCTGTTCAAACCTAACCTTAAAGAAAACGCTTCTTTAGTTTGGGTATAGAGAAGATATATGTATATGTAGATCAAAGACCACGAAAACAAATTACTCAACAGGCATCTTTCACCCTAGCTTTTAACCCTAGAAGATGTTAGAACACTCTGGACAATTGTGGTTTTCAGAGCTTTTAGAGAAGGACCCTTGAATAACACAAAAATTGCAGACAAATGCATCATATAAGCAAAAAAATAACCTGTCTTATTTTCCAGTAAGTCTGAGTAAAACCCCTAAATTATTTAGCCCTGCTACCATGAATGTTAAATAGTAAATGGGTAGACTGCATACTGGTCTGAGTGGAAGGATAGAAACTGAAAAAATAGCACTGGAAAGATGATTAACTGAACACTTGTTCTGAAAACTCACTCATTATTTCAAAGTAGTGCAGGAGATGCTAATTTTAAAGTGCCAAGAATTATGGGTGGGCAGCAGAAAAGCATGAAGATAAAGTAAGCATAAAGATAAAGTAAGCCAACAGAACAGCATTTGATAAATAACAGATATAACACATTGAAGAATAACTTGCAAAATATGTTTACTTTAAGCTTAGGTCTTGTTGAGAAAGAGATTATTTTGGTGATTTGGCACCTGATGAATTGGGAGAGCTCACTTGACTAGCACCCCAAGCCAAGTGGCTGGCAAGTGAGAGATGAGACAGGCCTGCTTTCAACTACTGATTGACTCTATATAGAAACAGTATTTTAAGTGTATCAAGTTTCATTTGGCTGCTGTGCACAGCCATGTTGCATCAATTGTACAAACAGGGTCAGGATGGGTGTTTACACATGGGCAGGATTTCAGAGGTCATGCTTCCTATTAGAACAAGGCCATTATCTCAGTTTCTGGTACAAGGCTAAAAATGGTCTAGTAGGTGTCAAATGTGATGTCCCTGAGGTCAGGAAATGAGGTTCAGCAACAGCTGAAATAGATTGCTTATAGATGAGAGACCTCCAGGTTTTCTCTCCATCACATATGTCAAAATGCCCTTATATAAAGACTAAAGAATGGGTCCTTCTCTGAGGTATTGCCTATTTTAAAACAATATTTTCTAATCTGATAGAGCTGCCATCTCTCCTACCTGCTGACTCTGCTGCTGAGAAGTGCATTTTGCTTCTACTGACTGCCAGCAGCTCTTTTGCAAACCACTGACTCCCAAACTCTAGCCAGCTCCATGTGGCAAATCTGCAAAAACCAGTGATGGTGAACAAGTTCTTCTGAGGCCACCACTCAGTCTGCAGCAGCTCATGACAGGTGGCCAGACAGAAGGACCTGGCTCTTGGTCATCAGTTCAGAGACCTGGAAGCAAGAAGAGTGATGATCACAAACTTTGTTCTCTCAAAATTATAGTATTCCAGAACATCAATTTAATAGCCACTTGTCAAAACTGTGGCTTTGTTGCTTTTGGCCTCCCGAGCCTGGTGTTTCGGTTTTGGTTCTTTTTAAGGAGTAGGGAGAAAATGCACTGGCACTGCCAAGCACTAGGAAGGTTCAAAATGGTTGTGGAGAGCCTAGCTCATGTGCATCCGTGCATAACCCCCAAATGCAAAAATTATGTGCTGGACAGTGTGTGTGAAATACCAGCCCTCCCTCTAAGGCTGTCAGTGTGGTTCCAAGACTGTCAATGTCTTCAGAAACCACAGCCATCACAAATGCCCCTTTAGTCAAGGGTTAGCTAGTCCCACAGCTGTCACTATGAGTGTCTCTCCTGGGTTCCATCTACAAAGGATTCACTTGCCAACACCAGTCTTTCATAGAGAAGGGGACAGTGGGATGGCAGGACCATCTGCTTAGTTTCAAAGGACAAATCAGGGCCAGAAAATAATTACAAGTATGTTACAGGGAAAATGTAGCATAGGGCCATTTTGCAACCCCCTGAATGGAGAGTGGACCAAGCTGTGCTTGTAGCTACACAGAAATTCACTGTGAAGAGCTTTATCTTTAGTGATGATACTCAGAGGTTACACTGTCTGAAAAAGGTAAATATAACTTCAATTTCTACAATATTCTGTGGTGACATGGAAGATACAATTTTCTTCATATGTATGTAAAGCTATACAAAACCTTCACAAGGAAAACAAAGGTACAAACTGTTATAGCAACAGAGATTAAAGCCTGGATATTTAAGACTCTATGACAAAATTCAGGATCACAAAAGAGAAGCCAGACTTTAAAAAAATGTGAAGCCACTCACAGATGTCAGTGGGCAAACTTAGTACTTTTACTTCCTCACATACACAGCTCTGATTTACATACCAAAAGACATTTTCTTGAATTTTAACCTAAATCTCAGTGGTTTCAGGGGGAATGTGCTTGCTCAGTAACATTATTTTAATCCCATATCTTATACCCTCTTGAAGCTATAGGAAACATGGAATAATAACACAAATCACCACATACTGAAGTTGGACTTTTCTCATGGGTACCATTCTCATAAAATAAATGGAAAAAAAAAATTAAAGTAAAATTTTCATGAGTAATTGCTTTGCTAAAGATTGATGTCTTAGTTCTTTAGGAAGGACTTGAACATTTCAAAAGCCTAAACATTTTAATTTTTGACAAAACCCCCTTATATATGTTTTAAAGACACTTAAGTTTAAAACATCTAAAAATAATTATTTCAGCTTTTTGGAATTCTCCATAGAAAATAATTTTTTGCTTTTATCCATTTGCCTACTTGCCAGATCTCTATAAAGAACAAGAGAAGTATACTTTTACGCTCTATGCTATCACTCTGGTGCCAAAGTATTTATGCTATTTAATATAAAATACACAATTAAAAGTCCTTTTACATAAGCTTCTTGGAGTTTATTGCTTGTAAGCCTGAACTGAAGACAGTAGGCACTATTTTGTTTTTGACTTGCTATATATTTTGACATTTGTCTAAGAGGATAGTTCATGTAGCACTGTAGGACTGTTGTTTAAATTCCAGCAGGAAATATGTCTTGTTTTGAAAGAAAGGCTTGTTTAAAATCACAGATCTAGAATAAGAAGCCAAATAATAAGGCCAAAAAAGGAAACAAAAACAATTCTTACAAGATGGACCTCTAGGCTTAGAATTGCCTGATGTATGAGCTGTCAGAAATCCAAACTTCACCATGTGCAGATAAATGTTTTGCAAAATCCCTAAGTTAGGACTTTCTTGGCAGTATGTATTTCCTGAGCAGCTTTTAGAAAAATTTAATCCGTTACAATTGCAAAAAGCTTTCAAAATGTTGCCTTCCTGCAGCAGAAGTAGAAATGCCATGAGAGGGCCTATTTTCAAAATTTTGCTTGTTTTGATATGGTCACTTATTTCTTTGCCATTTTCAGAGCTAATAAAGGTGTGGAACCCTTTGGTTCAACCGTGATACATGAAGTTCCTAAGCATTTTTGTGTGTCAAACTTATTGAGTGTTTATGAGGTAGAATACAGCATCTGAAAACTTTGGTGGATCAATTGCTGAAGAGGTGAATCCCAAGTGCTGGGTATTCTGTGTAGGAGGATAATGTGAGTGATGAATGACCTACAGTAATGGGAGAAACAATTATGAGTTTTAAGACTCTATGCCCAAATGCACTCAAGACACCTTTAGGTTTTGCTAATATCATTTATTTGTCTGCAAGGTTCACACCAAGCCAGGAAGGTAAGTATCAAATATTAGGAATACTTTAAAACCAGTCCTGCACCTTAAATCAACTTTTGATTAGGGGATTTCTTTCACTGGATCTGCGACAGTAATGTAGAACACCTTTGGTCCCATTGTGCTTTTTCTTGGGGAAACTCCTTATTGAAGTGTCCCAAGTAGGAAAGGGTTATGGAAAAAAGGGACTGGACATTAGGCCACCCCTGACCTGCATTTAGATGGAGTATAGCAATGCCTGGTCTCTGAAGGTTGGCCCATACTGCCCTTCACCTGCCATAAGTCTCACAGGATCATAACCAGCTGTATGCAAGTGAGAGGAGTGGGTGGCAGGGACTGCAAAGAGAGAAAGCTCAGCTGATGTCTTTTTAACAGGAAGGGAAGAGGAGGGTGTCCTGCAGCTTCAAGATAGCTTAGCTTATACAAAGAAGAAGGTTTGCAGCAGAAGCTACATGATACCTCTCTGGCAAACAGAAGACAGGCTTGCCAACATCTCTTGTGGAATTCTATGGTCTCTGAGATGCACATCTTTCCACTGGATTAAGAAGATCTGTGTATTCCAGCTCTCTAGTATGCGCAAAGCTCGTTGTTAGGAAATGGAGATGCAGCTGCAGAGAATGCTAGTTAGCTCAGAGCATAGAGCATTAGCCCAGTGGCTTACAAGCTTCATGCAAATTGTTTCGTATACTGTGGGCCTAGAAGTGATGCCATGAGCAGTAACCTCATGGTTGTGTGGAGAACTATTCACTCTCGTGCTAGGGAATGCTAGATCAAGTTCCATACTTAAAATAAATAAACCTGTTGCATTTACTCCTCCAGTGACATGACAGTTTCAGATCCTTTCTGCTCTGCTTGTTAGAAGCCTTATTTCCCATTTGAGATGTAGTAATGGCTCATTTATGTTCAATCTGAATTGAACACCTAGGGGAAATCAGGATGCATGGTGTACGCAGTGCTTGAGATGGACTGTAATTGTACTGAGGGGGCTGCCAAGGAGGTCTGCTCAATGGACAAAGGTGTTTGGAGAAGGGTGGTGCCCTTGAAGTTGTGGGAGAGTATTTTTCCATATTATCAAAACATAAGCCTGTAGTTCAGCTAGTCCCAGTGGATGGTGAGGGTAGGAAAGACTCTTGTCTTCTAAGCCAAATTTATAAAACTTCCAAACATCTTTTGCCTCTTAGGCTCAAGTAACAATAAGCTTCGTTTTCTCAGCTTCAGCTCTGTTCACTGAAATGAGAAGTATTGGTTCCCTGGGGGTGAGCTGAAGCAAAGTAAAGCAAGCTGTGTGCAATTACTGCTTTCTGAAAAGCAAAAGGAGCTGGGCCAATACAAATGGTAAGGTTCAGTTCTTGATAAGAATTTTTCAGAGCAGCACTGAAGGGCAAACCCCAGAGCCCTAATTCAGCTAAACTACTCCATGTCACATTCTCACCAAAAAAAAATGAGCAATTTGTCTGCGAACTACAATTTCTTTCTCAATCACTTTTCATAAACATTCTCGAAAAGACAACATTTTCTTCTGCATCCCATCTTGCTGTAGCATTGCTCATTGGCAAGGAAGGCTTCACTGGGAATAAATTGCAAATAGTAAGTCAGTGGTGTTTGAGGATCAAGCAATACCCTCCACACATGCCAGTTTTCTCCCTGTACTTGCACCATTTGCAAATGCTTCCAGGTTCGTCAGTTTTGCATCTCTTCTACCATTCCTGTCCCAGTGCCCTGCCCTACGCATTAATATCCATGAAAGTCTGTGGGGAGAGGGGAGTGCAGCAGAGGGGTCATCACCCAAATTAATTTATTCTTCTGCACACAATGGGTTCATACTTTGGTGATTTAGAATATGGTCTTTACAGTTTTCCAAGATGGCTCCTAATTTCCATGTCCTGCTATTTCTCTCTCTTTCGCCTGGGCAGCCTGCATCTCTTTCTAAGGGGCATCTGGGCCAATTCTGTATTTTTCACGGAGGCAAATATACTTGTCCTTCTCACACTACACATCTCTGCAGACATTGTTTCAGGACTTCCAGATTGTGTGTGAGCTGGGATCCATCAGAGAAACTGTCTGTATTCAGCCTTCTTCTATAGTGGAGCTGCCTATTTTGGGCATTTGCAAAGTGTCCTCTGCTCCACTGCCTGTCTTGCTTTGTTCTCAGAGGGGCTTAGCACTGGTGGGGCTTTCACATGTTTAATGTGAAGTTTCAATCCTGCTGAGAGGTGTTCCTCCTCTCCCTTGCTTCTGAACTATTCTTCACCTCTCCATACTGTTGGTGAGGATGGGTTTGTTCTAGAATGGAATTTAAGAAGAACAGAGGTGTTTTACTGTGCCTTGAGGCTCTATGATTTTAATAATTGCTGCCCAACATCTTTGTACTTTTGAGAGGGAAAAAAAGGGGCTCCTTCAAGTTCTTGAAGGATGGGTAGTTTCGAAGTTAAATCATACAGCTCTACAATTGTCAAAACACATATGTGTTTATTGAATATCTTAATGTGTTAGTGCAGTTTTTAAAAGGCCTCTTCTTCCAGTCAAGCTGCCAGGTATAATTTCAAAATACATTTGGAGTCCTAAATGAAAATACTGCTGATGAATAGTGCCCCTCTAAGAGCCTATGATGGAGAGCAAGTTAAACTGAGTAGCTAGACTAAACTTTGTTCAGAGGTTCCCATTTAGGACACTACATACTACTTTTTTGCTTTATGGTGCCATCTTTTTTTAATATAAAAACAAAACAAAACAAAAAACACTTGTTACCATAGTTATTAAGCTTTTGAAAACAGAAGCAGACTGAAAACAGTAAGAGCTGCTTCACACAAGGCAAACACTGACACAGCAACCTCACTGCTTACTCTGTATTCAAAGCATAGCACGCACCCACAAAAACCTTGCTGCAGCTTACTAGAGCAGCAGCTTACAAGAGGATGAAATCTTTTATAAAAGGGATTTAAAGAAAATGAGAAAAGAATATGTAACCATGCAGTGGTTAGTGATAACTTCTCTCCTTAGCTCCATGCTGAGCTTCAAAGCAAATATCCAAGCCCTTTCAGCAAAAAAACCTGTGACTGCTGAACAAGTACATCTGTGGGAGGCCACTCTTTCAGTTACAGCAATTATCCTTATGTTGTATCATTTCATTGTGAGGCCAAGAGTTGTGTATTTGTTTCTAAGAACTGCAGCAATTGTGGATTTAGAAGTATTTGGTAATTTTTTATAATTGCAATAATTACTTAATCTGTCTAATTCATCTCTAACCCTCCTCAGCAAAGAGGAGTGAGGGACATGCCCACAACTTTTTGGTCTGGGCTAAAACATTCCCTTGTATGAGGTGCAGTCTCACAACTCTTCTGATGGAGAAGGAGCTGAACCTAGTTCTCTCACATGACAGATTATCAGACTGTTGAATTACTGCTTTACAAGGGCCTGGGAACATCACCCCCACAACCATCATGTACTCTTTCCTCTCTAGCTATGCTTAGTTGGAATGAACATGCGACAGGAATGCCTGGGTAATAGGTACAAGGTCTTAATGGGACTTGAGCATGAGCAAGGTGTGAGCTGGTTGGTGACATCAGACACTGGAGTGAAATACAGCTGAGGTGTATTTCACAGTCAAATGAGTTACCTCCTGTCAGCTGGGCTGGTAACTGATTATCTGCAAAATATTGGGTAAAATCCATGATCTTGTATCTCCTTGCTTTGCCAAGGGGGGGTTGCCCACTGCCAACACATAGCAGCTGAGAATAAACATCACCAAGCATCTTTCCCCTCACACTCTCAATGGATTATCCTGAACTTTCTCACAGAGTGATACTAATATAAGATAGTGAAATGAGAGTTGCATGTAGCCTCATAAAAATTGACCTTTTGTGCAAAGAAATTGCTCTTCTCCCACAGCAAGGAATTCCTTTTTTGGATGGGGGATTTTTTTTTTTTAGTTCTTGCCAATATAATATATACTATCTATGAAACTGAACCTAGAGAATATACTCATGCTAAAGTCAGGATACTTATCTTTTTATTCCTCATAGTTTAAAAAGAAATTTTGTGTAACTCAGAAGATTTTTTTTAACTGCTAAGGCCACAGCTTTCCCATGCTGCTCCTTGAATTGTAGCAGTAAAGCTATTTGTGAGGGTGAGCCATAAACCATATTATGAATTGATTTTAAAAATGGGCAGGGGAGGGATAGAGTATAAAACCACCCAGCAAGATCCGCTATTTTTTGCCTCCTAGAACTACAGAGAGAGTTGCGCGCTCCTATACAAAGTGACTGTCCCATGGGCAGTAGAGCTGTTTCAATTCAATGAGTTTTTACAACCACCCCAGATTCACTTTGTATAGGGGACAGGCATTCAAGGAGTGAGGCAACAAAGAATGAAGGAGAGGTCACAAAATCTAAAATAAGTGTCATTGTGGGAAAATGATCAAAGCATGCACCCAGGGAAGATAGATGTAGATTGCCTAAAACATCTGTGCAATTCTTTAGGGACTGGAGTTTTCACTGAATCTATGTTGCAATTGTTCTTATGGTTCATGCTTTCTAATTCCATATCTTGCTCTGACTTGTAGTAGTGAACTTGATGAACTGCTGCTTGGGTCATTTGATATTTATTTCAGTAATTTAAACTTGAAGGGTTTTTCCCTCTCAGTAAAATAAAACTGAAAAGAAACACTTCAGGCTCTTCTGCAATACAAATTTAATCCCACAGATCTAAAAATCAGAACTGAATAACAGACACATAAAATATGCTTGAAGAGATTAAAAGGATTTAATAAATAGCTATCTATAGAACTAATTTTTCTTAAACCTTGTGGAATGTGATAGAAAACTGAGGTGTAATGTGTTTGTGGCCATCAGTAGAGTGCAGTTCAAAGGGCTTAAATACATTCTGGAGGATTTTTTGAATGGGAAATTTGCAGGTCATCTTTCTCTCAGTGCTGCAGTCTCCTCTGCTTTCTCTGTGTCAAAGGAGTGACTCTCTCCCCCAAATCTCTGAGTGTGTTGGCTCCTGCTCCAATTTCCCAGCTGTTAACTGAAGACCATTTTGAGGTTTGGAGTACCCTCTCTGCCTCCCTTGTTGAGCCCACAAAAGCCTCTGAGAAAACTGGGGGATTTGCCAAAGCATACAGGCTCTGAGGGACTCCCTAAAACCATGGCTACCCTTGCAGAAAGAGCAAGTTTGGCATCACTGACTGGGCAGTCCTAGGAAGCAGAGTCATTTGGTTAGATGGGGAATCAAGAGCATACCATTAATCTTTTTTGCATGCCTAGGATTTGCAGTTTGTCTTGCTCAGGTCAGTAGCTCCATCTCTGCAGTGTCCAAATGGTTCAGCTTCAACAATCCCAGGCGCTACACCCTGGTGCTGCTACACCCACCCCTCATTTCTCTCAGCCCCCACATTTGCTTGTATCCCTGCAAGAATATTGAATGTTTATTTGACCAGATGAAATAGAGAAGAACAGAAAGAAGGGTGCGGTGGTTCTGCTCTGCAGTAAAACTTCTAATTTGTTAGACATACAAAGTCAGATGACTGTCCAACAGTTTGTTAGGGTTTAGTAGCTTTTTAAGATAAAGGATGAAAGCAGATAGATTCAATATAATATGGAAATTCAATATAATATGGAAATAGCCACCATTCTCTTTGCATTCAGTCATGGGACTAAAACCCTGAGTGAAGTTCAGCAGATGAACAATTGTCCCTAATAATCCGTAATTAATTATCAGTAGTTGGTCTGTGTGAAGTTGTGGTTGGAGATGTGTCCCATCCAAAGATATCTCTGCTGTGTCGTCCCTTGGAATGTATTTGCTTGATTATTGCAGAAAAGTTTCTGCTTTTGAAACTCTCAGAAAAGTGAAAACATTATTATACCTCTCTGCCTGCTATATCATCTAGCCATGCCTTTACCCAAGCAGCACTAGAACGTTCAGTCTACACATGGGGCTTTGGTGCGTGCATCTCATGTGTCGTCTCCCCACATTTACTCAGGTACAAAAGACTCATGGTAGTCCTCATAACTATTAGCAAACAGGGACCTTTTAGTGATTGTCACTGTATTAGTGTGGAAGACTACTCTAAGCACAATTTATGTTTTGTATCATAAAAAATGGCCACCCAAATATCATAGTGATAACTGTTGCACCATTTCTTACATAAAACCTGAGTTTGAAGCTCATGGGCTGGAATTCACTTTGGACCATTCATAATTTAATACATTAATATATTTTCTAACTTAAACACAAAATAAAATCCATCTGCTCACACCTTGGTATCTATCCAAACCATACTGAAATAATGTGTAAACTTTGTGTGAAGCCCATGGAGAGGGGGTGACATGACTTGAAATTCAGCCCAGATTGCTCAGGACCTGGCCCCAGTTTACTATGTTGGTTAAAGAACTCCAGAGACCTGGTTCAAATTGCAGCTGATGAACACTGCATACTATTAGCCACATGTAAATTGTCACATGAAGAGGCATTTTTTCTCCTTCCTCCTTTCTTCAGCTCTGTGTAACCTTTTTTTAGATCTCCTTTGGATGCTATTGGTGAAAACGGGGGAAATATGCACAAAACTAGAAGAGAAATTTTAATGTTCGTGGGTTATCTTAAGAATTGAGTAGGAAACTCAGGTGGTAAACTGGGAGAAACAAGATAAGACATGTTATCACCCAAGCCTTTGGAAATGTCAGGAAGATACTTGTCCTTCTTCTGGATCTGCCAGCTCAGACCTTTTGTTTAGAAGTTATGTTGTCTAAACTGTTCCCTTCTGTCATAGCTGATCCCAGCTGGTTCTTCCCACATTATCCTTTCTCACCTTACTTGCACACGTTTGCTTTTCAACACCAGTTGCAGCTCAGAGAGGGGCTTTTACTCCTTTAAATCTTTTGCAGTCTGGTTCATTGATGAAGTTCCTGGTCCCAGCCTATGCATGCTTGAGTTTAGCAGTGTGACGTTGTGGAGCAAGACCAGGAACTCCCTTAGCTGACACCAAATCCACAAGACAAAGGCTGTGGACTGCTCTGAATTGCCACCTGCCCGTGAGCAGATTGTCTTATGTTCTGTCCCTACTCTGCTTCTCCCTAAAGCCAGAAGACCTTGCACATGACCATCCATCTCTCAGAGATGTTTGGAGGATTAAAATGCTAATACTTCTACAGGCCAAGATTTCTCAAACCAATAAAATTGAACTGAGAACCTAGTGTTCCAAAATAATGCTCTGAATACTAGAAGTGTGGCATGTTTGACAGTGATTGTATTGAAATAAATAGATTTATACTCACTTCCAAAAGCCTCAACCTGGTGGAAAAAAACACTGCATTTCCTGGTCATTTGAGCTTTGAGAGATGGCCTTTACCGCCGTTATTTTCCCCCTGTTTCATAACTTGTTAAAGGAATGAAAGAAAAGTAGAAAAGTATCCCACATGAGTTGTCAAGAGAAATATAAGCCTCCTTAAAATGGGTTAACAAAACGTTTTTAAGATTTCAGATAAATATAAAGATTTTGGCATGTCATGCAGAAGAGTGGAATTACTGTTAACATTTTTCATTCAACTTTGAAAAGCAGGTTTTATTATCTGCTGTCTACTGATACTCAAAATATCCACCTTCAAAAGTGAGCTTTCCCATCTCTAATTAGAAGATTGATCAGAATCTCCCCAGCACTTTTCTTGTTCCCATGTTCCTGCCTCTTAATTCATCCAAACGAAATAAGATATTGTCTTAGAAAGACCACCAGGAAGAGCTGGAGCTTCCCTTGGAATGGCGAATATAAACCCCCCACCCTCTCCACATTGTAATTTTGCAATTAGGGGCTTTCAGGCAAAGATACAGGAATAGGTATAACAGTTCTTTACAGGTATGTATAACAAGGCAAACAAACAGCAACTACAGCATTCACAACAAAACAGAGCCAGGAACCTCGAGGGCTTTGCTTCACAAAACCCGGGGCAATTTTATCTCAGTGCCCCTGCAGGACTCTCAGAGCACCAAGCTGGAACAGTGGAAAATCCTGGGGTGGTGGATGAGATAAATCAGAAACTCCGCGGTGGTGACTGGAAGGGCAGGGATGTCCTCGGCAGGCGGGGGCGGGATGTCCCGGCAGGGCAGGGCAGTGCGGGGCTACAGCGTAGCAAAAAGAGCAGTGCCGAAGGAGCCACCAGGGCGGGACAGGGCTGGCCCAGCTCCAGCAGGGCAGGAGGAGGAGCTCAGAATTCCTGGGCACACCAGCAGGTGATGATAGATTTCCCAGGACCGGACTTTCTGGTGACAGTGAACTCCTCCCGCAGCCAGCAAACAGCCTGGCCGTCCTCTCTCCGATGCCAAGAGCAAGAGAGGAGTAGCTGCCTCTTGCCCCGTCCTTTACTTGCCCCAAAAACTCAGTTATCTCCTCCTCTCAACTTTTGGCCACCTCTTTGTTTTGGTCAGGCATCCGTAAGCACCCAGTAGTTAGTCTCCTAACAACTTAAGGGAAAAATTCTATAATAATAATAATAATAAAAATAAAATTTTAAAAAAAAAAAAAAAAGACAAATCTAACCCCCATCAGCTATTAATGACAATTAAATCCAAGTCAAGTTAAAAACTCAGTTGTTTCTTCTTCCAGTATGGTTGGATTAGTTTGCAAGACCACTGTCTCTTTTTCATCTTTATTACACTGTTTATGAGCCGACAGAGCTTGTGGTTTTGAGCAAAGACTAAGAATGGAAAACATAATCCTCAAGGTGCCCTAGAAATTTTAGATAGAAAACCGTTCCTGTTTTCCATACACCCCTAACTATAAGAGTCAAGATCAAGTGTCTGGAAGTATTTGCTTTTGACAATGAGATAAAGCTATTTTTCTTTCATATAATGGAAGAATTAATTAATTTTTTACTTAGGAAAAAAAATGTATCTGACTTACCAGTCAACAGAGCAAGACTTTTACCGTTGGAAATGAACAGGTATATGTTGCTCATATCTTGCACTTCTGTCTGCTGCCTTTATATTGGTGAAAGACACATTTCAGACAAAAAATGTAGCCCAAAGTTTGGTTTTCTGATGTGCAGAGCAGGGAAAGAGTCCAGTGATGTCTTGTTGAGAGGAGTGGGCATGAATATAAATAGTGGATTGACCTTAAGTGTCAAATTGGTGTTTGTGTAATATTTGCAGCATTTCTGTAATAAATATAAGCCTATCCTAAAGTAGAGAATTTTCATGAAGTGTAAAAATGACAGTCAAGCAACTACTTCTAAGTTCTGGGGTCATCTTAATACAGGGCAATAATTGCACCTTTGAAGTGCAAAAACTGGAGCCTGAGAGAAAAGAAAGTCTTTCTAAAATGTCAGCTCTTTGAGAAAGTATTTGCAAAGTGTTATCTCGTTGAAATGCCTGTCCTTAGTCTTTACTCCACAATTCCTGGAGAACAGGTGGAGCAGAGGAGCAGGAGATTAGCTACAGTGACCAGCAGAGGAGGAGCACCTACATGAGGTGGTCTGGGATCCCACAATGTGGCATGACAGTACCCCAGAATCCACTCCCTTACTGGGAATTTTAGTAGTTAAAAAAATAAGAGAAAAAAAGAGAGAGCGGGGGGGAGAAAATACCATGCATGGACAGTTCATTATACCAATAAAGTTACTGTAATTTTATTTTTTTTGTAACTAATATTTTATGGATTTTATCAAAAAAAACCTTAATCTTTGTCATATCCATGGTTCTAAGAATAATTTGGTGACATAGCTCCTTAGAAAGATGTTTCTTTTTTCATCTGCCCATTTTCTCAGACTTACTTTATGAGGGAGACTTGTCAAAAATATTCCAAGAAGTGAAGCAATACAAGATAAAGGACTGAGTTTTTGGAATGTAATGACATATTTCTTTGAAAATCTTTGAAGCAGATGAAATTATAGACATAGATGTTTCACTATAGCTTCAGCAGGAACTTTCAGAACTTGTCAGTTCTGAGCAGCTGGAGCCTTGGCACAAGCTCCCATGTTATGTTTTTTCCTTTAATTCTTCCATGGTTTTCCCCCAAATTATTTCATTGTTAGCATTAAAATGAAAACAAATTTACCACACACTTAGAAAAATATAAAGCTTTGTCCTTGCCTTATGCAAACCTCTATTCATATTCATAAAACGAAACTAATTTGCTACTAAGGAAGTAGCCTTTAATCTGTTCTTAAACTGCTAAATGTTATAATCAAGAATTATTGCCTATGTTTCAGATGGACTTGTGTGAATGTACCATAAATCATTCCTCTCTCAATTTTTTCCCCAATGCAACCAGCAGTCTCTATTCTCCAAGCTTTAAATTTACCTTGTCTTCACAGAAGTCAACTTGCCATTTGAGAGGCATGGTCAGTATTCTGTTCCTAAATATTTTCAATGTCTTTTGGTCATCTCATCTAAGTAAAAATAGCACGAAATTGTGTAGTCATGCAACTTTCCTGAGGATAGATTAGTTTCAGGGATTTCTTGCACAGATTCTGTACTTCGCTTGAGAGTGATTTATGCCAGAGGAAGGTCAGGTCTTCATTTCAGTATTTCACTTTTCATACCTGCATATTCCCCACTGCTGGCTGAGAATTCGGTAGAAAATTAAAATTTGAAGGCGACAAGAAGCCTGCCTGAAACAATCAGGACTGGGCTGCTGTTCCCCTAAGTCTGCGTTATTTTGTGGGATAGAGTTCAGGCAACATACATTAATACAACTGATGCACTGCAATTAAAGAGAAAAAGCATAAGACCATGCTCACCATTGCTCATTATTAATGATCATGTCTGTGTCAGTGGTTTTTTGCACCTCTGCCTATTAGCTTTTGAAGTTGAAAATGCTTAATGGGCTTATTTGAGGGAGGAAAGATCACAGTAAGGTATTAGAGAAAGCAGAGCCATGAAAAAATAATGATGATGGAAAACACAGTGAGTAGAAGGAAAGTAATTCATAAGAGAAAGGGATTAGAGACCTTTCCTTGCCTTTCTCATTTTCTCTCCTGAGAATGAGGGAGTACATCCTTCAAAACTTTTATGCCCCTTTTTTTTTTTTTCAATTTCAAGGACAAAATGGACCATTGCAGTAAATCATTATTTTCTTTGTAACATTAGCCACCAAACTTCCCCAAATTAAGCTTTGATCAAAACCATGTGTGGAGGAGAGGACAAAAAAGGAGCCATGCTATGAAAAATCAGCTTTTCTTTCTAGGTGAAACGTGCATGTGGCCCATCCTATTGCTTGAATTAGATGCAATTCAAAGCCCTGGCAAGGCGGTTGTCACTCCATCAGGATGACAGCCACATGCTGAGGCAGTGAGACAGGAGGTGGCAAGGTAATGTCCCCATAACCCAAGACAGGTAAGGAATAGTTTTGCTTTATAAAAATATCTGTTGGTTTTCATGTATCTTTTAGCTTGAGTTTCCACTGTCTGTATTTTTAAATCAGGACACTGGGCTGGACAGATCTTTCATCAGAGGTAGTCTGAGAGATCTTATGTTCCAGGATCTAGAGGAATTCTTCCACATACATTTCAGAACTTTTTCATTGCTTTTCCCCCAAGAAAGAGGTGGATTTTACAAGTTTTATAAAAATAAGGTTGACAGTTTTCTGGTTTTTCTTCCATGTTTTCATTTTTTTTCAGTGAATTAATCTGTACAATATCCTCTACAAAAAGAAAGTGGTACTGAGACTCAAAGACTTTATTCTAAGTAACTGTATGAAACCTGCTAGTTTCAAAAGCTTGTTAAATACTCATTCAAAGTAGATTTTATGAAGTTTGGAGCATACTGGCAACCTGATTTCAAAGATCAGACTTTTCAGCATTCTTAGAAAAATCTTCCTGAATCTTTCTTTATGCTTCCTTTAGCACCCTGAAGGAATTGAGAAAACAGATTTCATTCCTGGGAAAGCATTGTGAACTGTTGAATTTACAGGGTATTTTGAAATAGCAATATGCAAATAAATTTTAAGTGAGAAGAAAAATATGGACTATCAGAGTAGATGAAGTATACATTTTTTGTTGCAGGAATGAATTGTATCTTTGCTTAGAACCTAGAAACTCTGCTGAGCCCTCTTATTTTATCAATCTGAAAAAATCCAAAGCAATGCCATAAACATTTAGCAGTAAGTCGTTCCACTATAATGAGCCATTCTGAATTTGAGGAGAATTTGGCCAACCAGGTGAAGGTCTCCTGCTGGTACTCAACAGCCTGTGCACTTCTGCATCTCCCATTTGTGTTTGAACAGTATTTCCCCTACCCTTGTTGCAGTTCTCTAAAAGTTCATGAAGTGCTTGCCTGGGAGGTACACAAAAATTGCAATCATGAACTTGAAATATCACTTGGTAGAAACAAAATCCCCACGGAAGTTGCAGTTTCTGCAGCAACACTGACGGCACATGCAGGATGAGAAAAGCACAGTGTGGAGGTGTGCACAGTGCCAGCAGATCATGCAAATTAAATATTCAGTCCCTCTTATTTCACTTGTGTCAGTGATTTCCTCAGCCAGGCTTCAGTGGTTTTAAAAGTGCATACCTGCTGCTTTCTTCATCACTGGTGAGGCCGCTGGGACCTGCACTCGGCATGCTCCAGGAGAGTCAGCAGCTGCTTAAATCAGAGAAGGCATGTGGCTGATTGAATCACCTGTCACATTGATTTATGGACCTCTAAGGTCATATCTTCGTGGCTTGTAAGTGATTTTCTTTGGATGAAAAATATAAAAGAAGAAATTGTAGATGACCTCTTTATTAAGAGAAATGTAAAAATAATAGAGATCGATTTTTTTAAACATATAATTCCAGTGGAGGGAAAAACCCTTCACCCATAATGACATCCCTAGCTAAAAAAAGAAAAGAAAAATTATATATATATATATATTTAT
>WEIU01018191.1:73910-100587 GCA_013389925.1 Aegithalos caudatus
AAAAAAAAAAAGAGGCTCTTCTTGTGGCCACCACTGTTGAACCAGTAAGTAAAATTGTGCCCAGTCTCCAGGAAAGTACTCACATGTGCTCATTGAGGATAATGGGGTTTCTCAAAAGTTCAAAGTTATGGTAAAGTTACATGTACTTTCAAGTGTATTACTGACTTCAGGCCATAGTAATAAAGGAAATAGAATGTCAGGATAACCACAACAAAATTAACTAAAAATCTTGTACATGAATCTGAGGGGTCAAGTCAGGTGGCCTACATCACCCCACCAATCCCTCAGCTTAATGTTTCTGGCTATTGCCTGACTGTTGGCCTCGAGGACCAAGTATCGAGATTAATGCTGGCCAGCTCCTGCAGACATGTAACACAGGATGGGCCAAGCTACCTGTGCTAGAGTTTAGAAAGGTTCCCCTATTTATTTCCTTCTTCACACTGTCCTTTAAATACTTCCAGGGTTTTTTTGCTTGTTATTTAGATTTTTCTTTTAAGGAAGATACAAGATTTTGGATTGAACCAGGAGGATTTGGTATCTCTTTCTTACATTGCTCTTTTCTGCATTGAAGCACTGAAATGTGAGATCGTGAGTGCTGACCACAGTAAATATGTCAAATCACTGTCCTTCTCAGTGGTGACAGGAGAAAGTTACATCTATATAGCACTAACGGGCCCAAAAAATGAACTTTCTACTTACTTCCTTCCTTGACCTATTTGATCAGGCATAGTCCCCTCTGACTTGAATGAGAACCAGCTGATAGTTCATCCTGGTGTGCTGACAGAACTGCTTCCAGTCCTGGAGAAAATCAAGACATTTAATACTGAGAGTGCCACACACCACGCAGAGGCTTGCAGGATAATTTCTAATTTTAATTCAACTTGTCTAGATTCTGATGAGAATCCAACTTTTATTTAATTTTCTTCAATCAAGCTGGAAGCTCTGCTGGCTTCACAATATTCAAAAAATTACTCTCTCAGGGTGGCTGCAAGCAGCTTCCAGACACCCCCTTTCCTAAGGCAGAGCTGTTGGATGAGTGTGCCTTGGAGCCAGGAGCACTCAGGTGTTAGGAGCACTCCAGTGCTAGCAGGTCTGGCAGCAGGATGGGGATGTGGCTGCAGACCAGATGCACATGTGAGCTGCTATGAGGCCAAGGGATTCCAGGACCTGAAGACCACTGGCCTCAAGCAAACTCTCCTAGACCCATGTATAGCCCAAGGTCTTGGATTTGGTAAAAATTCAGTGAAAACAAGGTGTTTGATTAAAAGCAGCATTTTTTTTAAAGGGAGCTTTTGTTTCCTTGTAAGCCATCCAACTTGTGCCACCAAAAAAAGTTTATTTATGCTTTGATTTATTACAAATTCTTGGAACACACATCAAAACTCTTCATGGATGGAGCTACTATTTACTTTGAAGGGAATCTGTGTTGTATAACTGATTATATAACGAAATGTAATTACTTCTCCCAAAGTATACACAACAAAATCTCAGCATTTTTTGCTATCAGTAGATCTTGGTTATTAGAGTTTATATATTAACTTTCATCCTTTCCAAGCACAATGTGACCAGGCCAGATGTTTTCAGACCTACCCCTAATACCCCTATATTCCTATTTGAGGAATATATATAACAGCACAATTCCAAGTCTGTGCTCTGCGTAGTGAAAACCAGGCAACAGGAGCATGGGGATTTTTTTTCCTTCTCTGATGTTTCTCTGCATGAATCCAAACATATATGCATTCTCTTATGCCTTTTTGGGTGGAAGGAAGTATATGAAGCAGTATGCAGTAACAGTAATGTCAAGACTGGAAAACATTTCAGTATTTCTTCCCAACACTCCTCTTCTCCATCATATGGAAAAGTTAGATGTATGACACAGAATCTTTGTGGTTCTGCTTTGAAAAATGTATTAGTAATGATAGCTCAATCTTTGTCAACAACGTTTACTCTCTGACCTATTAGGTTCGTGCTTGGACTGCTCTGATAATAAATATCTATTTCTCTCTTATCTGGTCAGGAAAAGACTAGAGGCCTGGGCTACAAATGTGACCCTTTAGGTGATTGTGCATCACCTGGGGAAGGAACAATGTTCCAGAGTACGGCTGTGTCATTTTCCTGAGGTTCTGCTTGGACTGACAGGCCCAGGTCTATCCAGTGCTTTTCGTGCTGTGTGCCAAGTGCTTGCTTTTAATGCCACGTTCAGACTGTAAACTCTGTCACAGGAGAGGCAGCTCATCATACTGGGGTGAGAACTGGGCTCCTGGGACCACAGACAAGTGAGTTGGGGTTTTTTTTTAAGGAATAATTTACAATTCAGCTTCCGAATCGAATCTGGTCTGAGCCTGCACAGTTGAAGGCCAGCTTTGGAAATACAGGAGGTGGCTGCCTGCATATTATTTCCCTGGCCTGAAAGAAACACCTGACTATATGTGTAGTGAGAGTTCAGCTTCTTTAAATGACACCCTTTGAATTGGTCTGTGCAAACTTAGCCTAAAGTTTGTTTGAAGGTAACCGGTATGTCATGCAAAGCAAGTATGCTGGAATGCAATAATGCAGGCTGAAGCTGGGGAGGTATGTTCCTATTTGGAAGGCTGCAAAAACCAGACAGAGAGCAGACACACTTGGATTTCATTATAAAGCTGGTGAACAATACCACATTGCTCGTACAGCCACTCAGGGCTAATATTCACTGATATTCATTATTCAGTCCTGTCACTCAGAGAGAAGGAGGATGCTGTCTTTGACAGAGGCAATGCCCGGAAGTGAATGTGAACTTCTGATGGCTTCCAGGTTGTTTATCAACTTACCCCAGTCCTCCCACTCTTGAATACATCACACTACTAGATTTTCACTTTCACATCCTATACACAAGTGAAAAGCAATGTCTAACATAAATATAAAGTTCATCTAAAGCATAGCAATGTAAAGTTGAAGAGCAACAGTATTTTTCTAGCAATGCAGGTGTTAAGGACAAAGCTCTAATCCTAATCCAGGCCTCACACAGAAGTGGAGGTGTTCAGACCACCCAAATTTAGCCACCCAATTTGGCTGGTTATGCTAGCCAGCTGGGCTCTGCAGGTTGCCCCTGGAGTCAATGGAAAAACAAGGGGAGAAAGACTCACTTCCAGGAGCAATTCAGTAAGCCTGCATCAGGCTTCTGTTCTGAATTGCCTCTGGGAGAGCTTCTCTATTAAGGAAATTCAAGGAGGCAAGCCAGGTAACTAAGCCAGCAAGGTTGGGTGCCTAAATTCAGTGCTTTAGAATCCTTCTTGTTCTGTAGAAAACAGTGTCACATACCTTTACATCTGTACACTGTATCCCATGAGCTATGAAAAAAAAACCCTTTACCCTGCTCGGCTCTAGATTTTGTGTATGTGCTCCCCCTCTTTCCAGAATCCTTTGTGCCTCTTTGCTTTGACCCCAAGTGACCCACAGGCCATCTGCTTCAGAGCCTGGTGATATCATTTGCACACAGTTTAAGTGCTCTCTAGTAGTAAAGGAAATTGCTTTTTATTCTGTTCTTTGTCTTTATGTCTTTCTACAGAATGATACTGTGGTATTCTATAATAAAAACACTTGTAGCTGTAATTGTCTGGCATTATGGAGCAGTTTGGACATCTCCCCATCAGACAGAAGTCTGCTGGAAAGACAGTGAGTTGGTAGAACTGACATGCTCTGTTGAAACAGGTCAATTTTTTTGGTGTTTTAAAGGAAACCAGGCACAGCAACCAGTTTCCTGGCTCATCAGCAGGTCAGCCTGCAGGCAGACAGGTCCTGGAAGACTTTGTCCATTTTGCCAGAACCTCCAGGATGCCAGCTTTTCACTGTGACATTGAACATAGCAGCACCTCAGGATTTATCACAAACTGAAAAATCTTATTCTGGTCAGTTCTAAGCGACCTGAAGCTGGATGGTTTTGGTCTCTTCCTTTTACTCCTTGTCCTTCTTCCCTACTACAAGGAAAACCAGTTAATCTGAGGATCTGTTGCTATAATTTGTTTTGTTTGTTTTCCCTCCTCTTTGTTCTAGTGCCTCAATTATTTCCGATCTGCATGTTTATTGTTTGGAAGCGAATTGCTTTCCTGCTTTTTCACCCAACATTTCTTTTCAGAAGGTCTATCTTTCTGGTACTTTGAGAATGTGATTTCAGCTCTACCCTTGCCAAAAGATAAGCTGCAGGCAGCTGCTGCTAACTCCACTGCTTCCAGTGTTGTAGTACGTACTCAGCCACAGCAAGGAAGGGACAAATCAAGCATATCTTTTAGATATATTTTCATACTCCAAAATTAGGTTTATCAGACCGAATCAGGTAAGCAGAAAGGACACGACAGGGACAGGATGACAGAGCAGTTGATGGTAGTTGGCTCTAGAGCCAGAGAACCAAGACACTGCAGGCATATCCCACTGGAAAGTGTCACTATTTCATCCAGTCTGGGGAATCAGAGTCAGCCTGGTGTGACAACAGCATCCCTTTCCTGTCTGCTGTTTGCTGTGAAGTTGGTGTGCCTTGGCCCCAGTAGTATAATGGAGTCATAGGGCTCAAGCAGAGTTTTGTCCTGGGCCAGTGTGACTCTGTTGACAACCAAGGCAAGCCATTATGTATTATGAGTTACAGCTTCCCAAGTAGCCTTCAAAAAGAGAGCTGCCCAGAACGCCTGTATTTTTCTTGAAATCTCTACAAAATGCATCACTTGGACTTTAAGAGCTCTCCAGAGATGAGAGCAGGAGAAGTGGTGCCATGCTGAGGGCCAAAATATACAAAAGCCCTTATTAGGTATCATTTCAGTGGAATATAATCAGGTTTTCTTATCTGAAAGAAGGCAAACTATTTGCCCCACCCTTCTGCCAGGGAGCCCATCTCTCTGGCTGTTGCAAATTATGAGAACCAGCTTTATTAGGAGGACCCCAAGTGTGTTTTGGGGTGGGTGAAATGCCAAACACCCTGGCCCTGTTTTGCCTTTCATCCTAGGCTTGCTCATCTCATAACAACACTATGTGAACGTGTGCAGGAAAAGTGTTGACAGCTGTGTATCCGTTATGCCTAGCTCGATGTGCAATCTTATTATCTGCGAGCCATTATTTTTTGATTGTTTTCTCTCTGCCAGGAATTCAAGGCAAGAAAATCCATTTCAATCTGAACAAAATGACAGGCTACCCCAATTTAGTGGAGATCTCATCAGTTCAGCCAGGCAGGCAGTGTTAGAAAATTATACAGGGACAGGTGCCCATAATAGATCAGCTTAGGCTTCTCTGGCTTTAATGCATTTATAATGATGATGGTGATATTATGTATGCGCAGAGCACTTTTCAACCAAAAGTCTCCCACGCTTTGCAAACTATATACAACACATAATGTTACATCTCTGCTACATTGTAATATTTGCATTTTTTAATAGGACTTTGTTCTGCAAGCCTCAGAAACACCAATGGATTGTTGTTTAAATAGGAGACCTTCCAAAAAAAAAAAAAAATCCTCTCAAGACAAATTCATTGCAACCACATGCTTTCAGAGTTGTGAACCAAGTGTATTCTAGCCTCCACCCCAGGAAGCACTTCAGCACACACTAAACTTGGCAAACATGTACCACCCAGCTGAGTGCAATGCATTAGCTGAAGATAAGTGTGTGCTTAAAGGCTCTCCCAACTGTCCCAAAGACACTAGGAAGCTGTTTCTTAAAGATTCAATCAGTGAAGAGGGAGGAGAGGCAGTGATTCTGCTTATTGGTTCTCAAATTTAAACCTATTGGATGCTGCTGTAATTAGAGAAAAAATGCAACAAATCTTGCCAAGCTAACCCAAGCTTGCTTGCTTGAAAATACACTTTCTTCCTGAAAAGAAATGCACTGAATGCATTAAGGCTTTTGTGTGTCACCCTGCTTGTGTGATGTGAAATGGAGAGCATGCACAGAGGCAGGGCTGACAGCAGGTAGCCTGGTTTAAAATCTGCTGTTACCCTGCCATTTCCCCATCATTTCTTTTTTGGCACAATCTGGTACATTCCAGAACCAGACTGATGTTGAGCCCTGAAGGTAAATTGTCTCAGGTAGGAATGAATCAGCAGAAGGGAATTTTAGCAGTCCTATCATCCTCCACAGCTTTGCATACATTACAAACAGGAACAGTCAGGTCTCCTAAAGGAGCGGTATTACCCCACCAGGCTCCTTGGGACAGGGTGCTGCCTTGTCCTCATGGCATGGGCAGGGGTGCCTCTGCTCAGTGAAAATACAGCCTAATTTACCATAGATGTGGTAAGAAAGGAGATGTCCTCAGCCTCCTACAGGTGTCTGCATGCCATCCCCACAATGTGACTGCAGCTCATGCAGCACACAGGAGCCCCCTGAGGTGTCTGAGGCAATTGCAGTGGTGAGAAGCTGGTGTGAATGCACCTGCCCTCTCCCACTGCCAGCACAGCTTGCTGTCTCCACTGATGGGCAAACCCAACTAGCACTGGCATGCAGCACCACAGGCTCTGAAAGTCTGTGTTGAGTGGTGCAGTTGCTGAGGAGGTGCCAATGAAGTGAATTTAGTGTCTGGTTATTTGAGCAGTTACATGTTTGCTCACTCCTTGTAAACAGGAATAAGAGGATCTTAAACCCATTTTTGAAGAACAAACCAGCCAGCCCCCAGATCTTTCCACCTCTTGGAGTAGGAGTAAGAAATATGACACTGAACAGACATTGCAAGCTTTCAGTAAGCAGAATGCAGTCCTAGCCTGGGGCTTGGCTGGAACCTTGGCCTGATGCCTCCACTCCCATCACAGATGTTGTGGTCCTGGAGAACGCTCCTTGGCAAGGTGCTCACACAGTTTGACACCCATCATGCACAGGATGACCAACTCAGCCAACTTAGCACAGCTACTTTTAATGAGACATTCCCCTCTTTAGTGTCCTGCATTCCCACGTGAAATCCAGCATGTGGCCAGCCTCTCCCCTCGTCTTGTCTTCAGGTATGATTGCCTCTGAAAAAAAAATTTGGCCCCGTTGTTTAACATTTCTGAGCATAGGAATGGACGTAACTTCACAGCTGCACATTTTTCATAGGTTTGGACTTACAGCCAGTGGTTTTATTTGGGCAGAAATACAAAAGTAATTGGAGTTTGGCTGAAGATAGACACAGTCTAAAGCGACTTGGATTTTCTTATAGCACAGAGCTACCCAAGATAAACAGATCTAAAAAAAGCCCACAAGGAACACAGATATTTTCTCTCTCAAGGCTTCCTCAACACTGAGCTTCTAATTAAACAACAAAGGTGCACTGATCAGCTTGTGTCACCCACTAGACACAGCCGATAACTCGGACGCACCCAAACACCAAAACACACACAGATGTAGGAGGCTAAATTTGGAATAGCCTGAGTACAGTTTTCTAGAGTGCTTCACCAGTGCATGTCAAATAAACACTGTTGCCAGGATATGAGTCAAGCATCATTTTTAGCAGGCAAGCTGGACTGATCAAATGTCTGAAAAAAATCAAACTTTCATAGAAGTATTTTATGGAACCACATAGGATTAAAACATTAAAGGAAGTAATTGGCAAACAGTTAAATCATGCAGCATTTCCAATAAAAGTTGGCCATTTTCATGGCTAAACACATGGTGATATTAAAGGCATTAGTTTTACAGGAATGTTTATGGAAAAATAAAACAGAGGAGAAAATTTAAAAAAAGAACCACTGAGCCTGTACATGAAACTAATGTACAAATATAATGTACAATTTTTCACACACACATGTAAAGTGGTAAATGACGTGTGAGAGCCCCTTACGTGTTCATGAGAGGCACACACTCTCAGAAGCGTGAAGCATCCAAATACCATTTAAAAACAGAGCTTGTGGCAGGATTGAGTCTGCTCCATCTTACAGGTATCATGGCCAAGGAGGATGGGCCTTTACACTGGGAACTGGCCTTCCTTCCACCCCTTTGGGGTGGGCATCTGGTCTTCCTTCTACTCCTGCTTCACATTTTTCAGAAACAAGAAATGGGATAATAAAAGAGAGCTGTAAGTCTCACTAAAGGTGTTTAACATTAACCCTCACATGCCAATAAATGTACATACAGAAGCACTTACAGTAATCTGGGACTCGAGCCTTGCAGGCGTCATCTGGGCAATGGAAAAGCTAACCCTGAGGTTACTGACCAGCTACAGAAATGCATGTACAAAAGCACATATATGCTCATATATAAGAAATGTACACTGATTGGTCACAGAAAAACTACTGAATTTGGTTTGGTATTAATTTTAACTAATAAGATGACTTAAATAAAAAAAAAAAAAAAAAAAAAAAAAAAAAAAAAAAAAAAAAAAAAAAACCCAAAAAACTTAAGGATGCATCTCTGTGGTGAATACATTTCCCCAGGACATAGTTTAAATTTGTTGTTCTATCTATTTTTTTATTCCCATTGCTGATCCCAGACAAACTCACAGTATTAAATTAATGTATTTTTAAAGTTTTGTTCAATGTTCTGTAAAATGTTGGCTTTTCTTGGGGCTTATACCAGCAAAAAACATTATGACATTATGCTGATTTCATGAGTATTGTTGTATTAGGTTATGAACATCACATCCTCACAGCCAGCAAAATATTCCAAAATATCTGAGAACTTGTTCTGGAGAGAATTGTTTGCAACTTAATAACTTGTACAGATATTCAAAATATTTCATCACTATTTTTCCTCTTCTCTTTCAAAAGCATTCAAAGTTCTCTGGAACAAGTATGTAGCAGGATAGGAAAAAAACCCAGTGAATTCTTCACATGATGTACTCAAGCTTTATCTTCAGCTCAGAGAATTTTAATCCTGCTCCTTATATTATCTACAATTAAATCAACATCTGCAAGTGCCAAAATGGTTCCAGAAAAGTAGATTTACCTGAGAGGTCAGGTGGGGTTTCAAACATTGTTGTACACATTGCAAAGGCATGGGGTAACCCTGCCTGTGCAGAAGTTCCTTCCTTGATTCCTGCACAGTACACAGCACTTTTTAAGAGGTCTCCAGATCCTACAGATCCCCACATGCTTCCTCTGGTATTTGCAGCAGCCTGATCGCCTGTTGAACTGCTATGCCATCCAGAGAACTTGTGGTATTTACATGGTATCCCTGAGAGTTAGCATGCTTTGCTCTCAGGAACAGGAAGATTTCATAGTAATCTGTGGGCTTTATATTTAATACTAAACATGGATTTTGCGATATTTAAATATTTTAGTTATAACTTTGAAGTACATACAAATTGCATTTTCTCTTAACTCCCGCTTTCTGGGGCAATACAGAAGTTTCCACAAAAGCTATACAGCCCTGAGCCACCTGCCAGATTCCCATGTATTAAAACATTTTCAGCCAGCTGCTCTGGTAGCTGTTCATGCCAAGGGCAAGAATTCCCCTGCTCTGGTTTTAGTTTTCACACAGTCCAAAGCCTGCTTTCACCCTGTGCCGAACTGTGAGGCTGCAGTCTGAGTCACTGAGAGCCAAAATAAAAGGTCAAACTTCACAGAGCCCCTAACTCGTTGCTGGAGCCCAGGCATTGTGTCCTGGTCAATGCAATGCCTCCTATTCCTCCCCTCTCTAGTGCACTATCCCTGTCCTTTCCTGGGGGCATTCTAGGCAGAATAGCATATGTATAGGCATAGTGATCCCAGAGGAGATATTTGGCAGCAAATACTGAAGTGGCTGATTGCTGGGAGCTGGTGTTGTACCTCTGGCTGGGTTACTCTTAACCCCAGTTCTGCCAGGGACATGCTGCTGAACAATGTGAGTCAGAATTTTTTACTATTTTAAGATCTAATAATGTGATGGTTTATTTTGGTTTATTTTGGTGGAGGATTTTTGTTTGTTTAGGGTTTTAATTTTATTTTTTTTTTTAACCACTGGATGCCAAATAGACTTTTCTTTAATGTTCCCTTCTGGTGCTTGGCATTTCTGAATATTTTGCAGTTTTCTGGTGGACACCTCACTTCCTCATCAGAGTATTCAGAGTTATTTGGGAGTGTTCAGAAAACAGGAGTCTCTTTCCAAGAGTCCATTTGTTTTGGGTGCCCAGTTCAAAACATATGCTGGGTATGAGGTTTTGATTCTTCATAAATTCCTGACATTCTCCTCTGGAAGTCAGATGTCTCAGATGGGACATCCAAGATCATTAGTTGCTTTTCTGGAAAAAAAATTAATTTGACAGTGGTCCAGGAATCTATTTAATCATACTCTTGTCCTCAATTCAGGCAAAATACCATCACTGCCTAAGGTGTTTGTTTCTGCAGACTGCTGATGCAAAAGAAGATCACAATCTGTGACTCTGTAGGCACTGTCAGAAAGCATTGTAAATGTGCACAGAGAAGTTTCCTTCCTAAAGCCAGTTTGTATCTGAGCAAAGTCATCTTTTATGCTGAGCTAACACAGCTTGGTGATTATTTCTGTTCTGATCTCAGGAAAGGTACAATAGCCCAGAAAAAGAGAAATCCAAGTGGAATAGGTGGATGAACTACTCTGTAGCGGAAAAACACTCTGATGAAAATATGGTGTGAGGAAACTCTCTGAAATTCTGATCAGGGGTTAAAAACCTTAACTTTTACTGGAGGAGAGCTGGGGAAAAAAGGATTTGCTCAGCCACGGAAAAGGCACAAGTGGAGAAGAGGACTTCTGGGAATAAATTACATACTGCCACTCGTTGCTGGTATTTAGAGAGGTTCCTGTGTTGTAGAGCTGGACTCCCAGCAACATAGCTGGTAGAGACATAATGTATCCTGGGAGAGTTTTACATACAACTTAGTTAGTATCTCTGAATTTTTCTGGGTGTGGAAGATCTGAATGTGTAGGATTCCTGTACATGAAGTTGTGAAGAAAACATAGCACACCTTATAGTTACTGAGAAAAATATGTATTTCTGACCGCAGAATTAGAAGATTCATATTAATAATGCTTCAGTCTTTGCTACCATATGTTGAGATATTCATGGCTAGCCCCTGAAGAATAATAGATTTGATAACGAATTACAATCACATTCCCTCAGACAGCCTTAACTTTTGAGTAGAGTCCCTTGCTGCTCTTCAATTGAAGAGAGCAGATAGAGAGATATCACCGACAATTTCACTTGTTTTCTAGGACCTGTAGAATAAGGACATGACTAGTTAATGCTCAGCAGCACCTGGCCAGTCTTATCTACCCCAGAGAGACTAGGGGAGTAGTGGGGTAAAGTTGATCCAAGGGCAGGTCCAGCTGCTCATTTATTGTTGATTTTTTCAAGGCCTGAATAGCCAATGCTGGACAACTGCTGCCTGTTGAGGGCCATCTCAGGTGGCATAGATTGGGGTTTTGGCACAACAGGAAAATTTTGTTTTGACTGGCAAGCAACAGATCTGATGAGTGTGTATAGTCACAGCAAAACTACAGGAAAGGGAGAGATGCCTCTGAAGTAGAAGGGTTAGAGACCCATCCCTTTTTAAAGAGGTTGCTGAAATGGGCAATTTCCCACTTGCTCTTCTGTATTATTTTAGTGCTGATTGACTCAGAAGTTGACTTTGGTGCTCTGTTGCTGGGCAGAGGAAATTTGGGGGAAGTGGCTCTAACAGCTGAACAGGCTTCACATACATGTGTGTGTGTGTTTCACAAATTCTCATTCCTGTTTTTCAGGCCTTTACATCTCAGTAGAACTCCCTCAGCATTCTCCAGACTGAGCTCTTTTCCACTTCTGCAGCAGTTTTGGAGACATCCTTTCTGTGAAAACAGTGCAGAGCTGAGAAGGCGGAGCACTTGGACTGTAAACACAAATGGTGTTTTTTTTCTTTCTTGGGAGTATCTTAATGCAAACAACCCACTAAAGACCTGAGCCAGTTCTCACATATTTAATTGGATGTCTGATTTCGGGTTTGTTTGGGGTTTTTTTTTTGCCCTGCAAGTCTGAACAACTGATCCTGCTCATTCTCACCTAATTTCCTGTTCATGATAGTCCTGACTTTTTTTCCTAAGAAGCATGTCTCCCTTCTGAAGTAGTATTTTGAAGGGAATTCTTCAGAAGCACAACAGCAAAAACGATATGATCATTTATCTTGATATGCAAAAAGAATCTCCAATGGCACCTCTGGAGAAATGCTGTATGTTTGACTCCTTTTTCCATGCAGTATTTCCTTATGGCCTTCCCTTCGTATCTCCCTCAACCCAGCTATGTTTTATTAAATGAATGCCAAAGTATTGAACAGCCAAAAGAGCAGTGCATGTCCTAATGATTGTATGCTACAAGTGTGATACTTGAATAGAGCAGAAGAGAATATTATTTATATTACATAGGAGCAAAAAAACAGAATACCTTTGAAAGTGAGTACATTTTTCTATCCATTTCTACATATTTTGGATCAAATCAAAAAGATGTCTCTCTGCTGATGTCATGGCTCATAGTCATAACAAACTCATGGCAAACTGGACTGGATTCTTTGGGGAAAGAATATGTTAAGTCACAGAGTAACTGAAAGGTAAGACACCTGCTTTCATCTTGCCAACCTCCAAACAGAGTGTTTGTGTAGAGCCATGCACAAATATGCATAACTGCATCTTAGCAGATCTTGGATCCTGTGGCACTCTTATTCTTATTCTATTGAGTAGGATTTCACTCCATCAAGAGTCTTGCTAGTTTTAACAGCGGTTTTGGGGTAAGGAACTAAAGGACATGAATAAAGCTAAAATACAGATTCTTCGTCTGTGTTTTGGATGTGCATGGAAGCACAAAATAAACTTAATGGAACAGATCATTAGCACAAAATTATTTAAATTGGAACAGACTTCTGAAGGTTATCTGATAAAAAAAAAAAAAAANAAAAAAAAAAGTCTAGGTAGCATTTTGTTGTACAGTTTTAATTCTGACTTCATTCTAATTTCTAAATTCCTGGAAAAACTCAGGTACTCTATTATTTGGATATACCATGCAAACTACTAAATGAAGGCACCTCAAACCAATTTATTAGAACTTATTTCCATCTGTGTTTGATTATAATCTTAGGTTGGGAACATAACAAATGAAAAGCAGTTTCTATCTTGATGAACTACATCAAAATATGTGGACTGACTGTAACTCTTCTACACCAGAAAGTAAGTTGAGAGCTTGAGGTCTCTAAGAAATTTCAGGTAAAATGATAGTATCATAATTGCAAAAATTCATAGTAATTCTGTTATTTAGTCCTACGTGTGATGACAAGTAACACAGAAAACCCATCTCATGTGAAAACAGACCTTTCTGTTGGTCTTCTTTAACTTTCAGTGAGGATGAGGGAAGCCTTCTGTTGCACTCCTCACTGTGTATAATTAGAAGGCTGTTCTTGGTTACAGTGGTGCAAACCAGGGCTGGCAGTAGAGTTCTGCATCTGAAAGGTGTTTAACCACTGTTTCTTCTCAGACCTTCTTGAAAACACCAAATTCTTAAAATAACAAGTGCAGCCCCACATCTCCAGCTTCTGTTTGTTAATCCAAATCTTCTTGCCCACTGCCAGGATTTATTCCTCTGCAGCACAAACATTCCTGGGCAGGAAGGCTCATGTCTGCCCAACCTGTGGTTATTCTGATTTGTGTATGAAATACTAGAGGGATTAACTGGTTTGATGGATGAGAGGTGTCAAAGTTAGACCATATGAGCTGCTTGGTCTCTGCCTCTGTCTGTGAATACAAGGAAAAGTATGCTGGAGTTTTTCTCCCTTTGGAGTTTCTTTCAGGGATTCCATTACCAACTGTTACTTTGCAGAACCTATAAGAGAGAGACAGTTAAAATAAATCCTTGGTATTTAAAGCTGGCAGCTATAGTTTGCCTATACAAAGGGCTGTAAGAGAACTAAGCTTTCTTCTCAGGCTCAGTGAGATGACAGCAGCTGAGGACACAGCTTTTGCAGCCTTCCTCCCACCCCAGACTCCTTCTGAAACTCCAGCTTTAGTTCACTCAACAGCAATGTCTTTGATCAGGTCTTATTTTTTTATGGTAGATCTGTCTGTCTCATATGGACACTGCAAGACAGTCAAAGAGCATGCAAAGAAGTTTATAAGTAGCTGTCCAACTTACAATGCTGATTAACTAATTTGCATCTTTTTAAGACAGAATGAGCCTTCCTGAAATACAGCATTGGGCAGTCCCGCCTCAAGAGCTTAGCAAAGCTGTGGTGGTAGCAAGTGTGGAGCCACAACCCCAAAGATGGGAGGATAGATTCTCTGGGTTGCATAGACCTTCTGCCAGAGTTTAACTACAATTTCATACAAAATAAACCATGTTTCACAGGCTTTCCTGCACATTCCAAGAAGTGGCTGTGAACTGGCCATTAAAAAGATACCACTTTAGTGTAACAAACACCACTACACCAGATTGTGTTTATGTGAGAACAGGGATCATGCAGGGACAGAAGAATTAATTGAGGTTTTTTAAATTCCCTTTGATTTGCACCAAAACTATCCAATACAATGTCTCCAACTTGATTATATTTTAAAGCTTAGCTCCTGAAGCATTTGGTCTCTGCACTGTCCTCCCAAAAGACAAATGAAAGCTCAGTACTTTGGGAACTTTGCTTGTATCAACTTCTTTATTATAAAATCACTTAACTATTACTTGGCCAAATTGGTGCTGCTTACTGTACCTGAAAGATGGTGTTTTCACTTGAAGAGAATGTAATTTGTGATAACTCCATCCATCACTTTGTCACTTACCCAAAAGATACAATTAAATATCTATTAAAGCTTTGGGTTTCTGAGCACTGATCTTCCACAGATCATTTAATTGAAAGGCTAAAATAACTAATTTCTTGTAAGGAGGATGAGCCAAAGCTTCTGGTGGGTATATATGCATGTGTAGAAAAATGAACTGTATGGGATTCTCATGCTTTCACAGGCAGAATTTTAAGGCTTTTCTTTTGCAAAACATTAAACATATAATTAGGTTCACGTGTGTTTGCATGGTCCTCATTGCTCCTTTAAATTAAAAAAAAATCTCAAGGGAATATGTTTTACTCAGGTCAAATAACCTTTAAAAATTACTGAATTTTCATTTCTTAAAGGTTTGCAAGCAGATGTATTTAAAACAGTCAGTTTTTCTGCTGGAAAAAACTATGTACAGATTTTAGTAAAATATTTCAGAAACCTGTATATCTGAGGAGAAAAAAACTCAACAGTTTAAAAAATCTATTTTCATTTAAAATTTACAGAAATTATGGAATGATCCATAAAACATTCTCTACCATTTTTCAGATTCATGTATTTAGGAGCATATCATCAGAGTTTCCTCATAAGTATTAGGAAGATCTAAAATGTGTTACTATCCATGCCACCAAGTAGAAATTCCTTCAATACTTTTACTTCTTTATAAATGTACTTTCCTGGTTAGAGTCCAAAGGAAACAAGTGACTCTAATGATACTTGCTTTTCTCAAAAAAAAAAAATAAAAAAAATATATATATATATATTAAAAAAAAATAGATAGATAGATAGATAGATAGATTCCCTTTCCCAGTGTTTGCTTACAAAGGACATGCTCTGCGCATGTAAACACACATGCAGGCAGCAGTGCACAAAAGGGGGAAGCAAACACAGGAAAAGGATGTTTCTGAGGTGCCGACTGTTTGAGCTACAGTCTTTTGGCAACCTGGCAACCCAATGCAACACCTGATGTGTTTTTGCAATGTTCTTCCCCAGTGCCTAAAATATGATATTAACATCTACTTTGCATAGATACCTTGATTATGATCACAAAAACAATGCAACATATTTACATGTATGAGTATGTGCATAATAATGCAATTCAGAGCACATACACTGCAATCTTTGAGTACAGCTATTGCCACGTTACTGGGAGTTGGTATACCCCTCACAGGAATGCACCAGGCATCACAACATGTATTTTCCCAGTGCTGCAGTCAGTGACAAATAAATTAGGAAAGAACTGGTGTTGGTCCCACTCTGGTCATCATTAAAGGAGTGGTTCTCCCCATTTAGAACAGGAAGATTGACAGTGTCTCCTATGACTTATTGTCATTTGAAGGTGTTGCACTTGATGCGGGATATGAGGAATGTAGAAAAGAAGGGAAATTTGGGAAATAATTCCTTTAAATTATTTTTAGAAAACATGGCTGAATTAGTGGCTGAATTGCCAACTTTGATGTCTTTTCATCGGAGAGGAATCTCTGAAGGTGCAGAAAGTGCATCTGCCCACTGAGAGGAGAGAGAGTCAGAACTGATGAATTTGTACCATCTCCCTGCAACTTTGTGTGCTCTTTCCAAAGGGAAACTTGTACCTCTACTTGTGTAAGGGCAAGCCTACAGGTGCAGATGTAGAGAGACATCCACACTCTCAGTCAGCAGAGCATTCAATGCCCTCCTGACTGCAAGCTGTCATTTTTTGTGTTCAGAGTGAATGAACTAATGTGAGGACTGCATTGTGTTCCTCCAGAGCATGTAGTCCGAGGGCATTTGTTTCATGCCCTAATAAATGGCATGGGGATGTGATAAAATAGTTAAGGGTACAAGACCAGATGGGAGCACAGTGCAAGGTGAAAGAATTCAAAATTAGTGTAGCCTAACATATACCAGCTTGTGGGGGATACCTCTACCCCAAACCTTGGGGACAGCTGATTGCAGTAGAACAAAACAGAGCCATGCTATGATCTATTGCTCAGGTTTGGTCCCAGGACACTCGTTTCTTAGGAAACATGTCTGTAACATTCACTTCAGGCCTTGTCTGAGCCTCTCTGTCTTAGACATTTCACAAGCCAGGTTAATATCATTGTCTGAACCTGAGTTAACTCAGACTGGAGTTAACTTTCTGCCAGCCAGATGTAAAAGCATTTGAGACACAGCATTGTCTGTTCTTTCACTGACCCTCCATAAGGATGTGCTATGCTTGTGTGCAGGGTCTCCTTGTTCAGGCTACTCTTGGGTCTGGTGTTCTCAGTTTTTTTAGAACACCTTTGAGATAAGCTAAAGACTTATTTTGAGAGCTTTCTCTTTACACATGGAAGAATAATCTCTTTTAAATCATCTCATGGTGGGCCAAAGCAGGAGTAGAATTTCTCTCTTATATTGTCTTCAGGTCTTACTACAAGTCAGATGAATTTTAAAATTACTTCAATTTTACTTAAACACCTGTTTTATAAGAGTTTTGAGTTATTACATCTTGTCTTATCACAACAGGCCTTATTACTAAAGATCTATCCTCATCTTTCTTCTAAGCCTCCTTTTAAGTATTGAAAGGCCACAATAAGGTCTTCATGGAGCCTTCAATTCTCCAGGCTGAGCAGCCCCACCTCTCTCAGCCTGTATTTGTAGGAGAGGTGCTCCAGCCCTCTGATCATTTTTGTGGCCTCCTCTGGACTCATTGCAACAGGTCCATGTCTTTCCTGTGCTGAAGACCGCAGATGCGGCACTCCAGGTGGGGTCTCAAGAGACCAGAGCAGAAAGGAAGAATCACCTCCTTTGATCTGCTGGCCATGCTTCTATTGCTGTAGACCAGGACAAGATTGGTTTTCTGGGCTACAAATGCACATTGTCAGTTTTTTACTTCCAAACTGCAGAGCTGTCAGCTTCACTGCTGATCCTGGCAACTGCGGTGACATTTACCTTTTTCTTCCCTTGCTCTTTTCCCTAGAGTCGCAAATCCTCTCTTTTCCCTAAAAGCTACATTTACCTTCCCCCCGTTGATGTTCCAGCAGCCACAAGCAGCCAGCCTGAAGTCCTGATCTCCACAGCTATCCCTGTAGTCTCTTTGACTCAGGTGTGGTGCAGTGGTCTCCCAGTACAGGTGTCTCACTACAGACACCTACAAGTCTGCCTACCCATCCACTCCTATTAAGGCCAGCCAGTTTCCCTGCTGCAAAATTGTTTAGCTGCAGCATGCTCTGACTCCCTCTCTAATGTGTTTGATAACTGGTACAAGCCATCTGACACCCCAAACTATCAATATCACTTGCTGCTAATCTGCCTAAGAAAAGCCAGAATTTGACTTCCCTTACCTTAACCCTACACTATATTCTAGTCAACCTGCTCTGGGGAATTTTGTATTTTTTTTCTTCATTAAAGTTCTAGGAAAGGAAAGAGGAAAGGTTGTTCTCTGAAAAGGCTGACAGCCAGTCTCACGGGCATAGTCCGAAAGTACTTTGTACACCAGCAGTTCTATTACACATTTAATGAATGCACAAAGGTTACATGGTTTCAGATTTCTCAACCATAACCCTTTCTGGGAACATAAAGTCAACTTTTAGTCTTTGGCTGGTCTCTAAACCCCAACAGAAGTCAATCCATTTGGAAATGGGACCAGTATTTGACCTACCTCCTAATACTGCTTTTTATAAAGAAAGTAACTTCTCAGGTATTTATGTTCATGTGAATTTCTGTACTTAAATACACATCTAAAAACCAGAAGAACACAAAAGTAACTTCAGGGGAAAATACTCTTTCTGTGCTTCTGCAAGTCTGAAGAAACACTGGACATGTGCCCAGCAATAACTTCGGACTCTTTAAGCAAATTGGGTCCTTACAATGTTACTCAAGCTTCCCTAATGAATGATGATTTGCTTACGTATTACTTGGCAGTGAGCTAACAAGGCCCCATTAAACAAAATGCATATTAATATTGTCCTAAGTGATGGTTTTAACAGTCCACTGTCATTATGCTGGGTTAGCTCTGCAGAGAAATCTTGAGGTAATACATGTTCAACAAAGTAGAATATAATGTGTGCATCTTTGTGAACACATGTATGGCAGATACCTAAAGGGAGAATCTGTCAGTTGGTCACAATGCCCTCACATAAGAATAGGAAAGCTCTTGAATCTCCAGGGCTCATATAATGCCACTTATTTTCTATCAGCAGTACATATCTGTGTAGATCCTGGCACTATGTTTGTAAATGTGTGTGTGTGTGTGTGTGTAAGATAATAAAGTAAAGGGGGGAAAACTCACTGGTAATGAGGTTTTGAGTGACTCTTGGGATCTATCATATACCACCCTTCAGGACACGTATTTCCAGTTATTTCTGATCACCCTGTTTGGTAGCTTTCATGTTTTTTCATGCTTTGCCTCAAGGGAAAAGATTATTCAACTATTAGGTAATCTTGTACAACTGCTTTTCTTTCTCAAGAGTCTCTTTTTCCAGAAAGGTACTCCAACAGTAAATGCAGCAGAGATTCCTAAAGGATGAGGTACTTTTGATAAGATTACAGCCAAAGCCAGCATGACCTGACACTGTATCACACCATGAAAACAAAATAAGGTAATTTTCTTCTGCAGTTTTTTAATATGGCCTCTTTTTAGAGATTTTCTAATTGATAAAATGGGAAAGGTTTCTTTTTCTGCCTTCCCAGTGTTTACATTCACACAAATGTTTCTGTACCATTAGTTATAGCAGCAGCAAAGCTCCAACACAGGCTAATTCTGTAATTCTGGGGGAAGGCGGGGGGTGGAGGAAACTAAGTCCGTTTAAATGTATGGGTTTGTCATTCAAAGTTCTGAGTTAGAAAACCCCTTCATCATCAAGTGAACATGACGTTGCCAAAAGGTTAATTCCTGCTCTGGCTTTTAACCTCACAGCAACACCACTTTACCCTATGATAGCTTTAATGTTCAAGCACTAAGAAGAGTCTTGCAGTGATACTTCAGGGTGTGGGAGGTATCCAGGAGGTGCCATTCCTCACTCTGTGTTGACCTGCCTGGTAGGTGCAGGGAAGGCTGTGGATGTTGTCCATTTGGACTCCAGCAAGGCCTTTGACACTGTCTCCCACAGCACACTCCTGGAAAAGCTGGCAGCCTGGGGCTTGGACAGGAGCACTCTTTGCTGGGTTAAGAACTGACTGGATGGCTGGGCCCAGAGACTGGTGCTGCATCCAGCTGGCAGCCAGTCACCAGCGGTGTCTCTCAGAGGGCTGTGCTGGAGCCAGTTCTGTTCAATAATTTTATTGACAACATGGATGAGGGGATTGAGTCTTCCATTAGTAAATTTGCAGACAACACTCAGCTGGGAGTGTGTGTTGATCTGTTGGAAGATAGGAGGACTCTGCAGAGAAACCTGGGAGGGTTGGATGGATGGGCAGAGCCCAATAGGATGAAGTTTAATCAGTCCAAGTGCCAAGTCCTGCATTTTGGCCACAAAAAAACCCTGCAATGTTATAGGCTGGGGACAGTGTGGCTGGACAGTGCTCAGGCAGAAAGGGACCTGTGGCCACCACTGGTGACAGCAGCTGAACATGAGCCAGCAGTGTGCCCTGGTGGCCAAGGCCAATGGCACCTGGCCTGTATCAGGAATGGTGTGGCCAGCAGGAGCAGGGAGGTCATTCTTCCCTTGTACTGGGCACTGGTGAGGCCACACCTTGAGTGCTGTGTCCAGCTCTGGGCCCCTCAGTTTGGGAAGGACGTTGAGATGCTTGAGTGCATCCAGAGGAGGCAACAAGGCTGGTGAGGGGCTTGGAACACAAATCCTGTGAGGGACCACTGAGGGAGCTGGAGTTGTTTAGCCTGGAGAAACAGAGACTCAGAGGTGACCTTATCACTCTCTACAACTTCCTGAAGGTTGTAGTAGCTGTAGTCAAGTGGGGCTTGGTCTCTTTCTCCAGGCAGCAACTGACAGAATGAGAAGAGACAATCTTTCAAGGGAAATATAGGTTGGATATTAGGAAAAAGTTTTTTACAGAAAGGGTGATAAAATACTGGAATGGTTTGCCCAGGGAGGTGGTGAAATCACCATCCCTGGATGCGTTTAAAGAAGGACCGGATGTGGCACCCACTGTCATGGTTTAGTTGAGGTGTTAAGGCTGAGTTGGACTCAATGATCTTGAAGGTCACTTCCGACCTAGTGATTCTGTGATATAGTATCAAAGTACAATATGTAAACTCACTTTAGACAACTAACGGGTATGTTGTGGTTGGGCACCCGTGGTTTAGGAGTTAATACTGCAATCAAATTTGGTTTATTTCTTTGCTGGTTACTTCATCCTGGTTATGCTATCTGTCATGGAATTAGATTGTTCTCTGTGTGTTGCAGTTTCTGGGACTATTATCTGTCTCCCTGGGGTGGGCATGAGCTCTGGACAGGTCCTGACACTGCAATGTCCATGCATTTCTCCCCCAGTTCTCCCATGCCTCACATTTCCACACTTATTTCTACTGCAGGAAACCTGAGTGGACAGGCTGGCTCATCCTCAAGCTGAAGACCTGATCAATTAGCAGGTACTCTTTGCAATAAACCTGCTTTGCTGACCTAGAAACCAAAAAGCATTTAATTTATCAGCCACAGATTTGCTTTCGTCCTGAAGGTGGTTCCCAGTGCTGGGTGGTGATCCATCACCTGTGAATCATTCTTTCCCACGTGTCACTGTCTGTGACTCCACCCATTTTGTTGGTAGTGGCTTTTCCTGGGTGCAGGTGCACACTGTGATTACTCCATCATATTCTGTTAGTCTTGGATCAGAAAAGGTTTTGTGGAAGATTCTTTTGAGGGTCTCGATGGACAGACATAGACACAGAGAAGACACTATCGGAACAGCTAAAGTTGTTTCCCTGATACCTGATTATGGGTAAAATTTTAGGTTCTTCTCATTGCCCTTAGGGCACTATTACACCTTAACAGCCCAGATCAGATTCACCTGGGCCTCTCCCACACCCTCTGCCAGTGGACCCAGAAGACCAGTTGAGGCTCAGTTCTTAGCCTTTGTTTCTTGTCTGACCTATATTGTGGGTATGCTGTCTTTGATTGTTCACCTGGTTGGACCTCTAGCTCTGCCTCCTGCTCCTTCTGACTGGACTCTGAAATGTCCTCTGGACCTGATCCTTTAGCTTGTCCTGTAAGGGATTGTTACTTAACCATATTATTCCTGCCCTGTGAGGTGGCACCCTAGGTGGTGATGGCATTTCTTGCACTGGGATCAGGCTTGGGCTCTGGCTTATCCTCTAATGTGATGCAACCTTCCTCTTGCTGATCTCTGACATGGTCAGAGGCATTGGCAGAAACACTAATTTGAAATTTGGGTAAGGCATTATTTTGTGTGCTGGTTGGGGCCCTTCCTGTTTGAGATATCTTATGATTTATAAAGCCCAGAACACTTCGTACTGGCTTTATGAAGGCACTGCTATTATAGGAACAAGGCATTCCCATGAAGAAAATGAGCAGTATTTGCTGCTGATCCAACTCTAATCATCCTTTTAGAAAGACTGAGCAATTTGCAGCCAATTGGGTATGAGGAAGTAATGCAGCTTGATGAGTTGGCAGGACTTGCATACTCTTTTCCCAGGTTTGTCTGCCTGCTGATGGATCAGCTCTGCTGCTGAACAGACAACGTGGCCTCTGACCACAGGTGGAGAAGCCCAACAGCACAAAAGAAGGTGTGCTGTTACAAGCTGATTAGAGAGCTGGAAAAATTATGTTCCACTGACTTATACACAGGGCCTCTGTAGCCTTGATAATGTAGTCAATTCCCTGGACTGCAGAAAAAGTTGAGCCCCCCAGGTGAGCTATTTGTAGATCTAAGCTATTAATAGCTATCATCACCTAAGGCAGACTGGGTCAAGGAGCTCTCCTCTCTCCTCCTCCACCTCTGAATTCACAGTCATAGCTTGGAATGTGCTGTAATTGTCAGTCATTGTATAAGTAGCAAATTACTGAGCACCTTAAATAAAGTGGAAAGAAAATGGCATGTACCATCAGAGATTATTCTATAAACCATGATGACCTTTGTGCCTACAGAATGGTTCCACAAGGTAACTTTTCTTGAATGTTCAATAGACACTTTGGTGATGTAAAAATTGAGTTAGGTGTCTCCTGAATGAGGAAGTGGTAGTGGCCACATCTCAAGAGGCAACTTAAACCTTAACCCATATCTAGGTGGTGCCCAAGTCATCTGAGAGATGTGGAGGTGGTGGAGTCTGGTTCCCTATAGTTTTGTCTTCCAGTGTGTTATCTGCCATCTCATTAGATGGAAAATCCCCATTTTTCCCAGGACTAGAATTCAGGACATTTCATTCTTTGTACACATCCAGGGCAACCATGTTGTAGCCTTCTCAGTGGGGGAGTTGATGGGGGTTTTCTTCTTACTGTCTGCTGGCCTATTTTCCATGCTGGAGGAACTGAAAGTATCTGAAGCTGCCGTGTGTTTGTTACATTGGACTGGAAGGCCAGCAGGATCGAAGGTTGCTGGGAGGAGACTGAGTCAAGTTATTCATACACATAAACATATGCACAATTACAGTAACCTGATTGCCTTAGGAAACCAAGCTGCAAGTAGCATGAGGTGTAGTAGGGTTATCTGAAAAAATGGTATTTTCCTCAAATAGCAAGGGAGTCACTAAAGTTTGGACACCTGGTGGTTCAATGACATCAGAACATGGGCATACACAGAGAGGGAAATTTATAAGCAGAACAAAAAGTGACAAAAGAAAACCACCTCGAAAATATACACAGATCACTAAGATATTTTTGAAGTGTGAGTGTGCTTGTAATACAGTATGCACACACAGCTGTACTGAGCAGTGGGCATAATTCAAGGTATATTTCTTCTAAAAAAGTAAAATTGTTTTTATTCTCCTTGCAGAAATACATCACAATATAGTCAAGACTGATGGTGAAAGTCCATTTATAAACCTACTTGGTAGAGTATTGTCCTGAGCGTAGAGGACAGGACAAAAAGTTGTACTGCAGTGTTTTCTTTCAAAAGAAGAGAAATCCATTCAAAACAGCCATCAAGCTATGGTCAGGCTTTTTTTTTTTTTTTGGTTTGTCCCAAACAGCCCCCTGCAGATGATTATAAGCTACATTTGTCTCTGATCCTTGTTTCACGTGGAACAAGATGCTGTGGCTGCTCCTCTGACCTCTACGTGGTCATAATGGTCACAACAGGGTTACAGAATTCCCCACTGCTACAGAGACACTGTGTGGATGGCAGATTAGGGTAAGATGCTGCTCCCAATGCTTCACCAGGAGGCTATTTTTGGGTGAGTTGCTCCTCAATGGGGAATTCCTGCCCAGTGTTCAGTATGCTTCAGTGACATAGGAATTAAATGTCAGGTAGAAATCCTGTCTGATGTAACCCCAGATTACGGAGGTTAGGTTGTAGATGATAAGAATCAGCTACTTAAATAATTTTGACATGTAAATACTTGGTAGGTATTGAAATAATCACTCATAACAGCAAAGATGGCAGTGTCTAGTTCTGAATTATATCTATGGAGCTATTTCTTTCCTTTAAAGTTTAAGTATTGAAAGCACTAAGTACTTGTGCACAGTTCAGTTCAGTGTAGACACTTCTGAAAGTAGCTATAAATATATTTACCTCACCAAATTTGAGTAAGCCTCTGGCAAGTGCGAAATATTGCCAAGTCTGTTTTGCATTCTCTCAATGTTTTGATGTCTGGCTTCTGTTTTATGCTACCACAGAGTTGGCAAGGCACAGACAAAGCATTTTTCCCAGCTCTCAACCATATCATAAACTCCACAGGCTTATAAAGCAGTGTGTATTCTAGTGGCATTCCCTAATGCTGCAAATTTAAAGATGCCTAACAGAGAAAATAAATACTTTTGGTACAAATAACTGCTAATAGAAAAAGCTTTACTGTACTGTGGTAGAAAATTGCCAAGGGCTAAATGGCCACAGATTGCATTTTTTTCTTGGCGAAAAGCTGCTTTGAACTGTGCATGGCAATATGACTCCATGCTTGGGACTGACTGAAAAGAGCAATGATCCAGTGATATTCCCCAGGGAACCTTGGCATGGCCTGCAGTCCAAACCTGGCCTTCACAGAGAACAAGAGAAAGAAATAGCATAGAGGCATCTACAAAATATTCCTGGTAGTTGTCCTACAATTTAATTAATGCTGTGCAGGATGTGAAAAAATCTCTGTGTGGAAGATGGCAGGGAGTACCCCCAGGTCACAGGGATGAAGCACCATAGTACCTCTCCCTCCTCCCCTTCCTCCCTGTGTCTGCTCACGTACATTTATCTGGTATTGCAAGCCACAAACACTCAAAACTCTGTCACTCAGAAATAGTGTGATTGGTTTTAGTAATCAGGTCATCTTAATAAATACAATTTTGCTTCCTTGCCTTCTGATACTGCATTTTCAGATCACCACCTTTTATGGGGTTTTTTACTTCTTTCTCATTTTTTTATTTGCCAGTCATTTCAATACCAATTTTTAAAGTTTTCATGCAGCACCAATGAGCATGACAGTTTCCTTAAAATATGTAGATTGGAATTCTCTGTTAAACCAAGGCAGAGGATTTAAGAAAGATACAAAATACCACAGGTTCACACTAGAATGATTGTTGTCCAAACTATTATTTATACACATGTAGAAAGTAAAATATGACCAGTCCAATGATTAGCAAAAGCACAGCCTCAACAGCATGTGTCAGAGTCAGACTTCACAGAAGGATGCCAGACAGCAGAATAGAAAACAAATCATTCCCTCATCAGGTGATGCCCTCAGAGAAGAGCTTCATGACCCTGGAGTACTGAACAGCCCTGAAAAACTTCAAGGTTGCAGGAAGGAAATAATGCTCTAGAGATCAAAAGTCCTTAAAGAAAGTTTGGCATAGCCAACCTAAAAAAAAAAAAAAAGATTAGGAGCTGGATTCTGTCTTCATATGCTACAGACTGTCTTAAGTCAAGATGTAATTTGTACCCTCTGATAGTCACTCATCTCAGTTGAACTGTAGTTTTGGACTGAATATGAAAGGTTTAGTGGTTTGTACCACTTGAATTAATATTTTTGAATAGCTGTGCAACTGACAGGTGCTCCTGCAGGGTTGAAGTCGTCACATGGAGAAGAAAAACTCTCTTGGGTCTCACAGGCTGTGGTTCAGCCCCCAGAACACCTCAGCACCTCATTTGCCTGCTGTCCTTTCTCCAGCTGGACTTCCTGAAGGAGCCCTGAGATAGGCAAGAATCTTTGTTGTCCCAGAACTGTACAGCTCAGAGCAAGACCACCAACACTCCACAAATATGCCTGCCTCACCACAATCCTTTCAGCAAGAAGCCAGTTAAGGGCTAATTTCTTCAATGAGGTGGGCATGGCTATTGGCAAGTCCTGTGCAAGAGTCATAAGCATTCTTTATTCCTAAATCATATGCCTTGGGTTCTTGGAAGCAAATTATTGGTCTGTGCTGGTATGTAAACACCTTTTAATCAAGTGACTGAGACTTCTATTTTGTTATTTAAAAGTTCGGGCCTGGTAATGAACTATAATGATTCACTTTTCAGGTAGAAGTCTCAAGTAGCATCCTTAAAAGTTCCCAAAACTCTTGTGAGGTAAGCAATAATGTCTGGCTCTGCAGATGGGTACATTTTTCACTGAGAAGGCAAGAGGCCAATTCCATATAGATAACTGGAACCTCATGGCACCCATAAACTTTGGCAAATACAAGCTACAATAATTTGTACACAGTGGGAAGGTGGGGTGACTGGTGTTCAGTTTGCCCAAGTGTTTTGCCTGCTAGCCATATTCTTTAGCCACGGAGATCTTTGCCTGGAGTGTCTGAGTGCTGTGGTCAAGGTGTGCTGCAGGCTACTGCAAGTTTGTGAGACGTGAGCTCTGACTCAAGGCAACCTGGCTTTTGTTTGTTTTCTTCTTCAGATGGCTTTTTCCCTGGTCTCTAACTATATCCAGGCAGTGAACAGAGTAAAATTAAGAACTCCTAATAACAGTCACATTTGACTGAAAAAAATACCAACTTTAATTTTTTTTTTTTTTTTTTTTT
>WEIU01018191.1:100614-112102 GCA_013389925.1 Aegithalos caudatus
TTTTTTTTTTTTTGTGTCTCTTAATTTTCCAGCATCTATACAAAATATTAAAATACAGCAGATGTTGGTCAACCTTTTCTACAGACTTAAAGCTATGCTTCCATAACCATCTATTGCTTCTGGAGTGAGAAACTGGGGAATGGTTAAGCTTTCTTCAGTGTTCCATAAAGGCAGCAAGCCCCATATGAGCTGTTTTAAGAGTGAGTCTTCTGTTGTTTAGTGGGGAAAGCCTCTGTATACTGACGGTCACTGCAGACATCCCATCTCTTCAAGTTTGTGGTCTTAGCACTGGGTCTGATGTCATTTGGGAATGTTTGCTTTTGTTTTTGACAAGCATGTTTGCTAAGTCCATTTTACATGACTTCTTGAAAGATAGTGTGTGTGAACTGTCCCCTTATGCTCTTTGTACCATGGTCACCATCTGATTTCTTCTGAGTGCATCAAGCAACTCAACTATTATTATCACATTTGTACACAGAAATGTTTGAGGGGAGTTTTATTTGTCCAGACACAAATACTAATCTATTCATTAAATGCATTTACAAAAAAAAAAAAAAAAAAAACCACCAAAATCAACAGACTCTTAGAAGATTCTCTTTTCCTTGTCTTTTTTCTGCATGCAATGTGCTGTGTGCTCTTGTATGTACAGACTGAGTCATCCATTCAGGGAATAGAAATCATGGTCCCGTGCTGAGTCATATTGACCAAATACAGAGTATTGAGCATCAAAAAATGAGGAGCAGCCTTTGCCTCAAAGAGATTTTGGAAGTGGAATGTGTCTTAACTATTACAAACATTTGTTCAGAAATTCTGACAAATCTATAAAATTCATTGCTATCTTGAGAGCAGGAAAAGGAGTAGCTGAACTACAACAGATGAACTAAAGAAACCTAATTTCCTATAAATCTGTTTCATTAAAGAAATATGTAGAAATCCTGTATTAATCTAATACATTATTTAAATCTATTTCTTTTTCTTTTCTTTGGTTTGAAGAGGATGAGGAGTTCAGTGGAAAGCTCATTCACTACAAAACATATCTCTCTGAAAGGACTATCTGTTATCCAACAGGACTGTTTCATCTCAGAAGTCAGGTTAAAAGAATTTTTTATATTTGGGAACTAGCAGTCACCAAACCAGAAGCAGTGCCTGTAGGGTTAGTAGTAGCAGGGAAGGAGATGCTGCTGGAGCAGAAACTTAGGAAGATCCCATAACGTCTTATGTGTTGAAAGACAAAACAATAAAGCGAGTCAAGGGTGATAAAGTTATTTGACTGCATATGAAACCCTTTAAGTCTCTTGTAAGTACACCTAGGATTGCATTGCCTGATAAGGCAGTTTTATTCAGGGTCAAAAGCAATCTTGGAGCTTGCAGAGTAGCTTCCTGTTTGAATACACACAATGAGATATTAGACTCATTTGTTTGGTTATGGAAGAGCCAAAAGCATGTTGAGGTGCTTGAGTTCAAGCATCCATCTTTGTTTGCCTGGTTTTGGTTTTGGTTTGATTGTACAGAACTGCTATAAACAGCTTCTGAATAATTGCTGAACTTGAGCCCTGTTTCTGGGGTAGGATGGGTCCAAAGTTTCACATACGCTTTCAGTTCACTAACAGTGTTGTTTACATGTGACTGAACTGGGATCTGGGCAAGACCTTAGATTAAGGGGAGCAATGTGTGTCCCAGAGCGACACCTCTTCCTCCTGGGATGAAGTAAATTTCAGCTTATGATTCTAACCAGACCACTGTGGATGCAGTAATTTGACTGGTGCTGTTCAGCCTGTGCTAACGGGCTTGGCAAGGACAGCTTGAAACACCCTGCTCCAGACTGGACAGGAACCCTGCATGAAGTTTGGACGAAAGGCTCCATTCATAAGAGAGCAGGAGCATCACTAGAGCTTTTTCTTTTAAGGAACAACAGTTTCACTTCACAAGTTTGTAGGTGATCTAGCAAACAATACATGAAACAAGACTCAGTTGTGAACTGCACATGAGCTGCTGTAAGACTTGAAGCTGACAGACAGTGAAAGAGTTATTGCTTGGCATAACCTCTCAGCAGAGCGAGGTGCAGTGCTGTGTACTGAAAATATGATGAACCTGTAAAATTCGTTTCTGGTAAAATAAAATTAATAACTTGATATCCTGTGGGAGGGCTCTGGAAGTTTGAAAATTACAAAGCGTGGCCCCATCTAGAATGAACTATTTCTGATTGCTTCAAAATTGCCCTTAAAATTGGGGAACTAGAAATTCTCCACAACTGATATTCTTTTTCTTTTCTTGCTCCTCCCAAGGCTTTTCCTTTCCACACTTCCAAACATAACAATTTTAAACTATGCAGAAGAGGCCAGGCCCTTCGCCACTGTGGGAAGCGTTGAATGAGAGATTCGAGACTTCACCACCAGCTGCACCACATTTGATCTTGCAAGGCTCCTGATAAATACATGAGGGCTTTAAATTAAATAGCAGCTTTGATAAGTAAATAAAACCCTCAGCTCTCTAGAAAGTGGGAACTGTTCTCCCCTCTCCTTACTTGTGAGTATAAGCTCTGCCCTCTGAGGCTAGAGAAGAGCTAGCAGAGCTGCCTGCCCAGCAGCTGCCAGCTACCCCAAATGGCTCAGCATGCCTGGGAACATCCAGGCTAGCCAGCCCCATGCAAAAGGGCTCTGGCTGCCTGCGCAGACCTGCACAGCTATTTGAGTGTGTGCTCTGTGAATGCCAGCAGTACCACCCAGACTCCAGTAATTAGCCTAAGGTCATCAGTACATTTCTCTGCATGGGAGTGTCTGCATTTTATGTATCACTATGGCTTGTCTGGGTGTGTGTATATGTGTTTGTGTGCTTGCTCTGTAATGATCCAACCTATCTCACATGTATATTTAAAACCATATTTTAAAAAGAGGGTAGATATCATTATCTAAAGGACAGCAAAGTGCAGGGTCAGAGGTTATGCCCTTTGCTGAAGGACGCGGAGCAGAGACATGCAGTGAGGCACCAAGTTTCTGACACAAAGCCTGCAATCTCTACTAAGCCATGTTACTTTTTTGCCTCTTCTGTGTAGGAAGCATTCTGAATTGTAGATTATCTAACATGCATTCAGGCTGTTGTGCTTCAGAAAGCCCTGTGGCAAAGAAGAGGAAATTCTATTTCTTTACCTAAGAGTCTTTACTACTTCTGGTGTTACTGACAGCAAGACTTTAGCTCAGGAGCAATTTACATTGACTTAAGCCTGAACAGCAGCCATCTGCTAACAAGAGCACTCAGTGCATCCTTCAGCAAATGTCTGACAGAGTGACCAGCCAAGTCCAGCTACATTCATTTCCAGTGACCAAAGCAGGTGATCAGGGACCCAATTATGACCTCGAACACTAAATCAGAGTCCTGCAGATTACCTGATCCAACAATTAGTCCAGCCCTTTGCTTTGCTGTGGGTTTGTTCACAATGATCATTCTTTCTTGATATTATTAGTCTTTTTTATTGTGGCAGAGTTTACTGAACACCAGGCTGTTTGGTAGCTTTCAGATTTGGAATATTTTTTCTTCACAACAGTTTTTTCCCCAGAATTTTTCCCCTAAAACAAAAATGTAGAAAGAATAGTTTCTGGCAGGGGCACATTTTGTCCATAATATGTTTTATTTAGCCACATTATTCAAAGAAGTCTAGAAATAATTTTTTTTCTTAACCAATAAATTAAAACATTTCAACTTCAAAATGTCTGAACAGACAGGAAATATTTTCTTTATTTTTTAACCAAACACAATTTATGGACTCATCATACATCAGTATGGCTTATTCTGTGATTCTCACAGAAACTAGAATTTACATGACAAATGTGCCCACCTTCAAAGTAGACTATAAACTCAGAGAACCAATTGAATAAATCACTTTGCAAGAGACAAATGCTTTCCTTTGGTCTTTTTTTAGACTGCAACCCCCTAGGGCAGGGATAGTCTTTATTTTCTACCATTTATCAGGCCAACCCACTGCTGAAACTTAAGAAGTAATAGTTTCCACCAGACTTGATTCACACCATAAAAATCAGCTTGTGCCCTCTTGTTGACACCTCTGTGTAGGACAAAAACTGAGCAGATATTCAGACTGGATGTTGTTTAATTTCAAGTGGAGTTAGTGAGATAATATGGTGTAGACTGAAGAATTTGCTCATTAGAATAACACGTTTGGGTTTTTTTATTCATTTCTCAGCTCTTAACCACATTCTCACATCTCATTGTAGATTGTGGATTGCAAGCAATACATGAAACTAAAGCAGTCAAAGAACCTATGTGTATTTTTGTGATATATGACACAAGATAATTTTAACACTTACCTGTGTCATTGCTGTGTAGTCATTGAACACCATTCTGTTACAGCAAAAATAAGTAGAAAAGATTTTTTCCCCTCTTTTTATTTTTTTATGAGGACAGACAACCTTAAAAAAAAACTCCATTCATTCTCCTTCCCTTTCTGCCTCCCCTGCAAAGTCAGTTAAATACATGATTCACGAGGCTATAATTTGATGAATTTCTTATAGTGATACTAGCAGACAAGCAGAGCGAAAAATGTGCTTTCTATATTGCCATATGCTCTGCTTTTCCACAGCAAAGCAAAATATCAAATGCTGTCATCTTTCCTTCTCTGTCATTGCAAATTATTCTGAGGAATCTGCTGCTTGAGATTAAGGAAGGTCAGGCCACAAATGTTCATGGTCCTGAGTATCCTCATCTTTTGTGAGACTTCTCTACCTTGTGTGGAAGCCATATATGTGCCTATAGAGGCTGGTCTCTTTTCTAAGTGCAGTCCAAAGTTGCAATGCCTCTGCACATGGATGGACTTATGGACAGGTTCAATAAGTTCTTGGAAGACCACATTCCTTGGATAACTTGCCAGCATCTTGTTCCTGCAATTTGTTGGAAAGTAAGATCAAGAGCTCATCCCTTGGCTCTGTAAATCAGCAGCTTGAATGTAGAGTGAGGTGTTGAACATGCTTTCCTTATTTTGCTCTTTGTTATGCAGTGTTTTCCTGATGTTATGCACATACGGTACAAAGCAGAGATTTACATATTCAGTGTTGCTACCATAGTGTTCCACACTAGAGGCAGGATTCCAAAGCCTTTACTCAAGGTGAGTAAGTGCCTCTTCCATGAGTAATGCCTTGGAGATCAGGGAAGCTCCTAGTGAAATGAAGTGTTACTTAACACATGGTCAAACTTTAGAGCTTTTCCTTGTAGCATTAGGGACAAATATTAGGGTCTCTTCCCCTCCTGCACCTCTGGGTCCATGTGATCCCACACAGATCCTGGGTAGTATGTTTGTGTTGTGGGAATAAAATCAACATCCAGAAAAACATGGCAGCAGCCTGGTATCAGAGCCAAATCAGGGGAACTCAACCCAAATTATCACCCATCTCTATAGATATCTCGGTTATCTGTCAGTCCCTATACATTCAACACCCCACAAGTATTTTTAGTAGCCGGACAAAATATGTATCCCATTCTGTGAGCTCAGGGAGAGAGCAGCTCATGAGCTGATGCTGGAAAAGCCTTCTCTGATGTTTAGAAATAGTTCCAGTGGTAGTGGATAAAGGCTGTTCACACCCCAGGGGAAGGAGAAGAGGTGTTCTGTATATGGAAATGCCTTAAAAGCTGGAGAACAGTGCCTAAGGACTTCCATTTCTGCTTGCTTAATTAAGGGGAAAGAGGCTGTACTGTGTCAAACTAAATTCAATGTTTCCATGACACCTCTCTTTCTCCATCCCAAACAATCCCAATTGCTGCTGTGGTGTTATACTTTTCCTGAGTCAACAATTGTGTTTGTGTCCCAGTATTTAACAACCCTCAATGAACTTGAGCTCTTTTATACATTGGTCACATACTTCACCATGTCGTATGGTACTGTCCTTCCCAGCAAAGCTGAGCACTGAGGGGAAAAACCCATCTTTGATAAAATAAGGTTCCTGCAGTGTGGGCTATGATGGCCAGTGACTTCTGCTCTTCTGGGCTGAGTGTCAGCAGAGCAAGTTTCTCAATATCTTGGCCCTGTCTCCAGCAAAACTGGTGCCTGTTAGCAATGCCATTGCTATTTGGGTGGGAGGTAGTCATATGTGTTAGGCTCAGATTTATAAAGACACTGCAGTATTTAATTCAGAAACTAAAGACAATCTCTGTACTGTGTTGACTATGAAGTCTAATCTGCCAGCTTTGAGTAGAGTGAATTGATGAAACATTGGAAGAGAACTTGCAGAACTTGTTCTACTTGTTCTGTGAATAACACAAGGCTTTCTATTTCCCATACTCTTGTTCTGACGAATTTTACAGGCACTAAAGTAAACAAATGCCTTTCCTAGAGAAATGCTGCTATTTAAAATACTCAGGCTGAAGAATTTTTGTTTTAAAATGGAAAGAAAGCAAATACATCATTCCACTTTGATTACCAAGAGCAGTGAACTTTTTGTGTGCTTTGGACCTGCCTAGAGGCACATACACAACCCCTATGCAGCAAACCCCGCCTGAGTTCATTGCCCTCTTTTACACTGGGCTCCAATTAAGTCTGAGTGGGCTCCACATCACAGGCAAAAGGGAGGGTTGAAGAATTTATACTGGTTCAAGCCATGGAGTTTCCTGCTCATGGTCTCTGTTCACCCCACCTTGATCCATGCATACAAACAAGCATCCTCCCCCAAGATTTTCCCCTTGTTTTAATCCCTTCTAGAAAATGAAGGGTCAGATGTTTGTATTAATGTAGAGGTTAACCAGCCTGTGATAAGATCTCCTGGCTGGACTGGCTTGATTTGTACTGCTCTTGTCACCACATCAGTAATCAAGAGTGAACAGAGCATCAATGCCAATACTGTATCTCATCAACATGGACGTCTTCCTATTTCAGCAAAGAACCTTCACTTCAGAAGTGAGAGTGCAGCTGGTCTCTGAAATAGAAAACATCCCCTTGCAGATACCAAACCAAAATCACTGTGGAATGTCAAGATTTTAAGAATATTTAGCATTCCTGAAGCCCTCCCTGGATGTAAAGCACATGTGGTTATTAAGTTGTTATTCTTTAAAATTGTTTAGGTTTTTGTGCTACTTGTTATCCCCACTTTACATAGGAAAGGTTGGTCTTACACAGACTTCCAGCTTTTGAAGCTCTGGCTCCTACTTCAGCATTTAATTTTTCAGGCCACAGATAGAAACTTACCTCCTTTGGGACAGACTTTTTTTCTTTTCTGCACTAGTAAGCTGCATAGGTGTCCATGAAAGGCAGTGACAGGCTCCTATTTGTGTTTTTGAGACTTTTTCATTGTCATTCTTATTTCCCCTTACTTCTTTCTCCATATTCAGATAAGACTTTTGTTTGCTTATAGTCAAACTTCTGGTTCTTGAGAAACTGCAAAACAAACACAACCTCCTTGTTTTCCTTTCCTGAGGGAAGTCCTTGTGAGCCAGCAGCCAAGTCTCCAAGGAAGCCCTCTGACTTCTGTGTGGGCTTGCTCAAGTAGACATGGCTTCTGCTGCACTTTGTGTTAGCTTCAGGCTGAGATGCAGAGATAAAAACAAAGGTCAGGAGCAGATCTGTGAATGACAAACATCAGAATCAGGGAGCACATATGTTTCTGCCATGAGCCATAACAACTCCACTAACCTTGGACCACACTCACGTCCTGATACAGTCTCTTTAAACTTAACAAAGAAAGCCTGGAGAGAGATGTTCAGACACACTGCAGTGTGCTCCAATTCAAATAAGGTTGCACTCTCTAAACCTATCATTATTCCTGAGGTGCAAGAAAGGACATCAAGGACACATTTCAACTGTTTCAAGTCACACAATCACAGCTTCTTGCCAGCCTCCGTTTTTTTAGTTTGGAAGAAAGATTCATGCAGTCATTCCATCTATTGATCCCCATCCCTGTTAACTAATTTTAACCAAATACCATGGAAGAGAGAGGACCTCCCAAGCCTTGCGAAATCAGGTGGTAGGTAAAGAGGAGATGCAGCAGCTTCAGCAGCTGTTGTATTACCATCTGCCCATGTGGCCAATTACCATGGATACATCTCCATACCAGCTGTCTCTAATCCAGCTGGTGTTGGAGGGCACAGGAGTGTACTGCAGATGACAGTCAACAAAGGGAGAAAGCAAAATCATTTGTAGAAAAACAGTCTCCAGCAGTTCCACTGCTAGGATGTCCAGGCATTTGTTGCCTGCTCCATATAGAAGCAGCATTTCTATATTCTGCAGCCACATAGAAAACAGGCAAGATTTTAAACAGCTCATCTATTTGCAGACTTATTAATTCCCACAAGACCCTCATCTCAAATTAATAGATTGGGCAAGACACATAATGAAAAAGCAGTCATGCAAATAAGCCAGAAAAGCCAAAGTATTGGTTTGCATGAGCAAATGCTGGCTGGATAAGCAAAGGTTAGGCAATGTAGCATGAACCCATGAAGGAAGAGCATTATTGAAGTTTAAATTGATAAAACCTTGAGGAAGCTTGAGTCATTTGTGATAAATTTCTATCTTCAGAGGAAATTAAGCTTAAAGGAAAAGGAGCTGGTTTAAAATATATTTAAAGTATCAAATTACATGTATTTATGCCGAAGTTGCTTTCCCACTCCCACAGGCTGGGAATAGAAATTGTGGTCCACACTTGCCTCTTTGAAAACTGCAGCATCAGTTGTTTTACAGTCAAATAAGCAGTGAGGTCAGGAAGGAAGCAGGCCTGGAAAAGTTAATGCTCTTGCACTGGGTCTCATTTTTTAAATGAATTGGGTCTCTAGTTCTGCAGAAATTGCTGGGAAAGGAAGTAATGCATGAAATCAAATGACGAGGAGCTTGTAAATTTGGGGAGCTGCTTATGAAGATGGGATGATGGAGAATGTGAAGTAACCTATCCAGTCTGACCCATTTCAGAAAAAAATTGGCAGGAGACAGGTCTCTTTATCCTCATATATCCCTGGGCTCTTTTATGGTGTGCTTTCTATTACACCAGGATATTGTGTTCTTGCCAGCAGTGCAGGATCTCACACACTGGTAGCTGGGGGTCTGGTGGAGGTGGGAGTGTGCACACGGAATTGATTAGAGGTTCACATCCTCTTGCTGTCAAGTCACATGAGGATTTTAAGGACTGACTCTGAGATTGGAGAAGAGGAAGCTACAGAGACAGCTATATCTTAACTACCTCTGGAAGGTTTACTGAAATGCCCAAAGAATTGCTCATCTGTCTGAACAGAAAGGGAGTAGTGCCATCAAAGCTGTTGGGAGCTCAAGAAGTAAATACTAGAGAGCTGAGATCAAACAGATATCCTGAGGTGTTTTGGGGACCATGCTATAAACAGGAAGGAAAAAAAAGCTCAGAGTATTCAGGTGGTCCCTCACATCCCCTTTCTGTAGCCATGTTTGGACAGCACCTAAAATGTGACATCAGCTCTTGATTATCTGGTTTGTGGACTAACTAACTTTGTCTTAATTGAGTTGTAGCACCTGATCTCTGTGGATGCAGTAGCCAGCCCCTGGTTCCCATCCTGCCTGTCTGCTGATGTGTACCACTGGAATGGTTCCCTGAAGCACTGCCAGGCTGCTTTTAGCCTGTTCTCTTCATTACAAATCCTACGTATGTTGTTTACCTTGAGTATCACTGGGTAATGGGAAGTGCTTGACCTTCTCATCCCATTGCTATTTTCATATCAAGTGGTTTTCTAGGTAACCCATGAAAGACTGGGTCTGTTTATATTCTGGGTTTGGGATCAGCCCAGTTTGGAAACCTCAAAGACTGAAGTTCTAGGTCTTGTCTTGCTTTTTAAAGATTAAAATTCCTACTTCTGTAGGACTAAAATATTTTGTTGTTTCTCTTTTTTTCTAGAAACTGCAGATTGTGAGCAAGCATTTGTAAAAGCATCTTGTTATGGGTCGGGATTGCATTCTGAGGCTGATCCCCCTCATGCCGTGGGTTTTGGGTGCAAAACCTGTGTTTCTTCCAAAAAAGAGCTAAGCTGAAAGATGTGCTCCAGGGTCATATGTAGCATACCTTAATGAGTAGTGGACATTCAGTCCACAGAATCACAAGAGGCAGTCTGAACTAAAATGCCCAGAAACACATGTGGTGACATTGACAGGGCTTATGTTGCAGCTGTTTTACTTCACAAATTCAATCCTCCAACATCCAGTCATTTAGTCAAATCTCAGTCTTCAATATTGCCCCTTGCTATGTTGGCCAAACTGCCTTAAAGGCCTTCCTCAGGGGCATTTACTTTGTCTCCTCCTCATTAGAAAAGGAAGATGCCATTGCTGGAAAGTCGAGCACTTTGTGACATCTCTGATTTTCAGAGCATGCTCTTCTGGTCAGTCATATTTGTTGACCATCTCTAGCATGCTGAAGAAAACTTTTACATGAGAAAGATTTTGGAAGTTTAAAGTGTGACAAAGCAAAAAAGTCAGCTGGTTACCTGTCCATGTCCTACAGGATTTGTTTCAGTACAGTTGCAGTATCTCTGAGATTTAGGTTACATTAATCATATTGAATTGATCAGACTTTGCCACATATGTCTCTGTTATTTAGCTATGCAGTGCTGAATAAAACATAATAGATTTTTTTTATGAAGCATTATGACTTGTTTTGCTTTAAACAAAAATGATTATCTACTCTGTGGTTAAAACCCTTGGGGGATAAAACCTCAAAGCATATGACAGAAAAATGCCTTTCCCCTTCTCTTCAGTGACAGCTTTGCTATTTGGCTTAGTTTTCCTGTGGAATGTGCACTGAGATAAGTAAGGAAGAGAACTGCTGACTTCAAAATATTGGGCAATAGCTATGACCATGTTCATGTCGGTCAATTGTGCAGGGAGTGTTCCCTGCTCATTGTGTTAGATCATCTGCATTATTCATTTATACAAACAGTCCCAGGCTAAACTGGCTAGTACTCTTCCACATACAGTTTGAGAGGCAGCAGAGGGCAAGGAGTACTCCTTATGGGTAGTCTGGATGCAAACACATCAGTCTGTGGGCTGAGAGACTAATATTTTGATGGATACAATCTACCCTGTGACAATTCATTTCATACTGGAGAATGGCCCTGTACAGTTACTTGTATAGTCAGTCTCTGAATTTGAGTAGTATATAGGAATTAATGTAGGAAATTCAGCTAACGTAGAGACAAGTAGTGCAAAACAAGGAGTGGATGTAAGTGAGGGCTGACTTATTTTATATTTGCGAGCCTATATAAAGACTGCTTGCTGTAGTTTTTCAGAAGAATCACAGTGTTAGAATGTCTTATCATTCCTATCTGTGTCCGCTTTGGATGCAAATGGCAGGAGATGGCTGAATCTGAAGAAACCCCCATTAGCCACACCCTTGACGCGAGTCATATTCTTTGTGTATTTACTCAGGACTACCAGCTTTCCTCACTCTATCTGTTCCACAGATTTATGGCACAGCACTACAAACACCTAAGGAGACAGTATTTTGAGAAACCAGTTGCAGTATTTGCATGTGGTATTGAACTTGGT
>WEIU01018193.1:0-34302 GCA_013389925.1 Aegithalos caudatus
TAATTTTGAGGGGCAAAGTTGTCTTACAAGCACTCAAATTGACCAGATGTATCTTGTTCCAGGATTTTGTATTTGTCTTCATTAATAATGAAATTGGACAACTAGGTGACAAGGAAACTTCTGCTACAGAGGTTTAAAATTAGGTAAAATAAAGTCTCATTCTATGAATTTCAATAGGGTTATAGGAATTAATATGCTAACACTGACCTTTCCTGATAAATATCTACACATCAAGATAGGGATAAAACCCCCATACTTTAGACGTAAATTTTGGTGGTGACTGTAACAGAATTTGGGTTTTGCTTTTCCTTATTTTTCCTACTGAAGATTTCATTTTGATGAAAGGAACCTACTGGTGGTCTCTATTTTAACTATTTTCAAGGATTGTTTATTATCTATTTTCTCTTAAAAACTTCTTCTATATATGATATCTTCTCTCTTTAACATTTATGTTCTCTATTTAACATCCTTCAAACCACCTTTGTCATTGTGTGCTTGCTGCCAGCCTTAATTTTTCTGGGCTAAAGAAAGCAAGCTCTTTTTGTTGTTGTTATTCTGGTGTACCTCGATCCCTAATTTCCCTAACAGGCCTTTCAGTATTCCAGCAGCTGTCCTGAGGCTGGACACTCAGTGGATCCAGTGGGTCTTCTTTTACTGGGTTTGTTCCAGGTGATGAGATCTTATTTCATAACATAAAAGGTTGCCATTGTTTACTAAATTTTACTGGATTTCTCTAGCTTAATTTCTCGAATCTGTATTTTAATGTCATTCTGCAGGCCTGCACTATGTTTACACTAAAGGTTAACTTTTTAATGAATGCATTTAACTAGCTATTTAATTTTTTTTTTGGCCAGAGTGATTACTGCAGATATGAAATAACCAGGTCCATAAGGCCATTTGTAATGTCCTTGCATTTTAATAGTTTGTGCTTTCAGCACAGTTGATTACTCTTTTCCCTTTAATTAGATTCAAATGCATTCCGAGTCCTATTTACTCTTCCATTTTCTATTGTTTTTTAGCTCTCCATGCAGTTTTGTCTGTCTTATCGAGTGCAGTTGTCTCACTAGTTTTACAGTTGTAGTTCACTCTAGTTTTCTTTTTTCCATACTTTTATTGCACTTTTCTGCCTACATATTCTGTCCCATTAGCAGGCTTGCTGTTGAATACTATCTTTCCTTCCTTTTTCAGTACATTTACTTGAATATTTCAATTCTTTCTAGAGACCTCCACGATTCTTGAGAGGATGATAGCTTGCAACATTATTACAGAATAACCAAAATTCAAAAATGGAAAAATAAAGAGAGAGAAGCAAAAGATTGCTTGTGAGGCTGCCTTCTGTACAGAGTCAATGAATCAGCCACTTAAGAAACCCCATTTGTATGAAATGAAACTCTTTTGTTAGTGTGTTTGTATTTCAATTTCTTTCAATTATTTGTCAGAGAGCTCTCTAAGGCAGCTTCATATCATGGCTGTATGAACACTTTTTTTTAAATGGTCTGTTTTGTTTTTAATTTACTGTTTGGTTAAAGCTGTTCTCCACCCCTCTAGGAGGCTGTGCCATTATCTAGTGTGTAAAAATGTTGTTTTTTGCTATCAGTGAAAGCACCCAGTGTGCTTTAAAAGTGCTGTCAGGCTTATGAATGCAGGTTTACAACGTGATGGTGTATTTATGAATAGGCCAAATTAATATCTACAGAATTTTACTGCAGGACAATTATATTTATTCGGTATAAAAATACGTATCACTGCAGCCTGGCTTTTGCTTCCAGTTCTCAAAAATGAAATTGCAACAAATGTCGGAAAGAGTTTGACTTTTTTCTTCCTGCCTTCAGTCACTTTCTCTAATGAGTTGGATAAGTACTCTGTAACTGGACTCTTTTGGCTCCTTTTACTACTGAACTAAAGCCAGATCTATGAATTAATTCAGCTTTTACCTCTTTTAAAATGGATGAAATCCCAATGAAAGTCCCTTAAGAGAAAATTATTTCATAAATAGCAGATTTAGAGGCAATATAAGTACAATTACATACAAATTAAATACATTTGGCTGGTTACATCTCTTCTTGGTAAAAGAAAAGGAAATATTTTAGTGAATCACTACCTGCCCTTTACAGTTCTCTGTGTAGAGACCATTGTTAGTAGTCAATAACACTTGGAAAGACAGCAGAATTGGATAAAAATCATAGCAATAGAACATAAAAGCTCTTTGAGTAGACTTGTCATTCATCAGTTAAAACCAATTAGAAAAAGAGGAAAATACCTGCCAGTAATAATGCTTGACCTAGTCATTAATGTGCCAGTCTTTGATTAACCTGATTGACCCATGCAATAAAACCATTCATGAAAATCACAAATGTACTTAAAATATAATGGAATGAAGGAGACTGGAAGGGAATAAATGTTCAAATTGCTTTCAAGGACTGGTGGCCTTGCAATTAAAGCTTTTTGGAAGATGCACTAAACCAAGGGATATTTTGCTTATAACTCCTCCGTTAACTTGTGAGCATATGGAAATACAAACAGATGAATGAAGTAGTTCTACTGAAATCACTTTGAGACTTTATGATATTTAGATCAAATTTGCTTGTAGTGTCATAACATTCATTCTGCCCCGGAGTGCTCTATCACCTATCATTTGATCACTCTACATTTTGTTTTTAATGTATGGCAACTAACTATGAAAACTTACATACAAACAAATTCACTGCCAGGTGACTTACCAGTCAGGATATCATTGATTGGATACTAGTTCTGTAGTCATCACAGACTCTTGCTGAGCTGCTGTGATGGATTTTAGCTAACATTGTTTTCACTGCTATGAATTCATACTGAGTATTAGACTGTTTAAGTCAGCGTTACTCATTTAGAAAACAATATATGTGTATTTCAAGAAGGATGCTTTGCTTCAAGCTAGCACTGGAAGTTATTTAAAACTTTAAAATACTTAAAAACTTTAAAAACTTTTTAGCCAAAGCCAGAAGTGCATACTTTGAAACTTCCAGTAAGGATGTATCTGATAAAAATACGGATGTAGACCCTACCCTCCCCCACATTTAAACAATAGGTTAAACAAACGATGTTATGCTGCTGAAAATGTTAGCTGGAAGGTTCCACTTAACCATTGATACTCTCCTCAAAACAATCTTTTAAAAATCTTCTTGAAAAAGATATTTCATACAAACTGAAATTTCTGTCTAGACCAATGATGAGCATGTGCATGGCCCAAACCAGAAGGGACAGTCAATCCACAGTCCATGGTCCAGTAAAGGGGCTTCAGTCTCACACTCCCAGAATGTCAGGCATGGGAGGTGCTAGCTCTGCCTCATGACGTTCTTCTCTCTGATGTGCACTGCCTTCTGCTCCCTGGATATGATCCCCTGGTCTGTGGACACCCTTCCTGTGCTTGAACTACTGAGACAGGTTAAGAAGTTGATGTCTCAACCCTCTCCTTGTTAGTTACTTTTCTCCAGAAACTTCAAGGCTGTTCTTTCCATTTCAATTGCTTTGTCCAGGGCAAATGCACAGATGAAGGGGCTGAGATGCCAGTGGTGCCTTGGAGAGGCTTTCACACCTTTGGGCAGCTTCCTGTCAAAAACATTGCCCCCAGTTTTTCTGTCCCCATCTTGATTTCTAATTATTCTTACGTACACTTACCACTGAATAATGGTTCTCCTTAAAGGCTGCCATTATTCTTTTTACATCCTAGTAATTTACACTCAGAAAACCTAACTGTATCTGTTTTTCTTTGCTGTGTTCTTCTTTAGTCATATTCTATAAAAGTTTAAACTCGATTTTGTTTTCAAATGTTTAAAAATTCCATCCATCACCTTTTTAAAATTTCTGTAGTTCTGCACAAATTTCTGGGGTTTGTTTTTATTTGTTTGTTTGTTTTTGTTTTTTTTTGTTTGTTTGTTTGGTTTTGGTTTTTTTGTGTGTGTGTGTGTTTTGGGGTTTTTTTGGGGGTTTTTTTTTTTTTGTTTGTTTGTTTGGTTTTGGTTTTTTTGTGTGTGTGTGTGTTTTGGGGTTTTTTTGGGGGTTTTTTTTTTTTTGTTTGTTTGTTTTTGTTTTTTTTGTTTTCTTAAATTTTTTTTTTTTTAATTAAAGAGCAGTTTAGTTCTGAAAATTAATTGGCAGAGTCAGAAAGAGAGCATGACACAGAGAGGCAAAGATTAAATGTGCAGATCACAAGAATCCTTTATACAAAGAAGACTGAACTAATTTTCCCTTACCTTATTTCATTACAAATTCATGTGTAATTTACTGGTTTCTTGATTCCTCTAGAACTGTTTATTTAGATTTTTTAAATGTCTGTTTTCAGTTATTACCTTTGTTTCAGGTAAGGTTATTTGCCCCTGATAATATTACATACATCTATTTGCATATTAAAATTTTTCTTTGCTTGTTCTACCCCGAGAAAAATTTATAGAGACTGCACCTCTCTCATGCTCTTCAAGGAAACATAGCAGAAAGTTCTAGCTGTAAGTTAAAGGTACCTGTTTTAAAAACACACAGGAAGACAGAAAGACCTCTGAGTCTGTTCAAAATGTGGTGGAGATGATTAGGATCTCAAACAGGAACTGAGTCTCCAGCTGGAGGGTCATCAAAATGAAAGCCTGCTGACTGGCCAACCTAAGCATAAAGCAGGGTTTCATAAGACAAAAGTAGCACAAACCACTACTAATAGGAAATTTTAAAAAAAAAAATTTAAAAAGAAACTTAAGGCATCCTTCCATTGATTTTCATTTCTATGGGATCAAGTCCTGTAATTATTGTGTCTCATTTCATCTCCTTTCCTTACATCACTTCTCTTGTGACTTGAGAATCACTTGAATGGTGCCATACTGCACTTGAAAGTCCATATGGTCTTTCCCTCTCTGGCCCCATCTTGTACTGTTCTAGGTGAAGTCACTCTTTTTTTTTTGCAGAAACAGCAGGTTTTCACCTCTCTTCAGAAAAGAGGGAATATTTTATAAAGTAGTTGATCCATACAGGGCAGAAATGTTTTTTTTTTTTTTTCTTTTTATGTCATTTTAAGCTTCACTTATCCCTGCTGCAGTGAGAGGTTCATTTTACAAGCACACGGGCTTTGAGAAACTATGTAATTTGGATTTCATTAATTCTAAATATATTTTAAACCTTTTGTAGAGGTTTAAGTTTGGGATTTAGAGTGAATTGTGCCTACATTGGATGATATAACTTTAATAAAGGGAAATACAGCCAAGCTACGTAAGAATGTCATTAGCACATCCATGACGTCCCTGAGAACTGAAAAACGCCCAGGAGACTTCAGAAGTTAGGAACACAGGTAACTTATTTAAAAGATCTGTGTCTGTATAACTATGCTTATTTAACTACAGTCTTGAGATCTGGACTGTGTGAAAAGAGTTTTTTATTCTTGTACATCTAAAAATAACACCAAATATGAGTGAAAAGTTAGGTTTCTTTAGTCATCAATAAACATGTCTAATTCCCTTCTCTCCCTCTTCCAAGCTTTGAACAATGAAGAAAGTTATTAACTCTTGGGCTGGCTAGCAAGATTTACATGGAGTAAGGGGGGGGTGTGTGTGAGTCTGTTCTCAGGGAAGTTTATTTTTTTGTGGGTTTTTTGTTTTGTTTTTAATTTCTAGTTCCATAGGAGAAGTTGGAGCGGTAACCATGGCAGCAGGGAATTTGTCCCTGTAAGCTAAGCAAAGGGTTGGGTTGTGTGGTTTTTTGGTTTTTTGGGGGGTTTTTTTGTGTTTGTTTTTTTGTTTATGGTGTCCCTACTCGGAGGATGGGTTGTGCAAAGTGGTCTCAAGCAAGCCCTGGAGAGGGAACTTGGAAATAGATAAATTAGAGATGCTTGCTGTGGACTAAAACTCAAGAGTTGATCTTCCTGTGGTGTGCAGGGATGGATGGGTACAGCAGTGAAACAGAGCAGTGAGAGATGTGAAAAATTTCTTGGTACCTTGGATCTCTACATGAAGTATTTTAAGGTGGGGTAGTTAGACACTGTATGCTAATAAATCTCTTGTATTATTTGGTTTGGATTTATGCCAATACTTTTCTCACTTTTTTCCCACTGAAAATGAATAATTTTGCTTGGAAGAGAGTGAGATTTGCATGGGGCTAGCTGCATGCAAGAGAGAGAATATCCAGTTTAGTTGTGGTGTCATAACCCTAGATCTTACATCAGCCCTGGAAACTTTGGCTATATCACACCGTTATTTTCCTCTGACACTTAAATCTACCAAAAATGAAACAGCAGAGCACTTTCATGGAAGTTTTCTTCCCTTGAAGAAATCACTGCAAACGAGAATCACACATGCCTTGGGGAGAGGATAACATCAGCTCTCTCCTTCCAGTGACAGAACTTTTCCTGGGTAAAAACCTGCAGGGGGTTAATTCTGGCCACACAATTGACGCTTACACAGTTGCGCAGAAATCCCCTCCCCGCCCGACGTGAGCAGCTCTCTTAAAAGCATTTATTATGTGCATGTGACAAACTGACCCATAAAACATCCTGAATCTTGCAGGCAGCAACAATTAGCTGATACTCGCTGCTTGGAATCGCCGGTTTCCCAAGCCAGTAGCTTGGGAGACGGGAAGTGAAGCAATATTGCTGAGTACTGTACAGCATGGAGGCAGCTGAGGGCAGGGCATTAGGAATGCTCTGCCAGACTGCTGGGGTTCAGGCTGTCACCCTCTCCTCATGAAGCACCCTGTGCTACTGTCACAGCACTAGGAACTCAGCCCGATCAGAAAAACCGGCTGTGCATGGTGCTCGATGCTGCCAGAGTGCGGGAGATTTGTAATTTCCAAGATGTGCTCGAGCGTTTAGGATTTGCAGCACATGGGAACCATTGTGCTGTAAATTTCATAGGGTGTTTGTACTTTAAATGGTCATCATTCCTTGAGTGTACATAGGTTACGGCCAGTTTTCATGAGAAGCGTTTCTCCATTTTGTCTTTTTTTTCCAGTAACTTCCATTATCTTTTTCACTAAGTTGTTCTCATCTTCATATTTTCACACTTAGGTTGGTTGTAGCCCTCGTATTTTGTCTCTATGCGACATATCATACTTGATTCTTATCAAGCTACACATGTTGAATTTAGAGAGGTTTTTCTTTAAAAGTTTCTTTTGTTTTGCTTTTCAGCTTCCCCCTCTCTCCTGGCATCTTTGGTGGAACTTCCTGTTCTGGGATGTCATTGCTTCATCATAATGTGTGTGTGTGTGTGAGGAATAAAGGAACTCTTGTAAGGATAGATAATTGATTTTTTTTTTCTTCTTTTTTTTATCTAGTGCACCACTGTATCTGTTTCTGTAAACTTTTCATGCTGCTAAAGTCAGTTCTAGCATGTTTAAGAGCTGGAGCTTCAGCTAAGAACTTGTTTTCATTAATTTTTTTAAATTTATTTTAGCCCTCAGGGATGCAGAGGAAACATTAGGAACTCTGCTCTTGCAGGCACTGGGGAACAGATTCACAAGTGCTTAAATCCTTGGCTTTGTCACTCCTTGTGATTACTTTTTTGGGAGAATGGAGGAAGACACAGGAGTGGGAAGAGGGTCTATCTTTGTTCTTACCCAGTAGTGCATTCTAAGTTTCATTTCTGTCCAGCCCTACCTCTTAATGCTAGCTTAGATTTCTCTGCTACCAGACTAGGTAAATTGGATTGCATTTGTTCAAGACAAATTTTGTAACTACTTGTTCTTAAAATAACGTGTTTGTTTTGTTGTGTCTGGACATTCCAAATATAGTTTATTTGGCATCGTCCCCTATTGTTGGGCTGCTGTTTTCATTCTACTTGTTACTACATCAACCACAATCGAAATCCCAAGGTCCCGTTTTATCACATGAGACAGTCACCATCCCAAAGATTTTTTCATGCATTAAAAATGCATACATTTTCAAATACTAATCCTCAGTCTCCAAAGACATCTTTGAAAGCAGTCTCTGCTCCCTTTCCTAATATTACGTGGCTGGACCTGTAGATGCAGATAGAGTGCTGGAGCCAGGTCTAGATGTGTGTGCAGCCCTTAAAGGTGTTCCTGTTGTCTGCTCTGCACCTCTCTGCTCCTCTCTCCTCAGAAGAGCATGCAAGGGAAGGGGGGGTTTGTGAGCTACCCACGCAGAAGTTCTGCTTGGATCATTGTAAATCAAAGTGAGAATTCAATTGCACGTTGCTGAGCCCTGTGCTGAAATGGCTTTTTGGCTCATAGGGTGGCCTGGGCCCTAGGTGACAAGGGCCTCAGCTGCTGCTGTCACACTGGGAAAGAAGGAACCATCCAAGTCTTGGGAACCTGTACCATTTTGCTAAATCCTATGGGAAGCTGCTCCTTGGAGCCTTGTTGCAGCCTCTGCCAAGCTTCAAATTGATGTGGTTCTTGTGGTTGGAAGCCTGTGCAGCAAGGAAGATGTGGTAATAATTCCTTTTCTACAGAGTAATTTATAATGGCAAAGCAATTTAAAATACTCAGTAACTAGCTTGGTTACTTAAGGATTTAATCAAGAACTTATTATGGTTTTTCTTTGTGTTACCCTTTCTAGGGTTGTTAGTGATTTAAATAGTGTTTGCAAGAAGTTTTGTGCTAAGCCTTTCTCTTGGAGCAAACTCAGACAATAAATAATGCATTCTGTAAGCACAGCTGAGGAGAATTGCAAACTATCTAGGGATAAATTGCACAATAAAATATATGAAAGATAAAGGTTAATGCCAGCAAAATCATTTAATGCCTTTCATTACATAATCAAAGGAGTGAAACAGTGTCTGTAACTGTCTTTTTTAATGTATGTAAAGGATCTTGAAACGAGAAAGGATTTTTGCATAAAAAGCAATTGCTGTTAGGAGGAGCTGTGTGGAGAGAAGGGAGCACATTTACAGACTTACAGTCAAAACTAACAGAAAATACTGGAACAGCCTGGACCCCCTGATCCAGGTCTGAGTGATCTCTGGCTGTTGCTGCACTCCCTTCCTGCTGGTGTGGACTGTCAAACCTATACAAACTGCTTCCCAAGCTTTCTCTCTCCCAGCATTCTGCAAATACCCTGAAGCTTCAGCAAAATTCATAAAGGCCTATTGTTTCTCTCAGAAGGATTGAAAAAGTCTTTCTCCTTTTTTTTACCTAAAAATGAGAGGCAGATGAGGAATTGAGTGGGAAGATGTGAAAATGTCAAACAGGTCAAATGATCTATCTGAACATCTGAACATTAAACCAAAGTGGGAAAGAGTTGAAACGGCTTTTGAGAATATTGTCACAAAATTGATGTGTTGTCTGTATGTAGGTATGTATCACTTAAAACTGCATTCCACTATTTATTTTTAAAATATGGAAATTACAGGGTAGCAGCTTACAGTTTCCAAACCTTCAGCCTCTAAGTATGTGCATACACGTTGAAATCAATCTTTTGTTCATGCAGGCAGTGGTTATGTCTTGCAAATGTGCTCTGCACAGTGGTAGGTAAATAGCTGAGATTTTTGAAGATGCTTTGATGCAGTTGCTATACAATGCTAAACCTATACAGAGAGCAATACTTTTAGATTTAAGTAATGCTTTATGTTTTGAGAAGATAGAAGCAAATAATTCCATGCCTACATAGCAAATAATCATTTTCACATGCCGTTTTGAATTAGAGGAGGAAAAGCTTTGGCTTGTTACTGCAATATTTCTATTTTAAACTTTAATAATGCCACAAATTGCTCATTGTATATGTTCCTTTAAAGATGCTTTGTATACATGCAATATAACACACTTTGTTTATTTCTTTAAGCTCAAATGTCAACAATTGCAGTGTGTAATTGTGCTAGTTTTGACGGGGGTAGAATTAATTTTCTTCTTAGTAGCTGGTATGGGGCCATGTTTCGGATTTGTGATGAAAGCAGTGTTGATAATTCCAGAGATGTTTTAGTCACTGTTTTAGGCAGTGCTTACACAGAAGCAAGGTCTTTTTTGGTTCTCACCCCACTCCTCCAGCAAGGAGGGGAGAGGAACACAGGAAGCTCAAGGGGACTCAGTTGGGACAGCTGACCCCAACTAACCCAAGGGAAATCCTGCCCCATTTAGTGTCATGCTTGGCCTGTGAAGCTTAGGGAAGAAGTAGGATGGGGGAAAGAGGGGGAACGTTTGAAGTGATGGTTTTTGCTTCCCAAATCACCATTACTCATGATGGGTTTTCCTGGGGATGGCTGAATGCCTGCCTGCCCATGGAAAGTGGGGAATGAATTTCGTGTTTTCCTTTGCTCATGTGCATGGCTTTTGCTTTCCTGATTAGACTGTCTTTGTCTCAACCCATCAGTTACCAAACTTTATTACCTTCAGCCTCTCCCCCATCCCACTGGGGACAGTGAGTGGCTGTGTGGGGCTAAGCTGCTGGCTGGGGTTAAAGTGTGATGTAAATAGTGCAGAGAGATGTTTGCTTGATTAATCACCACAGTGGCCTGAATTCAGCCAACATAGCTTACAGCATCCATCTGAAGTCCAGAATCAGGAGCCATTGTCATGTGCTTTAGATGTTACATTATTCCATCTCTCTCCCTTACTTTCACAAGGAATGTAACTCGCCAAAATTACTGGGTTCATGTGTGACTGGGTGTTCATACATGATGGCTTCAGAAGAGCTAACCCTCCAAATACCAATGCTGACTTGAACCCGGCATTAATCCTGCCCTGCTCATCTCTGGGATTCCCAAAACCTCTCTTGCTGGTACAACCCTTAATGGAGTTTATGCCTTGAGTATTGGTTTTGATGGCCACTGAACATAAGATGATGTTATGATCCCCTTCGGGTCAGGTTATTCCTCTGACCCTTGGACCCAATAGCCCAGTGAAGGGGGACAGAATGAGGGTTTTAAAACATGGCCAACTAAAACGGGGGTTTGTGGGATGTTTTTTTGATGTTGCTGTTCTGAATATGAAGGTCATAGATTAAGATCTTGATCGTACAACAGTTGTTCTCCTTCATTGTTCATAGGCTTTTAAATGTGTACCTAAATATAGTGTATGCCAGAGGAGAGAGTTAATGTTGCTATGAGAACCTTAACCTCAGCATTTCCAAGGGTTTTATGTGTATATGTAGGGGGGAAAAAAGCAATGATCAAATACCTCACAGGTTTTTTCTTTTATAAGGAAGTGCTATCTGATGCCTTGTGTATAAGTGACCTTATCCACGATGTATTGCTGTTACCACTGCTGTTTGTCTGAAGGGCTATTTTCCTGCATGAGCAGTGCAACAGAGAAGGTAAAAAGAGCCATAGGGTTGACCTATATATTTATTTCATTGCAGCAGTTGAAATTTCCATGTTTTATAAAGCTGCCTTAATGCTGCTGGGCAAGAAAAGGGGGACTGGCTGGTGCTCCAGCATGCAGATGTGGTTGACTGAGTTGCTTGCCTGTCAGGTGTGCGCATAGCATGCTTAGAGGCCTTTCTTTTCCAAAGGTTTGTAACTTTGGGAAGCAAAACCTTCCTTTATTTGTTGCTTTTTCAACCAGGCAAATAGCAGTTCAAGGGTAGCCTGCAGGCTGAGCTTGAGTCTTCAGCAGCTTTGAGTTGACCTAATTGAAAGCTTCCTCATTCCTCCAGTGACTCTGACTCTGCTCTTGTGAGCTGATAAGCTTTGATTATAAAAAGCTTTTAGAAAAAAGATCTCATCAAAATAGGGTTCCAGTGAAAACAGCAAGTACCTGCCTGGTACCTAGGTGCCTTCTGCAGTAAATTGCTGCTTCTGCTTGCACAAGGCACATGCATATGTTTCAGTTCCATTTTCCTTCTACTTACCTCACTGATTGTATGATTGTCATGTCTGAACAGTCTTGATGAGTGAAATTGGGGGATTGAAGTCAAAACTTGCTGGACTGATGTTCTGTTTGTGCAGGTCTTAGTAATGACACTTCGGTGTATTTTAGTAGCTTTCTGTGAAGTCTCTGATCTACATCTCTAATAAAGGGGAACACTCGAAGAACTAGTCTACTGAAACCTTTTACCAATTAAATTTCAGTCAGGGGGCCTTCTGATAACTGGTGCTTCCTTCTTGTGTTTGGAGTCATAACCCAGGATAACACAGGTTGGTCTGCACTGATATAAATTACACTGTTTAATATCAGATTGTAGAATGCAAATGTATATCTGTTTACCACTGAAGATTTTCCCCATAGCATCATGTAAAAGAGTGAATTTCTGTCATCATTGTGTTTAGTCCTAGATTTTGTTTTGAAGAAAAAGGAAAGAAATTGCATAAAAAGTGGAGAAGAAATGATGTGACGATCACATGACTGTTTAGGTTTTCTGGTTGTTGTTGTTGTTGTTTTTTTCCTTCACATTCCTAAAATATTTGCATTACTTGATACGCACAAAACGTTGCAGTGAAGTTGAGGAACTGAGGCTGGAAGATGAAACAGCCATGAAGATACTCAAGATATGCGACCCATTGTATGAAACCACTGAAGTGATGAATATTAATGTTCTTTTAAATTTTTAATTTTTTAAGTCTTTTTGTCTTTCAAAAAAAAGAAAAGAAAAGAAAAGCTTGGGGGAAGACTTCTTCCCAGAACAATGGTGCAGTCTGTTATCTGCTCCTTTGCGCTGTAAAGCACTGAATGTTCAGCCAATATAGTGCTCTGGTTGGCTTAGCATTCTTAACCTTAATTTTGAATAGAAGGTGCCTTGTGCCGCTGACGTAATTAGGGCCTTTTGTAAATCACTGTTGCAGGCAGTCTGCTGTTGCATTTCATTGCATTTCTCGGAGGGATGCAGGGCAAAAGTGTCAGACTAACTTTTTGAACCTCTCATCAGACTAAGTGTTTTCATTATTGAAGTATTTTATTCAAATGAATCCCACTTCGTTTTCCTTTGTAGATAATAGACCCCAAATCAATTTTGCAAGTGAAACAGTGTTTCTGCTGGAAGAAGTTTGAATAGGGAGCCCTTCTAGTGGGAGGTGCTTCCTTAAGGGAAAAAATAAAATAAAGGAAAAGTGAGAGAGTTGGATTTGACCAGTTGACTTTAAATTCAGTCCCCTCTGTGATACAGGAATACTGCATCTCTCTCATCTGACTCTTAGAGTTATCTGCGTCTTTTGTTACAGAAACTGTCAGAAAGTTGGAGGTGAAGCTTTGTCATCAAGTTGGTTTCTTATTTGTGGTTATACTTCATAACTGCAGTGTTGTATGGGGCATAAAATCCCCTTACCTTCCATGTAAGCCTCATGGGGGCTGTTGCACCCTTGCCTCTGCAGAGGCACAGGGCTTCATCTCACTTCTGCCTCTTTCCTGTCCCCTGGGGCAGGGTTCAGCTCAGGCCATTACATCCCCTCCTGATGCAGTGTTTTCTATCTGTGATGTCAGTGGTGATACATGGCCTTGCACTGTCCTTGATGGCAAACACAGCACTATTAATAGTAGTGAAGTTAACTTGCTAATCGCAGCGTTCATGCTGCCCACCCACTGCACTCCAGTCCCTGGGCTTTAAGGGCACTGTTAACACCCCAGGGGCTGACTGGTCCCACAAATGAACATATCAGTGTTTGTAGCCCAACTCCCATAATGGCTGTGGTGTGGGGATAGTGGGTGCTGCCTCTAGGGCCTGGCTCTCTGGAGGAGGGAACATGGCATTACAGTAGTCACACACCAAACTGAAGTGTTGGGTATCCAATAGTTTGAAATGCTGTGGTACTTCAGGGAAGCTGGCATCCTCATCCGCTCAGACTAGGCAAGGAGGGGGAGGGTGGGACACGTACCCATGACCCCTTTACTTCATACCAAGAGAACACAGCATAAATGAGCATAAAAGCTGCAGCTTTCTTCCAGTGGTCACGCGACATCAAGGCTTTCCATGCTTGGGAGCAAAGTGTGGTGGTTTTGTTACTGCTTTCTTTTCCACCTGCACGGGCTGGAGAGGCACCCTCAGCAGAACGGCTTTGCCTCTCTTCTGGGACTTGGCACCGGCAAAAAGGTGCAGTCTGTCCTGCCTTGTTCCCAGCAGGAAAGGAAAAGAAAGAGGAGGTTTGTCCTTCAGGAGTTGCAAAAGTGGTGATTGCTGTGGCGTATTCCTGATTCGGGCTCCCCTGTGAAAGCTGAGGCGGAGAGCAGAGGGCTGTGATTCTCGTGACTAATGAATGAATGATGTCACCAGGTTGGTTCCCGAGGCAGGAAATCCATCCAAAATAGTTTAGTTTCAATACAGAAAGTGCATTTACGTGCACAGAGTAAGCTGAAAGTAAGGGATTCTTTCACCACCAACTTTTCGGTCTAATCTATGGCTATACTGTAAAAAGTAGAAGAAAAAACCATAGTCCCTCCCATTCCCCGCTAAAACGAACAAAATAGCTACTTTGTCTTGTTGCATACAGGCTTTTCGGTGTGCTTGTCCATCCTGGGAGGGAACACGAGAGCTGCCTGCGCTCCCCACTCGCACACTGCGGCGCGATGCTCGCGGGGTGTCTCGGGCATCCATCCACTCGTGTTCCCCCGTCCCACGGGCGCTGCCGAGCGGCGGAGTGGGCCGGGACCACCGCGGGTGCGATGCGGGGCTCTGCTGCGACACGTCGCTAGTGACACAACAGAGACTTGCCCGCAGGACAGAAAACCGTGGCACCCCCACGCCTAACAAATTCCTGCGTGTGTGAGGATGCCTCTGGCTTGGCTAAGCGTTGGCAGGAGCGCAGCCGTAACATTGCACAGCACGCATGCCTTCCCCAGAGCAACCGGGATTCCCCCTCCTCTCCTCTCCAGAGCCCACTTCTGAAAGAGCTGGCTCATCCCTGCTGTCAGATGAAGCCGTTTCCTGAACGCGCGGGTTTGAGTCACTTGGGCTGGATGAGGCTTTAACTCCTCCCTCACCGGGCTCGAATTTGTGCGTAGCCGGGGCACCGGGGGGTGGGGGCGGCGCCGGCCGCGCTCGCTNACACGCGTGCCGGGCTCCCCGCACCCCGCCCCGCCGCCGCCCCTGGGGTCTCCAGCGCCCCGAGGTCGTCATAAAAACCCCACATTTCCTTTGTAATTCCTTCTTTTTCTTTTGGGGGGTGGGGGAGGCGGGAATAATTTGGAAGTCTGATAGTGTGTGGGAAATGATTACATCAGTCGGAGGGAGGGCTAGGATTGGTCTGCACGGTGTGGTTTGATTCACTACCGCAAAGATTGCGTGTAACCCTTTGAGTGGAGCTCTGGCAGAGTTGTTTCCCTCCCCAGAAACAGTCCCCATAGCAGGGGCTACGTGACAGGTAGGGTACGGCCGCCCCTGACGCCGCCGGCACCCCGGGCGCCCAGCCGCAGGCTGCAGAGGGTCGGCGGAGGCAGAGAACTAACTCTCAAGAGGCAATCCCCATTTAAAATGCCATCTTGTTCTTCCGACTGCTGCCTTTTACGTGCCGTTGAGGTAAGATTTTCCATATCGAATTACCCTCCAGGTTTTTGTTAGACTCTCCTTCTCTCGCTAGGATGCGGAGCGTTTTAAACACGGAGTTGATTTAAATCTGGGACCTGCTCTTTTGCCCGGAGAAATAATTTTGCGGGAAGTGTCTCTCGCTTGAGCAGAACAATGCAAAGAGGAAAGCATCTGTATAATTCAGGAGGTGGGGGAGAAGGTTCTTGACTTGTTCTCTCATCCCCGTTGATATTTAGGATGCGCAGCGTATGCACGATCGGTTTCAAACTACTTTCAAGCTAGGATCAAAAGAGAAGTCAGGGCAGGTGGAGAAATGTGTGGACTGTGCTAGGTAATTGGTTTGCCGGCAAACTGCAAGTGGGACTTCCCCACATGAAACAATCAAAAGTTAGTGGGGAACAAGAGAGCCCTTTTTAATCTTTGGGGTCTTTGGCCTGCTCCTCTGTGACTGTTCAGAGGCCTCCGACGGGATCGCAACGAAAATTGTGTGTGTTCGACTGGATGTGATTTCTCTTGCCCACTGTTGCCAAAGTACTCTCTCGACATTGTTTCACGTTTGCATACCTTACACAGCTTTATACAGAACCTGCTCTCTCACTTCTCCTGTGTACGTGGTCATATTAACTCTGCTGAATCTTTGTTTAGTGCAGGGAGGTGTTGGGGAGGGGGGAGGGGAAATAGGTCTAGGGGGCATCGAGAGAAAGTGTTATAAAGTGAATCATCCATTTCATTTGTCCTGGCTGCCAAGGTGCTTGGAACCCTCACACCAAGAGGATGATGCTTTTCTACAGTAGCTGTGTGGTTTGCCTATGTTCAGAGCTGTTGATCTGTAAGTGTACCCTTTATGTTGCAGGATGTAAAAGTCTTTAGTGAAGATGGAACAAGCAAAGTGGTCGAGATTCTAGCAGACATGACAGCCAGGGACCTCTGTCAGCTGCTCGTTTACAAAAGTCATTGTGTGGATGATAACAGCTGGACTCTAGTGGAGCATCACCCTCACCTAGGATTAGGTAGGGAATGGTCAAAGGGGTGGCATGGTTACCTGGGAACATAAAACATGTGTAATTCATATAAATGTGCTTCCAGACTGAACGTTTTCTTTTCACACTGCTTTTATTTGTACAATTAGCTGAAGTCACATACGTGCTTTCTGTGTATTACAATTTGATGTGTTAAGCGTTTAAGCCATTTAAAGTCCTTCCCTTATTTCCCATCATCTGTTTTTTTTTATTATAAAAAAAGAAGAATTGTCTAATCTTCACGCTAGCGCTCTATTGCTACCTTGCTGTGTCTGAAGCTATTGCAAATAAACAGCTTAGGCAAATTAAGCTTGATCCTTAGAGTACAGTCCTATGAAACAGCTCAGCTCATCACCAGCTGGGAGACCTGGGTGAACAGACTCAGCCTTACATACCTACAGTAATGCTTATGAAAGCTTGACATGCTGAGGTGGGGGAGGGGGTTGGCTAAACTTGACTTCAGGCAGGGAAAAAATGGTGGCACCACCCGCAAATCCATGGGCAATTTCTGGACCAGCGGTGGTATCTGCTCTCCAGGCAGCAGCTCCTCCACCTGATTGAAATTAAGGTGTCATGGTTACAGTTTCAAGAAGGCAGCAAGAGGAAGAACCGTGGGGAATTAAATAACACCGTGAATTGGTTTAATTACAGTACCTGAAAGGATCTCGTGTTATTCAGTCTTGCTTTTCCTGTTATTTTGTGGCACTGATTAGTTACAGGGTTCTGCTGTGCAGCTTGCAACAGCGTATCGCTCAGATAATGCTACCTATAATTCTCCATAGCGTACAATAAGGCTTTAAAAAGTGTAGCATTTGGAGTATTAGTCGATATACTTAATGGGGAATGTTTTTTCTAGAAAACAGAGGAAGGCAAAATCATAAGCTGCAATCGCCAGCACTGGAATTGTGAGTGCTATCTGTAGCTAACAGAGGGGGTTTATGTCTAAAAATGTAATTCAGAACCCTTATGCATTAAAAAAAAGGAAATGATTTGCTGCAAGTGTGATGCCTTAAACCAATACTGTTAAACACTAATAAATTCACTGCTCTGCAGACTAACGCTTAAAAAAACCCAAACACATCAGATATTCCGATTATTTAGTGCTTTTATTATCTCACCTAATGTAGAAATATATGAAAAAATTAACATGAAACACTCACTGGTCTATGTCTGTGATATACTTTCAGTTCTGAGGACATAGGATGAGGTGAAGAATTAAGGTATAAATTACAGAATCTTTATCTCCGTAGCTTAATATGCCACATGCGCTTCTAAAAACCTTTACAAATTTTCAGTTTTATCAATGCTCATTAAACTACCAGGCTCTCTTTTTCTATATTCTCTTTCCCATCATTGCTGATTACCAAGGTATTGTGTAAACAGAAGCCTTCTCCTTTGTAACCAACATCCTTCTCCTGCCAGATTCATTCAATGATGCCACAATTCAGTGTTTGTGACATCACAATAGCTTCCATGGTGACTAATTGTGCTGTCAAACTCTGGTGTGTGACATCTCTGAATGAATCGGGCAGGAGGCTGATTAGGAAATCAAAAGCTTCTGTTTACACACAAATAACTTGGTAATTAACAATGATGGGAAAAGAGCAAGATACTTATCGGGCTGCATTTATATACATGGGGACCTGCCTGCCTTGGACCTCTGTTTCACACTGAAGCACAAAGCAGGCCTCCAGAGAAACGGGGTGTGCAGGTTGGGGCTTCAGCAGCCACCAAACTTTGTTCCACAGGGCTCTCCCCAGGGCTGTCCCCTGTAGGCCACGCAGAAGATCTGTGTGAGAAGTAATGCAGCCTTTGGGGGTATAAAGCCAACAGACAAAGAAGAAAATATTTAAAAAATTGGAAAAAATATAATCATACAGATTTCACATATTTGAGAGGATGAGGAGAGAAAAAGGAATAAATGAGTTCATTTAACAGGAGACAACATCATCCAGTTTCTTGAATTTGGGGTCTAAAGTATACATACTCAAAAAACTTTAAATACCGCTTTTATGCTTCCACCAGTTTTGGTTGCAGTTTGAATTTTTTTATTATTTGGCTGCTTATTTCCAGCTCCTCTGTAACTTAAATGCTTTCCTGTATTTTGGAGCCTGTCAGCTCAAGGGTAGTCTGCAACCTGGATGAAGTTATCATCAAACATCTGATGGTCCATATTTTTTCCTCTAGATATAAGATTGCTAGTATAAGCATGAAACAATGGTGAATAAATACTGAGTGGGAAAAGAAATATGGTTTAAGAGCAGTCAGAATTCTGTGTTTCTAGAAGACATTATTTCTTATACAATACTTCCATGCTGACTTAATACTCTAGATTGATAGTCTTGAAGCTCACTGAAAGAGAGTTCTTCATTTAGTTCCCTATCTTTTTTTTTTTCCTTCCCATATTTTGCCTGATAGTACTTTCCAAAAGAGCTTGGTTTGCAAAACCAATTCATTGCCTTACTATAGGACAGACTAAAGGCTAAAGACAAGCTGAAAATTTTGAAGCCAGCTGCATATTTAGCATTGCGTTGGTCTTTGAGGTCATACTTTGTAAGAAACCCTCACCTCACTGTTCACTTCACACACATAGCCAAGTATATTCCATAAAAACACATGTTTATATTCCATATAAAATGTGTGCTTGCACATAACTTTAAGCAGCTATTTTACTGCACAAAATATTTGCGTTCTCACTGGAGGCATTGGTGTGACAATTTGCCATCAGACTTTCTTGATTTGACATTTAAAAGTGGTTCCTGCATCACTGTACCACTAATATCTAAAGCAAAGTTGTAGACAACATTTAAGCTGTCTATGAAATTTGAATTGGTCCCATTGTTTCATTTGCTGCTATAAATATACCTAACCTGTTTATAAAACATGGTAATCTCCCTGTGTTCTATTCCATGCTTAACTATCATTAATTTAGGATGGGGACAGAGTTCTATGTACCGAACATTAACAAAAATAATAATGGTTAAGACATTCACATGACTGTATGTGTTTGGACACTGGAAGAATCCCTCCCTACCTACAAACTTCATTTTTCCAGTTCCAGAATTGACTGTACACCTTACTAAATACAGTTGAAGCGAGAGAGAACGTCTTAGGGCTCTTAAATATGTGAGGATTAGAAGAAAGCATTGCTGCAGTTTTGTACCTAGATTTTTTTTGTTAACACGCATTGATTTCCCTTAATATGAGTGAATTAAAAGTGGAACAATTAAACACAGCACTTGCTTAAGTGCAAAATCAGGGTCGGCTATTTCAAATAGGGGTCAACCTGTCATTTGTAGTGATTCTCTGATTGGGAATTTTGGGCTATGCCTGTGCGTTGTTCATGATGGAATCCAGCTCCTTTTCCCACCTTGTATCACTTCCACAGTTCAGTAGAAATTCTGATAATAATGCAGGTTAACTTGGGTGGGGTGGGGGGAAAGTCTATTCCAGGAAGCGTGTAGAGGAGTGGGGCCTATCAGATGAACTGAAAGGATACATTTCTGGTCACTTCAACAGCAATGCCACTTGAAGACAGACTGACATCTATTGAACTGAAATTAACAGGCTGACATCTGTGCTTCTAGTTTTGTAGCAGGGAGCTCAAAGCAGAGCTGAGGCTGAGTTGCTGGTGTGTCAAGTTCATCCCGTTTGTACCAACCGAGTGCAAATTACCAAGCACTTCCCAAGAGTACAACTTCTATGAAGTAATAGCAAACTGACTAGGATTGGCTGCCTTTTTTTGCATGCACAAGCTATGAAATGCTGCACCTTTTCTCCAAGATGGCTTTGACCTTCAAAATGAAAATATAAACATTAAATCAGCAGGAGTATCACCACAGAATCTCAAAAGGGTCTTGATGTAGTAACAGACTACATCTAGGTCTGAAGCATCTAAGAAACAGGCTCTAATTATCTATACACAAACTAAATATTGAAATACAAAATCAATTGACAAATGTTCATCCATTTCCTCAGAACAGAATAAGCAGTTTTTCCCTGACAAGTAATTTTTAATGTGTTAGGAAAGCGAAGACCACAACTTTAGGTGGTGGCAGAACAAGACTGTAACAGGACATGGCTTTTTGGGGTTCATACTGTGATGAAGCTTCATACCAATGTAATTAAGTGTTGCTTGGAGAAAGCATAATTTTAAAAAATGGGTCCTTCACCCTCATAGGCCCACAGTCCTCATCACAGTGTGGAGATTTGACTTCACTAGTTGCTTAAAAACCATGATAGTAGCACCAGATTAGCAATACCTGAAACTTTCTCTGCAAAGCCCCTAGAAATGTGTAGATTTAGGTGATGAATGCTGAGGTGGTGCCAAATGTCCTTTATTAACAGCCAAAAAGAACTACACCTTCAAAGTGGAGTTAGGCCTGATACACTAAGAAGCAGCTCTTTGTTTGAGAGCAGCCCACTATGGAGGTTTTTCAATGTTAACCCCTTTGAAAACACAATCTATAGCAAAGCTGGACATCACAAATGCACAGAAAATGCTGAAGTCATCAATGAGCTGGTGATGACTGACAACCTAAGTGCAGGTGGAAAAGATGATGGGATCATTCAGTCATAGGTTAAATTTTCAGTCAAAGAGCACCACGTAATCTGCTGAGTTCAGTAATTCAAGTGATATTCCAGAGCTTGCTCCTTTTGAGATGCCAATGCCTGCTTGCTTTCTATCCTGAAAACACCCCAAAATAACTTGGATGGCACCCTGGCATTTCTTACTGTAGGAATACAAGGATTGCAGGAACACAAAGTGGGGAAGAGACTCTCCAAACTTCTCTGGTCGGCAAGTCACAGGCATTTTGTTGAAAGCTTTGCAAAAGTTACAATTCCTTTGACCTAATTTTTAAATTTTGTATTATGTGAGGCATGAAAGCACTGACTGGTTAAAACTTTTGAAAAATACCTAAGTATTTTCTCAGAAAGTTCTGAAGACTTGTCAAGATAATGAGTTCATTAAGTAGTGCACACTCAGTCAGTTGCCTTCTTTCTAGTTACTGCTTTCAGTGAATTGGGTTTGTTAAGCTATCTGTTCATGCTTTGATGTGCCATTCTTTTGACCAGAGAAGTGGTGGTTATGGGGAGTTACCTTGTAACCAAATCTAGAGCAGAAAATTGCCCTGTCATGTGTACAAAACATTTGTCTCTGTCAGTATTCCTGTAAAGTAGATCCTGTGACCTCTTTCATAATAAACCCCATTGTCTAGCATCTACAATGAAGGCCTGAAGTTCACCTTGCAATGAACTGGTTTTATAGAGTGTGATCAAATACAACACTGTATTTCTGTGATAGTTCAAGACCTAACAGTGGCCTTTCTGTAACTTCTTTCCCCCTTAAACCTGTCCACCTTCCCAGTTCCACAGCACACAACCAGCACCAAAAGAAGAGGTTTGTCTGTATTACTGTAGCTACTGCAAAAATCTATTCCTTTCTCAAAAGTCTGTGCTTATGAAGCCCTGATATAGGTATTCCTTGAAGAACATTACCATATAATGTTAAACTTTGTAATACATTACAAAGTAAAATATTGCCTCATGGCAATATGGTTTGAAAGTTAGAATGTGTTTTGCTAATTTCTTAAAAGGTAATGGAATTACACTGGGTTGTTTTAACTTCTGTTCTTAGTTGGTCTTACTCCTGCTGGTTGGCTCTGTGTTAACATCGTGTTCTTTTTCCACAGAGAGGTGCTTGGAAGATCATGAGCTCATAGTTCAAGTTGAATCCACAATGGGAAGTGAAAGTAAATTTTTGTTCAGGAAGAATTACGCAAAATATGAATTTTTCAAAAATCCCGTGGTGAGTCTCATTACTTAGTTGTTTACACCACAGAGGGGTGGATTACAGTAATATTGCTGGGCACTGTTATGTCTTAAACATTTATTATTAAAAAAATAGGCAATCAACTAATAGAATTCTTTCCAAATAAATTTTAACCGATGTTTAAATTCCTTGTACTTTCCTCCCAGCCTAAAAACCTCAAGTGTTTTCAAGTTACCAAATATATTTGTTTCAAAATGTCTGTAGTTATGTTGGAGAGTGACCAAGACTGGGAAATCTTCATTGGTTTAAGAAAAACAATTAGAAGTGCAATTTACTCATTATTGTCAAAGTTACTTGATTCAAAGCAAATTCATCACATAACAAGCAGTATCCAAACCTCTTAATTTCTGACCGTGATAATTAATAAAACACCAAACCCATCTGGGTAACTCCTAAAGCACTTAGTCCATACAAGGAATTTCCAGTTCATCATTATAAGTATTGAACATTGTTTCACCTGTGGCTGTGCTTTACTAGTGTGCTCTGCCTTCTTTAATGATCACAGTAGCTTGCCCTCTCTATGTCCTCAATATACCTATGCTTGAAAAGTACTGTATGCCATAGTTGTACCTATTCCTGCATTTGTAAGATCCTTTGAAGGTTGTAATTTTAAGCTGGTTACTGTGTAACTGCTTATCTGAGGATGGCTTTTTCACATTTTATCTAAACAATTACGTTGGAGAAGACTGTTGGCATGAACCAATGTCAGCTGGTGCAACCCATCGAGATAGCTGAGGAAGGGTAATCCAGAGGTGGTTAGGTAAGAACAGATTTTGGGTCAGTCAGGCATCTGTGATGAGGGAATAAAAAAAGATACACGAGGTCATGTTTAAACTCATTGCTGAATTAATGTGGATGATAAATCCCTTCCTTTGCTCGTAGATTCAAGTGCACAGTTGCTGCAGCCTCACATGTGTGCTTGCATGTACATGTGTCATCTGCTGGTGCTTGTTTCAGAGTCTGTGCCTTGACTTACTCTGTGAAACGTTTCTGTACATGGAGTGTTCCTAGTTTTCCACTTCTGTTGATCTCACCATCTGATAACCTAAGAACATCTGAGCATTGTACGGAAGTTTTGGTATCATAGGAGCTAGCGCATTAGTTTCATGTGGTATATTTTAATTAATAACAGAGCATGGGAGTAAAACCCAGAATGCTTGGCATTTAGTCCCAGGCTCCTGCAATCACAGAATAAATCATTCTTGTGGTGTAAGAATGCGAAGGCTCCCTATCCGTTGCATTAGCTGTTGCCATATGGCACTGTTTCTACTCAAGAGAGCCTGGTAAATGTTAGCTTTCATAACTCATTGTGCAATTTACCTGGCAGAAGGGCGACTCCTCTTCAGCCCTTCTCTTCATGCCCTAAAGACTGAAATTTATATTGCCTGAAGAGTGACAAATGTTCTAAACTGGAAATGTTTTTGTTGTGATTCATCTTGTTATAATCAGTCATTGTTTTATTTCAGGCATTTCTGTAGGTCTCCGTGCTTCAAATAATGTTTAAAAACTTCAAGAATGATTTCATGTCATTGCTGTGTATAGTAAGTTCAGTGTACCAAATTACGCAGGAATTTTACAACATAGCAGATGAAAGGGGAGCTGGAGGAATAAAACCGAAGTCAAGTCATTGGTGCAATAAGCAAGGAGTCACTGCACACTCAGCTTGTAGGACCATTCATCCTTTCCTTCCCAAGAAAGCAGAGGCTGTTAGAGATCCCAAAAGCCCTCAGTAGAAGAGGAAGTGAGAGGAAAATGCACTTACGAAATGCTGCATATCAGATATTTTAAAAACCCACAATCTGTCTGCATGGGCATCTGGTGAGCAGAAGGAAGGGAATAACTTCACTTGAAAAGCCCTAGTATTACTTTCTGTGTCAGGGGATCTCCAAATTGATTTAATAGTTATAGTTCCAAAAAATTAATGACCGGAAGAAGATGTCACTAGTTCACTGAAAGTCTTCAAATATAATGTGACTTCCAATTGTCTTCTTTTTGTGTCTAGAATTTCTTCCCAGAACAAATGGTTGCCTGGTGCCAGCAAACAAATGGCAGTATCCCACAGTCACAACTTTTGCAGGTACTGTAAATTATCTGTATGGACAAAGAAAGTTTTGGAACTGGAGGGGGAGGGGTTGAGAGGAAGGAAGGAAGGAAGGAAGGAAGGAAGGAAAGAGAGAGAGAGAGAGAGAAAGAAAGAAAGAAAGAAAGAAAGAAAGAAAGAAAGAAAGAAATTCACAAGTCTTAAAAATAATCAGTCAGAGAAAGACCAGTATAATGAATGAGCATATGGGTCTAATGTTGACAATACCTGACAAAGATCTTACCCAGTGGCATTGAGGTGTAAATTGTAAACACAGAGTATTCATAGTTATGGTCATACATATTTGTTCCATTAATACTCAACTTACTCTGTGGGTATTTGGTTTAGCCACCTAATGTTACTCGCAAACAGTCTTGGCAGATATATTTCTAGAAAAGCAGACATACCTCTTATAAAAGGCAAAACAGAAGTACTCTTCTTTACTCCACATCATAGCACAGGAGAAAATGCAAAGATGCAAGTGGATATTAGGAGAGGTGTTTGAGATGATGAGAGGTTTTGCTTTTGCTTTTTGTGTCCCATGTTTGTGCCTTGCAAGAATTGACAATAAGGACCAACTTCCCCATGGTTCAACCAACTAGCTACTCTTTTGTATAGAAAAGTAATGCCCCAAGAAGTAAGTGCAAGTAGAAATTTGTACACAGTATTTGCAAAGTAATCCCATTTAAACCTCCCCAGGTTAAATTGCAGGGGTGTGTTCCTTATGTCTGTGTGCTGGTAGAGCTGTGTGGTGGTGGCCTGTATGCTGCATTTATGCTGGAGTTTTGGTGTCACTCTGCAGTTTTGTGCTTGCTCATAAAGGAACCTGGCATAGTTGGTTGGCCTTCAAGGGTGGTGTTACAGGGTGGGCTGCCTCTCTGACCAGTAGTGGTTCCCTAAGATCTCTCGATTTTAGCACTCCAATCTAAGCTCATAGTCTAAATCCTTCTCATTCACTTGTTTTTGAAACCTGTGGACATTCAACTCCAGAGCCAAATTAAAACACAATTTATTAAAGAAGTACTGTACTAAGAATATACAACCTCTATGATGCCTGGAAGACAGTATCATGAATAGCAGGCAAATTATAAAGCACAAATAGATGAAGAATATAAACATACAAATAACTGATTTTAGCTTGATTTCTGTCATTTTGCATGTTTGCAAATATGCACTGACTCTCTGTTTAAAGACAAGTTTCTGCTGACTTTTGATCCAGAGCATTAATTGTGGGTGCACTAAATTAGCATCCACTTACATCTGGGAAACAAGCAAACAAACAAAAAATGAAGCCAGTTTCTGGAATTATAAATGAAACTCATATGCAATGCAATTGTAATCACGAATCAAAAGTGGCACGGAATGGCATTGCCACAGACTGGTAGGAAGAGAGGTCTTCACACCTTGGACCCTTCTTCCTGTAGTTTAAGTGGAGAATTGAATTTGCTTGTTAATAAAAGCAGCAGGGCTCCCCAGAAGAGTGAGGAGTTCTTGAAGATAGAAAAGTTTTGGGGGTAACTCAAGTGGTAGCAAAAGGAAAACAGTACAGCCTCGTGAGGTATGTTTGCTTCTGGGAAGGCTCAGAAAAATACAGTCCTGGAAAAGCACAAGTCATGGGGGTTAACAAAACAAGAGAGTGGGGGAAAGAGGGAGAGCAGATTTCCTCTAGTTCATTGTTTACCCATAAAAACCCTATTTTCATTAAAATTTTTCTATTAAGTACTTATTTTCTTTTAAAAAACACACAACCATTTTTCAGAATTTCAATGGCAATTGTAATTTATTGAAGGTAAACCTCCTGCAGCCATGTTGCATCTGAGGCCACCTTAAAAACTGAGCAATTTCTCTGGTTTTAATTACACACATAACAGGGAAGAATATTGAATATCATCTCATGATACCATATACTGCATTAAGAGTATTTTTAGTCATGACAATAGCATTAAAACCAATGGGATCTGTTTTCCCTAATCTCAACCTGGCTCAGACATGCAAAAAAGCTTACTATCTTAGTTTATGTTTGTTTTAACTGACTGGACAGAAAGAATCTATTCTCCTTTTGGTCTTTCCCTTTCACAGCTGAGAAGTGGATTCATAGTACAAATAGCAAGAAAATTGATTGTTCTTTCACATTCTGTTAGATGACATGGGGAGAAGGACTGGGGAAAAAAAAAAAAAAAAAAATGTTAATGCAAGTAAGAATTCTGACACAGGGCACTCTTTCTGGTTTTGTTTCCTGTGGACATTGTCCACACCAAAACACAACGTTTTAGAATTGCAGAGACATCTAGGCCAACCAGGTTTATGCATTTTTCTTCATAGATGTTGATTTATTAATTTGGCATTTAACTTCATGATAAGTCCTCTGTCATTTAAAAACCTGGCCTGTTGTAATAAGGGACCAGTCCATCAGTTCTCCTACCATAATTAATTCTTCCTTCCTGTGATATATCACAAATCAAATAATTTTGTATGTGGTCCCTCTACTCATGTCAAGAACTTAAATGCTTCTCAGTCCTGAAGTCTGGTATAATTGCTGGCACTTACTTGACTGCTCTACATTTCATTTTCAGTTAAATACTCTGTTGTCTGTTATGCCTCTTGTCTTGGGACAAATTGAAATCCTGAAATAGGCTCTTCCCTTTCAAAAACTTTAGGATAGGGATGGAGATTTTGGCCAATGTTTCCAAGTTAGACAATTTGCCAAAATTGTTGTGACAAGGTATTATTTTAAGAAATAATAAGCTTACTTTCTCTACCTTCAGGCCGGTTACAGGACAAATGAGGATACAGAGAAGCACTAGTTTTTTTGAGACTTAAGTCTTGATGCAGAGAATAGGAAGGTGTCACTTGCAGAAGGAGATGGCCAGGTAGATGCAATGGAGGAGCAGGAATTACATGTTTTGGTCATAAATTGGATTAAACATCTAGGTCAGTTGAAGCCTAGAAACTGCACCTCAAGTCAGCAAAGTGATTTGCCATTTTCTTTCCATTCTGCAAATACAGTGATAATTTTATAATTCATCCATATTATACAATGTTCATCTACATTTTCCTCTCCAACAGAACTTTTTAAACTCCAGTAGCTGCCCTGAAATTCAAGGTTTCTTGCATGTGAAAGAACTGGGTAGGAAATCATGGAAGAAACTGTTTATGTGTTTGAGGAGATCAGGACTTTATTGTTCTACAAAAGGAACTTCAAAGGTAAGATTAAAAAAGAAGTTGCACAGTACTAGCATGTGAAAGCATTTTCTGCTTTTACAGTGGTTTTTGTTTTTTGTTTTTTTTTTTAATTCTCCACACAATGTTCCCTTCTTTTGTTCCATAGAAAAAGATAAGTAAGCCATGATCAAATGTCAGTCAAGCCCTGGGCTCTCAGTGCATGAACACAGCCATACAGTTCCATTATAAAATAAAAACAAACCAGCCAGGTGAACATCACTGTGGCCACTAACGTTTTGCTAACCTTCAGATTTCTCTGGACCAGTGCAATAGGCCAGGCCTTTTTTTGCATGAGTACTTTGTGAGCTTCCTGTAGCAAGCACTTTCTGTTGGTAGGCTGATGTGTAAGGGCCTGTGCCATGGCCACTTGAGGCTGCCTGGGAGAGGAGCAGTGTTCGTGCACTGCCCTCTGTTGGAGGCTGGGCTTGAGAGACTGCAGAGCTTGCACAACACCTTCCAAAACCTTTCACTTACCTGTGCTAAATCACATTATTTCCCCAGGAGCCAAGACATTTGCAATTGCTGGCTGACCTAGAAGACAGCAATATCTTCTCATTGATAGCAGGCAAGAAGTTGTACAATGCCCCTGCAGAGTATGGATTTTGTATAAAGGTAAATCTCACTGAGCTCTTCCAAAGTTCCAGACCGTGTTGGTAGCTCAGAGTCACCCCAACCTCCCCCAGCTAAATGGGATTTGTATGTAAAACTCTGCAACCCTTTTCTGTCACAAGGACTTGATCTTTAACATCTTTCATTTGGCAGGCATGTCCTGTGAATCTTGTCATCATTCTATGTGACACTTTTAACACTTTATCTGGTGCTCCTTTGGTTTGGGAAATTTTTGTGCAAGAGCAGCTCAGTGCTGAAGCATGGTGTGCTTGTGAGGTGGCCTTGGTTCACCTCACAGATGAAAGCTTTTTCCAAGTTCCCTAATCAAACAGAAAAGTTTCTGTGGACGGCAAGCACCAAAACTATATAGCAGGAAAGGATCAGGCTCTGATGGGGTGCAATTTTACCATTATTGTGGGTCAGAGGTTTGCCTTTATTTAAGAGGAAGACTGTCTTGGAAAAATGAATATGAGAATAACCAGTTGCCTTTAAAGATTTTTAAAACTGTTGTGCTGAAAGATTCATTTGGAAAGTATTTCAAAGGTTTGAGAATTGTAATTTCCTGAGAAGAAAATAAGGCTGGGAGCTGGTTTTATGACAGTAATGAAGTAGTCTCCTTCCTAGCAACCGTTCCAGAGCTAGACAACAAGGGTTTGCCTCTAAGAGACTGGCTGCAGGGCAGATCCTGAACTGATAGAAGCAAACTTTCAGTTACCCTCAGTTACAGAAACTTTCATCCTTCATTTCAAAATGGGCATTTATAAAATTTCTCACAGATGTGAAAATAAAGCAAATGAGAAAAACCCAGACAAAACCCCAAACAAACAAACAAACAAACCCCAAAACAATAATAATAATAAACCAAACAACAAAACTGTGCCCTCATCTAGTTCTAGTATGGCCTGAGTACCTTGTTCCTATAAACTGCTAGGACTGCAGGTTGTTTCAAAGCATACAATCATAGAATAGCCTGAGTTGGAGGGGACCTACAAGGATCAATGACCCCAGCTTCTGAAAGTCAGGAGGCATCAGCATTTGATCTTGTTGGACCCAGCTGAGAAAGTGATTTCCTTCAAAGCATGCTCCACCTCTCCTGAGCTTTAAATTCAGTGCAGTGGGAGCTTTTTCTGGCTACTTCTTTAGAATAATACAGTACCTTGCCTTTACCCTGCTTACAGTGACTCTAAGCTTACAGTGTTGTTTGTTTTCTAATGAATGTATCTGACTTCCCTCTAACACGTTAAAGCCAAACAGAGTGAGAAATGAAACTAAGGAACTGCGGTTGTTGTGTGCTGAAGACGAGCAAAGCAGGACGTGCTGGATGACTGCCTTTCGACTCCTCAAGGTAGCTAATCTCTTCTACTTTTGCAAAGCTACACCTAGAGTTGAGTGGCATTTTTTATTTCATTCATGAGAAATTACCTATATGTTCTTAAATATCGTCTGCTCCAAAACAATATGGATAAGAGCCAAATGCCAAGCAGACCTGTCCCACCTAAGAATTTAAGTACGGGACTGAGATCTATTCCTTCCACATACGGATCAAGTGTAGTTTTAGTTTTAGATCCAAATTTGAGATAGGTGAATGAATTAAAAAACCTGCTTAACAAGGTATTTTCAAGTTATCATAAAGCTAAAGCAAATGTTTTCATAATGGTAAGTGGTTTCTCTTTACCAGAACAGAATGCCTTTAGCAATTTTTTTTTTGCATTTTTCTGAAGGTTCTATTAGAAGAAGTAACAGAAATAAGTAATCCTATATATGGGTGAAAGTTACTCATATCTGAGAGCAGGCAATGAAATTTCTTGATAATATGATAGGAGGCTTCACTGCTTTTTGAAACAAGATCAGAATGGAGGGAACTGAGGAGAAAGCTGACCAAATTGTACCCTTTGAAGGAGAGAACTTCCTGATCTTCATAGGAAAATGTGCATAAATTCTGCTTTGGTTCTAAGTCTTTTTCTGAATGTGCTGCTTTAAAAACTGCTGTGTTTTCCTCTCTACCTTACTATGTCCTATGTACAGAGAAAAAAATGACTTTGTTTTTTAAGACACACCAAAAGATGATTAAAGGTGTACTAGTCAGTGAAAATTAAGGCTTTGCCCCAAGGCTCTGTCCATAACCCTCCTTTTTATTCACCATCTCATTTAACTTTCCATAGTCCTATATTACCCTGTTTGGAAATTGTATAAACATTGCCTCCTGAATGTTTTAGAACATTCAGTAGGCAATGTTGCTCTACTTCAGCACAGTGCCTGTAGGGGAAGGCAATGAGTAGGTGTTTACCTACCATCCTAGCTACTACTCTTGCTAAAATTCATCACATTCAACCAAGGGCATGACTGGAAATCAATCACCTTATTATTTTAGGGATGAGAAGAGAACCAAGTCATAGTGAAATTTATTGAAAAAGCTAGTGAATTAGAGAGGTTCTTGTTTTTTATCAGTATGAAAACTGAGTTTGAATGTTGTGTCTGGAATTTTTTGAAGTTCTGGAGGGTAAAAAGAAGGGAATTAATATGTGTGTTCTGATCTCAACTGAAAGCTTGTGTTCTACAAGGAAAATATAGTGGTAGCTATAGTGTGGCAAAAATAACCTGTGTATATCACTCAAGCTTGTATTTTCTTAAATAAAACTTCTTGTGCGTATTTACTCTTTGATTGCCACCTGCCAATCACTATTACTCAATGCAAATGGCTTTGGGAGAGCTTCAGATCAGGAAGATATTAAACTGATAGCACCTTGCTCCAGTGTAAGTGGTATTATGAAACCACTACAGTTTGTTTCCTAGGGCTTATATTTGAATAATAATGTCCTTGTGTTTCTGTTGGCAGTATGGAATGCTACTGTATCAGAATTACAGAATTCCCCAGCAGCGAAAAGCCATGCTTCCACACTTTTCCACTCCAGTAGTAAGTGATGAACTTTCCCTCACTGATGTATGTTGTTGGAAAAGATACGCTTGCTTTTGCATTTTAAAAGTGGAAAATTCTACGCTAAGAAATGTAAATTCAGCATTGTGTAGCAAATCAATGTAAAGTTCATGTTTTGCATGAGTACAGTTTCTGTGGTTGGCTCTCCATTATCTTAGGCTTACATGATCCACATGATTGAAAAATCTTGGCTACGTCATGCTCTTTGAGATGTATGGCACAGAGACATCTGGCTGTCTCTGCAGAAGCCAGCTTAGGTCTGGCAAAACTAACACGTAGATTTCCTAAAATATGTTGGGCCAAGAGAGCTGACTGTTAACTACCTAAAAGGGAAGAGCCTATATTTGGATCCCAACTGGCCCTGAAAATGACTGGAATGTAGTAATAGGGCAAGTGGGCAACTTGAGCAAACAGATTTTATTCTGAGCCTTTGAATTGTCTCCCTCCCCTACAGTCAAAAAAGAAAAACCCTCTATTTTTGTGTCTGTGAATCTTTTGAAAAGGGAAAAAAATAAGATGTATTTTCTGTGCTGTTGAAGGAGGACTTTAGACAGTCTTCTGAAACCAAAACAGTTTGAAATGAAACTCTCAAGCTGGTTTTTCCTTTCCCTGTTTTTTGAAACAAGTGAAAATTCCTTTTCAGAGAAGTGTATCTGAAAACTCACTAGTAGCAATGGATTTTTCGGGGCAAATAGGAAGAGTTATTGAAAATCCTGCTGAAGCACAGAGTGCTGCCTTGGAAGAAGGACATGCTTGGAGGGTAGCTATCTTCTCTTCTTTTCTATTTTTGCAATCAGTAAGTGTCTGTTGAGAGCCAGAACACAGAGTGTGCTATGATGTTAGTGCAGTGCTGGTCACAGTATAGCTTAGCTCCGACCTGAAACAATCACACTGCAAGCATGCAGATCTGAAAGTCAATATCCATCTTTAGCAAAATTGTCACATTCACAACAACCTTCTACCACTGCTTCTCTGTCCCCCTAGTGTCCAGAGGAAAGTTGAGGGGGAAAGCAGACCCACCAGAACTTTACTGCCAGTTTGCAAAACCAGTCTCTGAGGAGGAATATGTCAAATTAAATGCTTCCCCACATGGAAGAGGCTGGGGCTCTGACTAATGGCTTGCTCCCAGTAAGTTTAATTGCAGAATATACAAGAGGCAGGACCTCTTGCAATGAAAACTGATGTAACTTGTTTATAGTGTCTTGTGGACAGACAGCTGCAGTACAAGTTTTCCCACATGCTCGTCTTTTAGGGAAAAGGAGTCATTACTGAAGCATTAGCTGGTGCTTTATGTACGGGAGGGAAATACTGCTTGATTTATTGAGTGCCTGGTGTTTTGCCTGAGCAGAAACATATCAGCCTTTTCTTTTTTTCTGTCTTTTTTTTCTTTTTTTTTTTTTTTAAAGATACTGAGCTTTCATCATTAACATCTGGCTTGTGTTTTAAGCCAACTGAAATGAGCTGCTGCTTGTAGATTAGCCCCCTTCAAAGTTGCATTTCTTTTTCTCATCCTTGCATTAAATCTGCCCAGCCCCCAGTTTCCTGTAAATTAAATCTATATTGCATGTGCACTAATTCTCTTCTCCTGAGGCGTTAGTGTGGATTTAACGGTAATTCATTTTCTCTATAGAAACGTAGCACAAGAATGAACATCTTGGGTAGCCAAAGTCCACTCCATCCTTCCACACTGAGTACAGGTAAATCCTGATGGTTTGTCACCATAGTACAGAGTCCTCTGTGGGTAAAGAAAAGGTACATTTCATCCAGACACAGAGTGCAGCCATGTACTACGAATGCCTTGATGTCAAATACAATCCTTATCAGTAGCTTCATTAACATGCCCTACCCATATGGACACTGTAGAGAGAACTTGTTTTCCTTTGATGGCCCACTCAAGTTTTTCTTTAGGACTAGTCTTTTTGAAACCTGTATTTTGTAAAAATAGACACTCCATAAATGTTTCCATTTAAAAGAATCCAGCAGTTAATTTGCCATTTTGGACAAGGAAAGTGAATGAGTGATCTTTTAATTTAAAGATTAGAAATAAGAGTTTTCAAAACAGAATTTGTTCCATAATAACTGAAAAAATGTGAAATATGCAAGTCCTCAACATTTCTTTGAGACTGTAAATTTATTAAAACAACAGGAAATTTCATATTAATATCCTAGACTTCTTGGAGGAAACACAGCTGTTTTCTCTTGCTATTGTGTTAACAGAATTTTAAAATACCATTTGAAAGATGAAACAACAAAAATGAAAATATTGGGGGATAACTTGACTCTTGAAAGTACCATCTAAAGTGCATTTCTTTATTTGAGATTTAGAGGGACTTGTTTCTAATCCATTATCTTATACATTGAGTTCTAAGGATTGTTAGTCCCAATATGTTCAAGAAACTATGAGAAAGCAGTATTATAAGAGACTTCTCTCATTTACATAATTGTATATCTGCAAATCGGAAAATATATGGAGATAATGCCTCTCTACTTGGTATATTAAGTAGATGCATTTTTTAATATTGATTCTTTTTTATATAGGTTGATGAATGATACTTTATATTCTGTAAGAGAACTATACCCACTTTTAAAATGTTTAAATAATTAGTATCTGGAAAAAAATGGCTCTGTGTGTAACTGTTTTTAACCATCCTCTCCCTCTTTTTCCTCTCTCCTCCAGTTATTCATAGGACACAGCACTGGTTTCATGGCAGAATCTCTAGAGAAGAATCTCACAGGATTATTAAGCAACAAGGGCTTGTAGATGGGTAGGTATTCTTGTTGTTCAGTATTTATGATCTGACAGTAAGCTTTATAGATGAGAGCACAACATCTGCTGTAATGGTTTACAGGTTTATGAGCACTTCTGAGTAATTTTGTTGTCTGTTGTCAGTAATCTGATTGTTGAGTAGTCCCATTATAACCTGCCTGGATTCCAAAAAGTCAGTGTGTGTTTGTAGGAGTGGATCCTAACTTCTAATTTGAAAAGGAAAATCTTAGGACTACACTTAAGTGTCTTTCTTTTTTTCCAACAGAGGCAGTCAAGTTTTAGATGATGTTAGAATTTAAAAATAGTTAATTCTTGTAATCTTCATTAAGGACATATTTTTCAGGCAAAGCTATACGTAACCATTTGCCAGCAAATTTATAATCAGCCATCCATACTCTTCTGCATGAATCAGAGCAGCTAATGGTGCTTGCTTACTATTTCTGTTCTAGAGCAAAGAAATGGAATTATCTGTTCCAGCACTC
>WEIU01018193.1:39910-95562 GCA_013389925.1 Aegithalos caudatus
ATATGTACTCTTAAAACTGTTGACTTGTAGCATTATGGCTGTAGTATATTGATGGCATATTAGTGGCATCCAGTCATGCAGAGACTGTATTAGATTCTATGCACAAATTTTTATTATTGGAGTGGTGGTTTGTTTTTTACAGCCTTTTGACTGTTTTCCTGAGGAAACTTACTGTTACTAAATAGAGTAGGACTGAACGACTACACCACCATTTTTTGTGAGAAGATACTTCTGCAGGTAGTCTTAGTATGACAAAAAAAAAAAAAAATTAAAAACCAGTGTTTTTAGCTTTATAGCTCCTTGAATTTTCAGACTGTTTCAAAGAGCTCTTTCGGTATAGTAAAGCTACAGTGACATAATGCTCTCCTGGGGATAGGGCATAAGAACAGAACCCCTTCTGCTTTTTGTAGGGCCATGAAAGTTTACACGGTGAGAAGGAACATGCTGGGAATAAAAACAGATTTGATTGTGAAGTAGCTGCTGGCAATATCATCCATTGAGGTAACTGGTGATCCCTGTGTCGTGTGCTACTGCATGCCAGTACCTGTGGCAGACAAGCATGCATCTCGCTCTGGTGCTGGTTTGTCATCAGAACTACTTTATTGTTAATGTTTAAATGAATTATTTAATGTTTACACAATAACTCCTTCTGATGATAAATCAGTATTAAAGTCAGACAAGTCCCACCTTGATCCTGCAGTTGCAACCAACCGTTCCTTCAGCAACTGTGTGAACTGAAGTGACTTCCCAGTGCTTGGTGCCATTAGCAACAGTGAGAAGTGTTCCACCCTGGGAACTTGCGGAGTGTAGTGTAGAACGGAGCATGTGTGAAATGGTAAATTATTTACACAGGCTAGTTAATCCTTAATATTTGCCACTGGGTTTGAAATCCTAGCCATCTGAAAGGGTAAAGAAGGAAAACCAATCCTATATTTTTAGGTCTTCATGTAGTGTTAAGAATAGCTTAAGACAAACCATAACCTGCCTGAGTCGTCCATATCAGCTTAAACTATGTCAATGGTATAGAAACACTGTATTTTAGTTTACAGAACACATTTAGTATTTTTTTCCATTTAATGTCTAGATACTAAAAATGAAGAAACTTGATTTTGTTTTTAGTAGAAGCCTTTTTTTGTTTTGTTTTGTTTTGCATTTTTAATTGTACATAGTGAAATGAGTGTTCCTGCTTTCTAGACAATGTATTTTAAAACCTTGAAATTAAGCTAACTTAAGTCTGACTTCACTTTGCATGCTTCTATTTGGCCCCTATTAGGAGAAAAAAGATACTTGTATTGACTACATTACCAGTTTAATAAGACCATTTACGCTGTAGTTTTAAGTTTTTCTGTTTACATAGCTTAGTGACAAACATGCATTTTTCCCAGTAGGCGGATAGTATTTGCAGTGTTTCATATTTATAAAAAAAAAAAAACTTTGCATCTTATTTAAATTGAGAATAAAAGTTTGACTATGAACCATGATTTTTGTATGTAGATGGTTGACTTAGTATTTTGTACTCTTCCCAGCTAAAGTGAGCTGTTATGAGAAAGTGACCACCTTCAAAGTGGCAACAATCTTACTTAAGCAGATCACTGCTTTGTCTTCTTTCTGCTGGAAAACAGTCAATGCCACCTTAGTTTTCCAACAGATTCAGCTGGCTGCCAGCTCAGAATACCAAGGACTGAAGGACATTTGACTCTTATTTTTGTATTTAAATGACATGAATGTAAAGGGGATGCTCAGGGTTGTTTTGGAGCCTGTTGAATTTTTATCTTTTTGCCTGTGATTTTATTTTCTAAATAAATACTTCATGTAGCAATCTTGATATGTTGAGAAGGAAAATGCCAAACCATTTTGGTAATGAGGTTACTAGTTAAGTTATGTTACGATAGGTGTTAAAGTACAAAAAACTTTTTATTTGTTAATTAATCTTGAAGAAACACGTGCCTCAGTTTAGATGTTTTGTCTTATCTTTTCTGCACTAAATACCTGACAGTTTGACCAATCAATGCACCTTTCCAGTGGCAAGACTTGCTTATCGTAAATTATATTGTCACAATGCAAGATTTAGTGACTGTAAAATGGAATAAAGTTTAAAGTTTCAGGGAATGCAAAAGGTATTAACTTAAGAGACAAAACCTTTATTCAATATGCTTTGCTTCATACTGTAAATAGCTTTTTGGCTTGTGAACCTAATTGTAATCTTTCAGGTATTTTTGTACAAATAAGGGACTGATATTCTGTTTCTTGTAATTAGAAATAAACGTTAATACAATGCTATTCATTTTATATTGGAATGAATGTCATCCTTTTGATATATCAGTACACTCTGTATCTCTTGCCTTAATTCGGGTTAATTGGGTGGGTCATGTTAAACAGCTTTTATAGAGTGTGAAGAGGAAAACAAAGTCCCCAAGTTACCTTTATTCTGGCTGTTCTTTCTTTAAGATTCCTATTAGGATAGACTCCATTTTATTTAGAAAAAAACTTGTTCACTCCTTTTGTTTGAAAAAAAACAAACCTGGGATATTCTGCTATGATATTTACAATATTCATTTGGGAAGGCTGCTAGTATCCTATCAGAACAACTATGACCAACTTTCAGGTCATGAAGTTGTAACTCATTGAAAATGCACACTCTGCACAAAACACTTTATTGGCCTGATAGCTGTTGGTTCAGAAAACTTTTCAATACTACTTCCAGAAAGCAACTATTTACCCCTGTAATCTTTGGATTTGAGTGGTCTATCAGACTTCGTGTGGAAAAGCGCTATGTGCACAAAATACATCTTTACTTAAAAACTCCGGAGGGGTAGAGGAGTAGGGTGGAGGGATTGGTGGTTCTTCTGGCAGATAGGAAAACAGAAGGTTGGGAATATTTCACTTTTTAGTTTTTAGGACACGATCCTTTCCTGTTTCTTCCTTGTTAATCTGTAGAAGCCATCAAATTCATTCCACTTCAAAACTCTGTTACACTGGTTTCTGGATACTATGTCTCCATGTGACATCTCCATTGCACTACGGCATGAGTTAGCATGTTAGCATGATGAAATTCATTCATCAGCACATAGAGGCAAAGTACTTCCTTTGGATTTTGATATTCCTCGAGTTTTTTTCTATCTGGGCATACATGTTAAAGTGCTTAGAATTCCCCATCCTGCATGCAGTAACTTATTTTTTTCACTAAGTTAACAAAGGGGACTGCTTGCTTACAAAAGGTTTGAGGATGCTTACTTCCTGCTTGGCTAGAGGAGGCCATACTAACATTGAAACTGACTCCCATTATGATCATTAAAAGTCACAGACAATAATTCTACACAAAGCTGTAAAAAAAAAATCAACACTGAAACCCCACCTTGCCTTATTGTTTATATTGCATTTGGAACAAACAAGATGGCATTAAAAAAAGCAACATGGTAAGAAGATCTCAGTAAGCCTGCCCTGTGGCAAGCTAATGCTGTCAGCATGTTTGTCCAAACTTCCCACCTCTGTGCAGATGCAAAATGATACCTGTGAAATCTGGCCCTTGGCATTAGCAGTGGGTACTTGGGCTATCAGAACATCACCAGTACAAGAAGTGTGTCTGTGGTACAGATTTGAATTACTTGCCTCTGATAGGTTTTGCTTCTTTTACATTAGTTGCAGAGCAACAGACATGATCAGACATCTAATCCCACATAAAGCATTCTAGCATGAAGTTCACCAGGCAAAACAGCTTAAATGCATTCAGGCCTACAAGTTAATTCCTATCAGACTCATTTTTACAGCCTGTGGCTACAGGATTTTCATCCTAATACAAAGAACCCTTAAATTAGAATTACTTTAATACTAAATGGTTGTTTCAGCCTGTACCTGCAAAACCAGATGAGAAAAACATCACCAGATGAGCCATTTCCCTTCAAGTTGAACTTTAGATGACATTTGGTCTTTGTTACTGCTAATTTAGTAATGCTTTAATCTGGTTTGTCAATGTCCAGTCTGTAGACTGCTTTGTGTCTCAGTCATTGTTTTTCTGGCATCTTGGAAAGTTTAGTAACAGTGTCAGCAGATGGAGAAAAAAGATATCTTCCTCTGAAATATCCATGCTGCCTTAATTTGGGTTGATTCTGCATCCTAAATCTTAAGTCTTCCTTCCTTAACTTGAAGCACAATTAATTAGTATTTGGAAATCCAACATAACCACAACTATGTCCAAGATCTGAATGATTTTCATTAGATATTGTGATTAGTCACATCTGAGACTTGAAAATTAATTTGTTTGTATAATACACATTGCAAACCCTTAGCCCAAAGACATTTCTGCTCCAATTGCTTGTCATTTTGCACAGGTACCAGCAGATGTTTTAGCAAGAAACATAGGTCCACACAAGACACTAAGCTGTGATTAACAGGGTCTTACAACACTTGATAGTGTTGTAAGTGTTGCCCAGGTTTGTTCTGCTTTTCTATAATCAGGTTTTCCATCCCTTGGCTGCAAGATCCTGGTGCCACAATTGAGGAATAGAAAGGTGCAATTACAAACAATTGCTGGCCCTGAGCAAAACTACAGCCTCATGGGTCCTGAAGCTCAGCTTGGCTGTGCTCAGAGGTACAGCTCCTTAGAGCTCAGAAGAGAGACAGGGAGAGAAGTGGAAGGGAAAAAAGAATCACTCTTGGGCAGTTTTGTCCAAGGGGTGGTTTGGGTGTGACTAGGGACACAGTGAAGACAATTGTTGTGATGCCCTGAGTGCTGCTCACCACTCCCCAAGAGTCAGTTTCCCCTCCTCTTCCCTCAAACTTGTGAAGACACTTCTACATAAAGACTCCCATTGTATTTGCCCTTTGAAACACATTCTCCAGAGGTGTTAGGACTGGCATCTTGCATTACCAAAGAGAGAAACAGCAGTGGAGTTGGTGTTCTCTACAACCTGCCCGTTCTCTAAAACAGCCTATCCAACTGCCGTCAGAAGAAAAGGAAGGTGAGAGTATGGTGCTATGGTTCTGCCAAGAGCAATGATCATTAAAGCAAATATCTAAGCACAGTCCTGAAAGTGTACAATATCATTGTTCCACAAAGAATCCTAGGCACATCCTATTTTTAAAGAATGTAATTATTTAGACCTTTTTGTTATTCGATTACCTCCATAGTACTTCTCTTTGCTGCTGAATTTGTGCATGATAATAATGTGCTCTGTGTGACTTACCAACTCCCAGCTTTCAAGGTTGCTGTAGCACTCTCAGAATCAAAAACAAATACAGAAACAAGGCAAGCTGTGAGGATTAGAGCTTCCTAAAAAGTAACTCCACAACACATCTAGTTATGAAAGAATGTAAATTGGTAATTATAGATTGGTGGATAGAAGAATTATTTGAGGGGTTTTTTTTTCACTAGACAATAAGGTTTGTGAAAACAGCTGGCTAAACAAGGGTGAAAATCACTGAAGGCTCATAAAGTTTTCCTTAAAATACTTCAAATCAATTGCTGGAACAAGCACTTGACCTGCTCTAGAAAACAGAGTGCTTCAGAGAAATGCATGTACCTGAGGAGGGATTGCATCCTCTCTCCCTGAAAGTATAAGAGAGCAAGAACTCCAATGACAGCAGAAAAGGAGACTTAGGATGCTCTAGAAATGGAAGACATGAGGGTCAGAGGAACAATCAAATATATAATAAAACAGTTTAGTGAGCTGGTATAATAGATTTATAGATAAACATAGGCAGCTGAGCAAAAACAAAACACTTAATTATGAGTTTGTTTTTTTTTTTNTAAGTCACCTGAAGTATGCAGAGGACCAGTTCAGGAAAACCAGAAATATTTCTCCGTAAACTGCTAATACAATCTCTTGCATTGTCCACCACAAAATGTAGCATGTGACAAAAGTTCACATGGGTTCAAAAAGAGCTTTGTTCACATCATGATAGAGAAAACTCAGCGGATGGATAATAACTATAAAAATACCATCTTTTCTCTGAAAGTCCATTGGTCATGTGTCACCAAGTGCCAGGAGCAGTCTTCAGGGGAAAGGAAGAATCATTACTTGACAACACATATGTAAGTACATCTTCCCTGCATGTCCACGACTAAGACAAGGTCTAGAGATACTTTTTATCTGATCCAGTAATGTGCCCACAAGAGGGCTGGCTTAAACAGAAGCAACTGAAGACCTGAAGAATGACCAAGAAAACCTGTTCTACAGTCAAGTAGAAGTGGAAGTGCTCCCTTTTTAGGGACTGAATTAAGGCTGTACTTAGTGAAACAGCCATGTAAGTACTGAATTTGCTTCCTACCACCCCCTGAGGAAGTGATGCCTCCAGGGTCTGCAACATCTGTCCTGTGCTCGTGTGCCTTCCCCTGCTCTAGCCTGCCACTGGGAGGGTTTGCTGCCGGTGTGGGGGCTGCCACAGCAGAGCTGAGTCCATCAGGGCCCTGAAGTTGTTCAAGAGTAGTGTCTGGCTTCATTCAGCCTCAAAACTGGGTCATAATTGACAGGCACTGAGCTCTAAAATGAGCTTTAATCAGAGAATAGGTGCTACTCCCTTTTAAGTCCGAAGTGAGTATAACTCTCTGCATGCAAATGGGTATCTCTGGGCATTTTTGTTCAGCGGTGCATAGGGACGTGTTGTGAAGGGTTCTCCCGGGTAAAACGCAGGTTTTCTTTACGCCACTGACATCTGGGGAACAGAAAGGGGCGTGCACCTGCTCAAGCCAGGTGATTTTTCTTGCTAGAAGCTATGGTGCAGCCGCAGAGAGAGCGCTGTGCTGGGGTGGGCAGGCTGGATGTGGGTGGTACATGGGGAGCTGTCGAGGCTCTCCAAAGGTACCCGCTGCTGTTCAGGCAGGGATAGAATGGAAAGAGTAAATCACAGAATTTTTACGGTAGGAAGGGATCTCTGGAGATCATCCAGACCAAACTCCACTGCCATGGCACAGTCATGTAGATCAGGTTACACACGAACGTGTCCGGGTGGGTTTTGAATGGCTCCAGACAGGAAGAGTCCACAACCTCCCTGAGCAGCCTTTTCCACCCTCAATGTAAAGAAGTTCTTCTTCATGTTGAGGTGGAACTTGTGTTTTAGTTTATGGCCATTGCTCCTCATCCTGTCTCTGGGCACCACTGAAAAAAGAGCCTGGCACCACATTCTCTTGACACCCACCCTGGAGGCATTTGTGTGCACTGATGAGATCAAATGCTGGTGCCCAGCCCAGTTCCATGCCGCCCTGGATGCAGCAGCAGCAGGCGGCAGAGGGTGGCTGGGCTCTGTCCTGCCCCAGTGAGGGGCTCACCCGGGCTGGCCCCAGGCAGCTGCTGCCCTGCCGGGGGCCCGGAGGGGCTGCGGACCGCCTCTGACAAACAGGAGCTGGTGACAATGGAATCCCGTTTTGCTGATTTCTAGTCTCCGATTCTGACAAGTCTAAATCCTGGACTAAGTCACATCAGCGCGGACCAGCTGACATAAATCCCGGGCTGTGCCCGGCCGCAGAGCTGGGACAGGCCGAGCTGGCGAGGCCGGGGCGCCGCGGGCACAGCAGGCTCTGTCCCCTGCCCCGGGCCGGCAGAGGGCGCGGCGCACGGGCCTGCCCCACACCAGGGAGCGTTCGGGGTTTTCCCGTGGCTGGGGTTCCTTGGCTTTATGGCGGCACCCTGGGCGTCGTCTCCTGTGAAATTGCTGAAAAACAGCTCTAAGCGCAGGCAGGGGCGACTGCATCAAACGGCAGCGCTGCCGCACGGCGGGCACCGGCCCCCCGCCAAGGGCAGCATGTCCCGGTTTGTGGAAATGAGGGTTCCCCTCTCCGGGCAGTGCCCCTGAGGCACCGGCAGGCGGGAGCCGCCAGGCAGCCGCTGCCCCGGGAGCTCTGGCTCTGGGCTTTCCCAAATTGTCCCAACTCGCTTGCTCGTGTGACTCGCCAGACATCTCCGTGGCGCGGACATGCTCGCCGGCGGAGTAAGGATATGCCGGGGCTGCTGGTCCGCTCCATCCCACGTCTCGTTGGGCTTTTCACCTTAAGCTCCGTGGATAAGTGAGAAATCCCACATCCCTCCTATCGCAACTGAATCGCGGCTGAACGAGCCCGCAGGTTTTGTGGTTTCCCCGTGTAGAGAAAGAGCAGCTGATAAAGCTGTCCTAGGGCCACGCCTGGTTAATGGTTAACGAAGGAGTGAGTGCAGGTCGAGCACAGTACCAGTGAAGCCCCGATAGTTGCTGGAAATGCCTTAGGAATTTCTTGAGATTAAAATTCCTTAGCCACTTCTGGTGACCTCTTCTTCACAGGGTGACTGTGAACTACAGGGAACTGTAGGGACCTAAAACCAATACCTGTTTCCAAGATACCTGGAAAAGGAGTGAAATCCCCAAAGAGGTAAGGATATATTTGGTAATGTCAGGAAGTGAAGCTACCTCTGTACTTTTAGCAAATAATCTGATCCAACAAATCCACATAATTTGTTAGGTATTAAACTAGTCAGTGTTTAGAAGTGGAGCATAATATGCTACATGTAAATATTTTAATTGACTTGTGCTTAAGCCAGTTTTGATGAAAAACTCAGGAGTTCATGAAGTATTTTGAAAGCAAAGCTTTGCAATTCGCAACATTTTTTAAGGCAACCTCTTCCGCTGCTAAAAATTGAGTTGAAGGCACTGGTGCTTAAGGGAAGCAGTCTGAAGGGATGGCAGTACCAGTAACTGATGTACTGGGCAGTCTTGGAGCTGGATCTCAGCTGACAAGGTAATTTTATTAATCTTTTCAAATTTGGTCAGAAAAAAAAGTTTTTATTTGTGTGAAAATTTTGTGCTCCTAGTCTTTGAGCTTGGTTTCATTGTAAACCTGTATCCTCTTGTAGAGAGCATTTTTATGGCTCAGGGACTGAAGTGATCTTCCTATGTTGACACTACAATTTTATGTGAGGCTAAATGTGAAACAGCAGAAATTATTACAGCATTGCTGGGATTCGAAGAGTAAGAAGATGCTGAAATTGGAAAAGGAAAGGAGAAGTAAAATGACAATCACTATTTACATTACAGAAATATACTGGTTATGTCAATGGTAAATAAAAGGGAAGAAGAAGATGCTCTAATGAAAGTTCAATGAAAAACAGATTTGCAGTATATGTGTGATACATGCTGGAAGGTTTCCTTGGGTGAGTGACGCCTTAAGGAAGAGCAGCCTGGAATTCTGATGTTCAAAATGTGCATCCCCCACCAGCAACCCAAAGTGAGGAAACTGGAATTTCTTGCTAAAATTGCTAGAGGCTGTTTCAATTTGTAAGAGAATTTCTTTGATTGGACAATTGATACCCATCAATGGTACATTCTGTGTTGCTTCAGCATATGTTTCTTACTCTGTTCTTCCCATTATGCTGTGTCCAGCTCTGAGCCCCTCAATTTATGAAGAACATTGAGGTGCTCAAATGCATTCAGAGGGGCAGCAAGGCTGGAGAAAGGCCTGGAACCCAAGCCCTTTGAAGAATGGCTGAGGGAGCTGGTGTTGTTTAGCCTGGAAAAAAGGAGACTCAGGGGAGACCTTATCACTCTCTACAACTGCCTGAAAGGAGTTTGTAGCCAGGTGGGGGTCCCTCTCTTCTCCCAGGCAACTGCTGACAGAATGAGAGGCCACAGTCTTAAGCTGTGCCAGGGCAAGTTTAGGTTAGACTTTGGGAAAAAATTCTTCACTGAAAGAGTGATTGGGCACTAGAATCATCTGCTCAAGTGATGGAGTCACCATCCCTTGATGAGTTAAAAAAAAGCCTGGATGTGGCACTCAGTGCCATGGTTTAGTTGATGAGGAGGTGTTAGGTCATTTGTTGGGTTTGATGATCTCAAAGGTCTTTTCCAACCTAGTTCATTCTGTGATTCTGTGATTCTGTGAAGAACTGCGCACCTCATCCTTCTGAGGTACAAAAAAGGTGCATTTTTTCAATCACAGATAATATATTGTGTAATCAGAAAAATACATGGCCAACAGTATTTCATTATTGCTGAGTGAAAAAAAAAGTTCAACATATACAACAAACTCAATTTACTTCCAGCATATTGTAATCCCAGTCCTGTTACTCATCTCAACTGTCTGTTGCCTCTGCATGTCCACAGTCCTCCAGTGTTCCTCTGATGAGTGTCTCCCCATTAAACCAGTTCATGCTGATTATGTTTTTTTCTCCTAGAAGTGATATCTTTCCTGTAGAAAATTTTGAAAAGAAACAACTAATTTGTTGTACTTTTTCACCTTTCTTGATACTGTATGGATTATATCGCTATCTATTCAAAACCAAATGAATGAACAGGAGAAGAAATATTATGGTAAATAGTCATTTCTTGGAAAATAAATGGGGATTTTAGTGTTAGGCTCTTTGTTAGAGAGCTGGCAAGAGCATTGTATGGTTAAAAGGTTGCTCTTAAAATTTATTATCAAATAATACTCTATTATTCCCCTTTTCCCCCTCACTCTCAGTTTGTTTTGAAAGGAACATTTTGTTTTAAAATTCAGGGCAAATTTGCTAAGCTTTGTGAAGCTGTAAATAGAAATTAGTTTTATCTTTCCTGGTTGCATGTTTTCAGAGGAATTAGGTGGTTTACATGGAGTCAAATGCAGTGTAATGTTATTATTCTTGTATTACGTCAGACATATTACTTTATTCCTGAATTTATTTTTTACAGCTTCAGAGGCAGACAGAGAGATTCTGTCCCTCAGACTGATGCAAGGATTAATGGCAGCACATGATTTTTTTTTTCATTTATTCTCCCTCAGGAAGTGCTGTGCTGTGAATCTCAGTGTAGGAACATGGGATGTCTTGAAGGCAAAGATGTGACTCCAGTACTGTGTCACCTATCAAAACAGCCTCTGCAGAGGATGTATCTCCCCATCTGTTAGGCACAGCCTATCTTTGCAAGACTGGATGTGAAGCAGAGAGGTTAAGAAGGTTTTGAAGTGTTTTGAGCAAAGATAAGGTGGAAAGGTTTCAGTCACTGAAAGGAGTATAAGGAGGGAGGACATGGGACTCGTCTGATCTTAACACTGGAGGCAACTGAAGCCATAGTAACAGCGACTGTGCATTCCAGTAGAAGCTGGAATATGTATAACCCTAAGTGAGGGTTATTATTAGCATTTCAGAGTTTCAAGCCAGTCGTGCCAAACTTGGGTTTGTGACATTCCTTATGCTTCAGAATTTTTTTTTTTTTTTTTTTTATATACCAAGTACCATCTACTGTCTGATTGCTAGGGCAACGTCAAGCACTGGTGTCAGCAATACTGGCAGATAATTTGGAGTTCACTTTATAAAAAAGAAGGGAATAATCACTTCCTGCTTGGTAGACAGGATATAAGTAGTATTCTAAAACTGGTGGAAAAAGAGGTCCTAGAAAAAAAATGCACTGGAGTGTATAGTTAGGAAGCCTAGAAATTCAGTGTCAGAGTAATGCTGCTGCTAAGTCGCTTATAACACCTCCATATGTTTTGGCCTCACTTGCACTCAGTTATGCTGTTGACAAACTGTTTCATTTAAACCTCACAGTTTTTAGATTTTCTTTTTTCTGACACATGACAGCGCAGGTACAGTTAATGTGACATAAGAGGGAAGCATCGTTACTGTGACTACTTAGTCATGCAAAAAAGCGAGATGGGAAATTACAGATATACTGCATATGGTGCTTTCTGCTTTTAAAAACAATCTGAGCTCAGAGAAGTAGAAAGGATCCAGCTAATCGTAGAACCAGCTCTATGAATTTCAAGGCTAATATACATTTCCAGGCACATGGGACAAGCTGAAGACTGCTGAAATGCCAGCATGCTGGGAGAATGGCCGGCAGACACCTTTTCATCTCGGACAATACCCTAAAGGAAATGGCCTTTCAGTGTGGCAGATATTGTCCCTTTCTGTGCTGCTTCTTTAAAGGGAGGGAGAGAGAATGAATGCAAAGGATTTCAGAGGAGGTGTCATTTCTTTAACGGCATCCTGTGGGTGCATTATCTTGCAGAGACCTTTTTCTTTGTCTCTCAGTCTGATTAGCACATGTCTTTGTGCAGTTTTAAAATGCTTGGACAGTTTTCCCTGATGAAATACGTGTGCCTTCCAGCAGTTTTAAATTGCTCTTGATATGTTTGATACCCTTATACATCTGCAAACCCATCAGAATCTTGCTGAGTTCTTGACTATAGTTCTTCTTGTGGTAATTATATTTTCTACAGTTTTAACCACACATGATGTGAAAAAGTGTTTCCTTCTGTCTGTTTTTAATGTGCTAGCTTTAATTTCCCAGAATGGTCCCTCTTGGGCTTTTAGAATTTGAAAAACAGAAAAAGTTCTTTGTCTTCTCCCTGTACTCTTTCATTCACTTATCCTTTCCTTGGTTTCTCCCATGTTGTTCTGTTTTCAAAGCTAACCAGGCCCACTCATTTGAATCTTCCTCAGAGGACAGCATAAGTTCCTTTGAAGAGAAATTTTCTCTTATGCTCCAGGAGGACACCGAAGTCTTTTTTAAAGTAAAAACTTGAGAGAATATTGAATGTTCAAGAAATATTCCAACAATTGACCAAAAGTCAGAAGAATATTTTTCCTGTAATTCTCCAACTTGTTCTTGGATCCAAACTTCTTGCTATTCTTGATCATGCTACTTATTAAACAGAGGTTTTTATCCAACATTGGTTAGACTAAGTTTGACCCTTAAGACTTCTTAACCCTCCCTGTATCCTGTGTTACTTCAGATTATTTGTACTGAGCTTCCTGCAATTCTGTACTGACTATTCAGGATGTGACATTCCTAGCACTTCTCCCCAGTTCCTATGGCTGCATCTTTAATAGGAAAAAAGAAGAGGGGGGAGGGGATAATGGGATGGTGTAATGATACCCTTTCGCTGCAGGCTTTTGTATCTCACAAAAATAAAGGCCACCAGGTATTGCAGGTTTCATGTATTTCAGGCAGCTGAGGTAGAGGACTCTGAGACCTCCAGCTGTGGTTAAGATGGGACATAGAAAGAATGGACCAGAAAGAATTCTCACTGTAGTGATGGGTAGGGAGAGGTCTGAGATGGGAGATGATGAGTAAGCCTGTATTCTAATAAAAAACAAATATCTAAGAGAATTTGTGCGAAAGAGGAATATTGTGTGTATCTCTCTTATGAGGACAGGTTGAGGGAGCTGGGCCTGTTAAGTCTCCAGAGGAGAGGAGTGGGAGGGGCCCTCATTAATGTGTATAAATATCTGAAAGGAGGGTGTCCAGAGGATGGATCCAGGTTCTTCTCAGTGATGCTCTGCAATAGGGCAAGAGGTAACAGGCAGAAACTGATGCACAGAAAGTTCCACCTGAATATGAAGAAAAACTTCCTTGTGCAGGTGATTGAGCAGTGGAACAGGTTGCCCAGAGAAGTTGTGGAGTCTCCCTCACTGGAGATACTCACAGACCACCTGGACACTGTCCGGTGCCATTTGCTCTGCAATGACCCTGCTGGAGCAGGGAGGTTGGACCAGGTGACTGCTGTCTCCCTTCAGCCTGACCCATTCTGTGATTCTGTGGTGTGTTGCCCGTGATTATTGACACATACTGGAGATGTTCCATAAGACCATCATATTTGTTGTCCAGGTATAAAAGACCAACTAATTTCAAGGATTTTGCTTTGCAGGTGAAAGCACCCAGGTAACAAAATAATTGATTTTTGGAAAGAAAGAAATTATGGCTAGAGAATATCTTTTTGAAACATTTCTCGTGAAAAGTAGAAATTAGGAAGGTGTCATGGACATCTTCATATTAAATAGTCAAAGTTTAATAATTAAAAGGAACTCAGTCTTGATCTTAATATATGAAGAAAATTACTTCATATCAATAAGTTTCCAAAATAATGTGTAAATAAAATTTAATATCATAGTGTAGAATCAGATTAAATACTTGATTGTGAAAACTTGAAAACCTCTTCAGGACTGCTTAACACTATTATTATTACGTACCAATGATAAACTGGTGTATAAAGTCAAGCTTCATAACACATGTAGATACAGAACTCAGAAATAGATGTCCTGAGACCAAATACACTTTTTGGTATTCATTCACATTAATTAACCAATTCAACTGATTAATTCAAACTAACCTATTAAGCAATAGGAAGCATTTGTGAAGCTTTATAAACAATAATAGGATAAGCCCATCATTGAGGAATGTGCGCAGTCAAACAAAAAGCATTTTTTACCCCAGATAGAGTTCCAGTACAGGCATCCCCAGGCAGTCACCAGCCAGCAGCAGGGCCCTGGCCTGAGCCAGCAGGAAAAGTCAGCAACCTTTGACTGGATGCACGTGTTACACATAGTGCCGTGATTTTCCTTTTTTAATGTTTTTTTAGCACTTTAATCTTTTTTTCTTAAGGCATATTCTTCTGTTTCTTCAGTATTCTTTTCCTTTCAAGGAAATTTATAATGTAGGCATCTGTCCCTAAGATCCTCCTTTTTATCATCATACTAGAATTTATTTACTTAGCCATACATTCCTTGTTTGTTAAGCCTAATGACATACAGCCTTTGCTGAGGTGGGTATAGAAGTACATACTTATATATGTGAATCTTCTCTTACAAGATTTTTCAGACTCTCAAGAAGTCCTTCATTTGCTGGTTGCTAACATGACAGGTGCCTCACACGCTCTCTCTCCTGTTTTCTGTTGCCTTGCACATTCCAGGATTTATTTCTTGGCACTGCTCACGGAGGCAACGACTTGTCTCCTTGTTTGCCTGCCCTGCCAGCTCTTAAATGGGCCCTTTTGTGCCGTTCTCCTTGGGTAGCTGGGGACCAGCTACAAAGATGTTGATTCCTGAGCAAATGTTGCAGGACCACAACCTAAAGCCTGCCACACCTGCCAGGATAGGGGCCTATTGTTGTGCTAGGCTGCTGAAAATGGCATTTCTTATAATGAAAAGTTTAAAGTCAAAAAGTAAAACCCAGAGCCTTGCAAATGAGTTTTGTGCTAATGAAAGATAAGGCACAAAAAATAGAATGCATTATTATGATTGTATGTAAGTGTGAGGATTCTCTGTAGCTGCATCAGCAGCTCAGCTAGTTATAAGGCTGATCTCAAGAATATCTGCCCACGGCACACAACTGTTGTGTGAATTCATGCCCTGGGTTGTTCTTACGCCTACCTCTGCCTCCTCCTTTTCAAGGTTATTGATACATATTTCTATTGTACATTCTAATGAGTATGTTCCTGCCTTTGGGTGATTTCCATTCTAGCTCTTTCCAAAAATCTGAGATGCAAACATATTTTTTGTCTATTTAATTTTCCTTTTCCTAAAAAGAAAATATTTTTTTACCACTGCAGTAATTTGTTACCATGTTGACTGCTGTTCTGTTCAGCCCAGTAATTACTTAATTGCACACTAGTCCTTAAATGACTTGAAGATTGAGTGCTGAACTACTCATTTGCTACTACTGTGGCTTTCTCACATGTTTCCTTTCAAGGTTAAAAAGAAAATAAGACAAGAAATGTCAGTCTTTTTTCCACAGCTTTTGCTTTATTCTTTTGGAAGGTTCTTTTGGACAATGTTTTTTTAATTTTTCAAGAGCAGATTTTTTTACGCTTTTGAATATATATTTCTTAAAAATACATTGTGTGCCCTTTTGGAGCAACAGTTTTTTATGTAATACATCTTTATGAATAGTCATTTTAAAGGCACATAAATTTGGTCAAAATTTCACAGCTGACAGATGGACTAAGATATTAAAGGTGGTATAGGGAAGCCAGTGTTATTAATATTATAAAATAAAAAAATGTTATGACTGATCAGTAAGTACTGGGTCTTAGTGCCTTCTTTCTCACCTGTTCTTATTTATCCTGGTCTTCATAGTGGCTGTCAAAAAAACACCTTTTGGTTACCATTTGATTTAGAAAATCATCCCTAATTTGAATGTTTCATTGATTGAGTGGCTGTTAAAAAAACACCTTTTGGTTACCATTTGATTTAGAAAATCATCCCTAATTTGAATGTTTCATTGATTCTGAAACTTAAAATGCTCTTGATATTATGCAGGTTCTTTGGTGGACCTATAGGTTTGTTTATGCTGTTTTACTAGGAAAGGCATGTTGACACATCTTTAATTTATCTTGCTTGTTTTGAGGGTCAAGTTCCATCACAAGAATTAGGCTATGGAGGCTATTTCCTGCAAATTGCTTTCAAGTATTTATTTTTAGTGTACGTATGTTTGGTACACAAATTAAAAAAAAAAAAAAAAAAAAAAAAAGTTGTGTGAAGAAAGGTGCTTGCTGTTCTGAAGTTTTGAATGTCACTACATCAAGTTGTTACAACATAATTACAATACAAATAGTATCACATCTAGCACAGCTGACCTTGCTGTCAGGTTCTGATTTGTCATCTTTTTGTGGTTTCTGCTGCTCAGCACAACTCCATGTTAGAAGTGAATCCGGTACTTGTTTTCAGGAAAGGATTAGGGGTTTTATTTTTGAAAAAATACAGTTCCTACAGAAAACTGGTAGTTACTTTAGCAACAGAAGCCTCTGATAAGTTGTGGAGATGTTTTGAAATTGCTAAGATGATGAATCAAAATTTATTGCATCCAAAGCAGGCTAAAACATTCTTTTGCTCAAGAAAAGTACCTGTTAAAGGAAACTGGAAGGAAAACAGAACAAACATAGACATTAGAAGCACCATTCATTTATTTGAAAAATAGAAGGTAGGTTATTTTTTCAACCAAATAGGAAATGTTATGAACATGAATAGCTTATTCAATAGATGTTTTACGGGACAAACATAAAGAAAAATATGAAATAATAGGTAGTGCTAGATGATGGAATGTAACTGAACTGTGAGTACAGGAAGTTGTGTCGCCTGCTGTAAATTCAGACATCATTCCCTTCTTCACTGCACAGTGCCTCTGCACTCTCATTTCGATCTCAGGCCCAATATTCAACCCATTTTTCACATAAGAAAAGAATTGATTTTCGATGCCTGATGAGGATATGCACAGCTTCACTGTAAGAAAGCCCACAGCTCCACCTATCTCTATTTCAAATTTAACAGTCAGAACTATAGCAAATGTTCTGAATCTTAACATAGATTCTGGATCCCTTATTCCCCAATCTTCCACGTGCTGGTTGAGGATGCTTCTGGTCACCTGGTCATCACAGTTTTACAGCTTGTCTTCCTGGACAACAGCAGTAGCAGCCAGCAGAGCTGAAAGCTGCAGAGCTGAAGAGAACTGTATTGTCTTGAGCATCCAGAAATACTGCCAGGCTTTTTGTGACAGCTTACTATTCTAGCATTGGTAGAAACCAACTCTTCTTTGTAAGTATCCATTGAATATAGTATATAACACTATTTTTCATGGGGTTTTTTTCCAGTGAATGGGAAGTTAGGACATCATGTAATTAATCCTTTATTTAATGTAGCTTTGAGTTATATCCTTAATCTTAGCAGTGTTGCAGGATTGGAATGTGGTCGATATGCACTGTAGTTACAGCTGAAGAATCTTGAGTTAGGCATTTTTTTTAATATAGTAAATTAATTTTCACAATTATTCTTCTTGAAGACTACAGTCACATAAAATGTAGACCTGGGTTGTATGAGTTAATTATTGTGTAAGATAAAGTAAATAAATTATAATTTCAATGAATGATTAGTGTGATTTTACATGCTGAGCATACATATTAAGAAAGAAAATTGGCAACCAATGTAAAATATGCTTTAAAATCATTCACGAGTCAGAGAATGTAAATACATAGCTGTTTTCTTACATTTTGCTTCAATGGGCAACAGTAGTAGGTTTAGACTGGTGTGCTTTTGAAAGAGAAAAACTGAAAATATCCCCTAGAATTTGGCAGAAGCTATGGGCAGGTAAGTTGTTTCATTGTATTTTGCAATGTGTGGAACATGAAATGTGGTAGTGATTCTCCTTCCCTAAGCGTAATTTCACACCACTTTGCGTTCTTTGGGCACTGAAAAACAGTGAAAAAATGACATTTCTTAACCATGTCCTGCTGACTGAAGTTAGCCTGGTGGTAGAGGTGGGAGAGACTACTACAACTACACAGAACAAGATCACTAAATAAGAGAGTGCTTTTTTAAGAGTTGGCGGGAAGGAAGAAAACAGAAATCTCAGCATTTCCAGAACTTTCCTAGACTGTCTTTCAAAGAACTATGCAGAATATCAGACTGCTGTGAAAACAGTTTGCTTCTAGACTGGCACCATCTGACCTCAGCTCAGAGAAGTTTAAAATTTGTGCCTCTGACCAGAGAGAAACACTGCCAGAGTTTTGACAGAGGGTGCTGCCGCTTTAAACCTGGCTGTTTCGATTCCAAATCCAGCTGGAGCCAAACGCGGAGCACAGAAAAATAAGCTGGAAGAGAACAACCCTTTCTAGCAAAATATTTTATGGAAAATTCCTCTCAGAACTTACCCAGCATTTCACAGCATATGGCAAAGGCTTGTATCTATGCTTGAAAGCAGGAGCTTGAACTAAGACCTCTGAGTACAAATGTAATGAATACATTGGACTGTCCTTCTGATTTAACTGCCTGTCTCTGCCAGTAGATCCTGGCTAAATGAGAGCCTGTCTCTCCTAATGACAATGTGGAAGCTGTGATTATCTGAGGTGTGGAAGCGAACAAGATCATAAGGAGAACAGATGGCAAGCAGTTCTGAGTGGGGAGATGGCTGGCTGCACTGTGGTGAAGCTACCTGCAGCAGCTTAAGCTGTTATCTTTCCTGGCTCACTGTTTTGCCTCCTAGCTGGAGATGATTGCCTTTCTTGTGGAGTTGGCAGGGTGGAGCATGTGAACACTTGGTGGCTCTGTCACCTAATGTCACAGGGACAGGATGATTCTTTTAGGGATCCTTGGTAGAATGAGAATTTGGCACAGGGCTTTAGGTACAATTGGATCTTTATTACTACAATTAAACACTTAATTTTCAGCATGGTTTATTGTTATCTGCAATTTTTAGGATTTAATGTAATTTATAGTTGCACAGTTTTTATGAATTATACTTTCAGGTAAGCAAAATTTCTAATGATGATTGTAGCTTTCTTACTATCTGGAGTCTTTGTTTACACTTTTTGCCACTTGGTCCCTCTGCATATCGTGTCAAATTCTTAGTTATCAGTGCATCATACAATAATCATAATCTGGACTCAGACTTTACCCAGGAGAACATGATTCATTCAGTCTTCAGAGGAAAAGACAGCAGTGGCTGTGTCCCAGACCACTGGGGGAGCCTGGGTTTTGCTATCCAGCATCAAGCCTTGCAGCTGTTTGATTTTATAGACAGTGTCTCATGTACTATTACATTCCTGTGTTCCACAACAGGTGTCATCACATCCTGGTAGCAATTTTGCATGGGCAAATATTTTTTTCATAATGCTGACAGGGAATCTGGCTGTTCTGTAATGGTGGTCATCATATCTTGGTGAAAACTACAGTGTTGAAAAGGGGAAAAGAGAAGGAGGTGATATGCAACAGCACACATTATGACTGTCTTAGGAAATGGTGTTGGTTATGCTAACCATATTGGCAGGAATCAGGAGCAGGGTCACATGGCTCAGTGGAAAGACTCATCTTAGTGTAAATGCATCCCTGCATTCAAGCAGGTGTGCTGTGCATATGTATCACTCCCAGCTCTGTGACAAAGACAACAACCCAGAGCAGAAGGGAGCAATTACCTTACTCATTGCTTTAGCTGTGAATGTGTGTCCATGACTGGGGAGACCCTGTGCATGTGGAAGATCTGGTTCCCACTCAGTTCTCCAGAACCCTTGTTTTGGGAAATGTGTGTAGTGGGTTGACCCTGGCTGGATGCCAGCACCCACCAAAACCTCTCTGTTGCTTCTCTCCGCAGCTGGACAGGGGACAGAAAATGTAACCAAAGGTTCCTGGGTTTAAATAAGGATTGGGAAAGATCACTCATCAAATATTATCATGGGCAAAACAGGCAAAAAAATATTGGGGATCTTAATTGAATTCATTACTAACAAAATCAGAGCAGGATAATGAGAAATAAAAGAAATCTTTAAAACACCTTTGCCACACCCCTCCCTCCTTCCCAAATTCTACCTCCTCCTTCCCAGCAGTGATGGGGGACAGGGAATGGGGATTTGTGGTCAGTTCATCACAGGTTGTTTCTCCCACTGCTCAGGTAGAGGAGTCCTTCCCCTGCTCCACCATGGGGTCCCTCCCACAGGAGACAGTCCTCCATTAATTTCTCCAATGTGCTCTACTAAGCATAAAGACTCCTGGAGCTTTGCATTGGTCTTTTCTGGGAAGATGCATGTGTTAGCACAGACTGAAGGAGAGCCAAAGATACCTTTGCAGAAAAGCTGACAGGGAGGTATAGCAAGAAACACTGGTGTGATCCCTTGCCATAGGTACTTGCTGTAATCTCAGACAGCTGGGCACCAACATGCCCTTTATGTAGAGACTCTAGTGATGTTCTCAACCTTTCAAGAGTGACTCAAGTCTTAAAGTGGTCACAAATGCTCTTCCAAGATTATTGCAAGTGCATATCCCTTGTGGCAAGGCATTAATCACAGTCAGTGGCAAAATGCCTTCTCAACCAAGCATTGTGTATTCTTTGATATCTTTGTAAACAGAGATCCAAACAAATCATTTGCTGAAGAACAAGCATGGCATTGTGTTCCCTCTCTATCTCAAGCCATCTTTGCTCCTCAGGCCTCACCTGGGTCTGTCTTTTCATCCACATGGGAGTTATTCCATTCATAAACTGTCTGCTGTGACTTGCTTTTCTAACATGAGGTCTTCACAGCACATTTTAGGCCACATAGCAGTTCATCTGTCAGCCACAGCTTCTGTGAAGCTCACAATAGTCAGTGCTTGAGAACACTGTCTCTGTGAGCAATACATGGCTGGACGAGTGCCCTGGCAGTGCCTACGCCCCTAGGTAAGCACATCTCAGCTCACAGCAGAAGCTATTCCTATCTCTCTATTGGAAGAGTCTGCCTACTGCGATTGCAGCCTGCTCTCACTGTCTCTGTGACTCTTCACAGCCTGTCAGCTTTTCTGTTGACACTTCTTCAGTTCATCACAAACTCTCTTTTCTGTAGGCTTGCTTCCATAAGAGTAATATGCTCAGACTGCCTCGAACTAGCAAGTGGTACATTAATTCCTCTGAAACTGTGTGTGAGTCTATGTCCATGTTCACTTTGTTAGCAGTTCCTTTTTTTTTCTTCTTTGGTTTACCTTCATATGTTCACACAACTAGCAATAGGAACTGAACAGGGAAAACAAGTCACACATAAAATATTTAAGAAAAAAGAGGATGGTTACTTTCCCAGTTTGTCTGCTCTGTCTCAGATTCATCTCCTGGCTAATCTGTTGCAAAGCCTACTTCTGTTCTGCAGGAGACTTAGGTTTTATCCTCATAGGTTGAGAGTAATCCATCTATTTGTGTCCAAAGGCTTTATTTAATTCTTACTTTCTTCAAAAGGAAATACACCCTTTGTTTTAAGTAGAAAATTGTTAGTTGCACATTTTATCTAAAATACTCTCTTCTTTCTTGTCTCATCTTCATGCTCTTGGACCTCGTTTATGGAACATAAAAGGATTTTTCATTCCATCCTCACTTGTTTGTGTTTCTTTTACCTTCTCGAAGATAATTTCCTGTAACTAGTATTTTTACATTAATGAAAGAATATACTGGGGGGGCTCAGAAAGACAAAGATGGGGTTCTACTACTGTTCTCTTTTTGAAGGAGAATCTGGAGGGAAAATTGAAAAAAAAAAAAAAAAAAAAAGCCTGCAGTCTCCAAATAGCTTCCTGAAGGCACAGAGTAAACCAAATACAATAAACCAGTGGGTTTTTTTATGCATAGGCAACAGTGACTGTTCCTTTGAAACCAAATATGGAAAAGAGGCACAAACATTGCACTAGATCCCTAATTAATTGTTTCAAATTATTTTCTCAGTGTCTAAGATATTGAGTATATCTGAGTCAAAGCCCTTCATGTTATAGCTCAGAACAGGTTTTTTCAAATAAGGTTAGGTTTAGTGAACTACAGCCCAAAAATATCTTCATCAAATTTAATACCTAGTACCACACCAAGAGGCTAACATGCGAAGAGTGTCAGGCTGTTCAGGTGAGCGAGAAACAAAGTTGGGAGTAGAGCCATCTAATCATAACTGGACTAAAAGCCTGAGGAAACTGCCTTTTCATTTCTAACCTGCATTGCACAGTTGTGGAAAAGGTGAAAGCTGTTATGAAGTGGGTACAAACTGTTTAATCCCCTCTGCTTTGATCCATGTCTCTGCATACGGACTGACAGCGGGACTGCTAACACATTGTCTGCTTCGTTTTCTGGTGCTGTGCTGGAGCCTCCTGTTCAAACACAGCCTCTCTCCCACCTCGTTTGCAAACCCAAGGGTTCAGTAATGCTAATAATTCAGTGCTATTACTGCATGGGCACAGCATCGTTTATGTATCATCATCACGGTTGACTTCCATTGGAAAAACATATCGAAGCTTGTCTCTTGTTAGCTGTGAATAATAGGTCTGTTGGGTGCTTACCAACAAGCCCCAGCCTTTAAACCTTTTGGGATCATCTGTTATTTCTTACACGCTGGTATCCTGAATTTTGGAACAGTTTGGCACTACAGAGGGGCTCTCTATTTGTTGTGTTTCAGCAGTAAACAAAGTTGTTCTCTGGCTGTGAAATGGAGTGCAGTCTGAAGGGTATGGAACAAATTCACAGGGCCACAACAGGTCTGACTTAGCCAGTATCTATGATAGAAAATTTAATGATCTTCCTTTTGTCCACCACAGAAAGATTCTGTTAAGTGAAGATTTGTTTATTGCCAGCAGTTGATGATGAAAATTATCAAACTAGTACGAGTCAGAGGAATTTTTCAACTGTAGAAGAGACATGGAACATGCTTTTTAGAAGGACATTTAATTCCCCTTTTCCAGCTTGCCTGTTTATTTCCTTTTTCTTCCTGAGAAATTACAAAAAGAAATGGAATGGAAAATATGGCAGGTACAGCAGAGAAATAAAAACACATCAGGTGACTTTGAGGTTGTATTTCAACACTCATTAAACCAGCATTTTAATACTCTAATCTTAATTGTAGTTTCCATTTTTAATTTCCTTTGGAAGTTATTTACTTTTTGCAAGCCATTTGGATGAAACATTGAAGTGAGATTTCAGTTATCTTTAAGTTTACTAGAGACAACTTCAATTTTTGCATCTCTTATACCCTCACAACAAATTTTTAATTTTCAGCCTTTTCAGTCAAATTTAGGAAGAAAGAAATAAATAGGAAAAGTCTCTGAAACAGTTTTCTTCCCATGGGGTCCCAATATGCCCAGTTTACAACCCTGTGCATTCAGGAGATGATTTGAGGTGGAAAATATCTCAGAGACTGTGGCAACTGACTCCAGGATTTCTTGATGCTTCTCAAGACTGAAGAACTAATCATTACAGCAGCCAACCCAGGCATTGGAAATGCAAGTCAGATCACAGAATAACATCTGGCACAAGTGCAATGAGACCAGAAAGCTCACCTGGGGAGTTTAGGTCCTGTTTTTAATTTGAATAGGCTCTTCCAGAATTGTAGCAGAGTTGCCATTAGTCTTGTAACATTAGAAGAGCAAATACAGCCATGACAGTTTTAAAAAGCTGTGACTTTTTCCTTCTTCACTAAAGGTTGGCTGTAATAATACTGCAGTGGACTGGAGACTGGTGTGAGAGCAATGACAATCCCAAATCTACCACACTACCTGGCTATACACTGTTTAGGACTATGAAGTGCTGATAGTATTTTTTTTGTTTTGTTTTTGTAGATTAACTTGACTGAAATAAAAATGATAGGAAGTCACCTGGATTCACCTAGGAAAGGGAGCTCCACATAAAACTTTTAGAATAGGAAAACAAATCTTAAATTCTTAGAATTGCTTTTAAGCATACATATGATTAAAGAGAGAAACTGGAAAAAGTTGGATAAAGCTTATCAGGGGGTGTTAGTTCCACAGCTACATACCTGCCCAGAGCTTGCAGTCACTTGTGTGATACTTCAACCATGTCCATGTTTCTTTTCTGGCAATGATGTTTACAGAAGTGGATCAAAGCAGCTGCTTTTACTGCAGCAGCCTCAGCAGAAGTGTCCTGGAGTGCACAGCACAGACGGGCAGCGTGTGTTCAGACACTCCTTGCTAATGAACTTGTGAATGGAGCCCCTGGAAGAAAACACAGGGCACTGCAGAGTTAACCTAGGCAGGAGCCGTTTCTCGGTGGGATCCCGCTGCTTTTCAGGGAGCTTTCTTTGCGAGGTGTGTTTTGGAGGAGCTGTGGGAGGAGGGGGAGATGCTGCTGCCGCACGTTCAGTGCAAAGCCCGTGGCTGTGATAGGCTGAAGGGACATGGATACTCTGCCTATATATGCTGGCAACTGAATCCTCTTCGTTTTATAGCTGTCACTGAGGAGCAAAGCAAGGCACTGGGAAGGGCAGGGGAGAAGCAAAAACCTTACCAATTCGCTGTAAGTAACATTCTTTGTCCTTAAGACTTTATGGTTATTAAATTCAAGTAGGTACATTTGGATTAAAGCAACAATTGGTTATGGAGAGTGGGAGCTCAGTTAATAAACAGACAGCTTGTATTACTTTAGGGATGACAATAATAATAAAAAGAAACATTTATTTTAAATCTAAGTTTGCACAATGTAGTGTACACCTATTGTGTTGTGTTTACTTGTTTTTTACATCTGATATATGTCAGCTGTAACTGTTGATATACATTTATGTAGAACACCATGTATACAGAAGTTTGTATCTTGTCTTTCCAAGTACAGCAGTGCTTGCAATAACCAAGCAGAACTTGAGAAACTCTCTGCCAAATATTCTGAATAATAAAATTTCAGGATAACTTAAATACATGACTTTTTTAGGGTGAAGTTTTCCTTAGAAATAACCCTTTGCCATCACTGTAGTAAGACCTCAGCGGGGAACATTATGAAGTTCAGACTCTGTGCCAGTGACAGTAAATGAGTACAGCCAGCAACTTCTGGAAAATGTAATTCTTTAAATAAAATGTAGGGATTGTAACATATACTCCTAATTCTTGACTTGTGCAAAGATAGAAGTACTGAGTAGATCCAGTTCCTTTTTACTTGTGCTGAAATAAAATTCATCCTTTGGCTATTTTTCTGGCAATATCCTATTGCTAGCAGGGGAAGTTCAGCTTAACAGTGGCAACAGCTGCAAAAACCTTCAGTTGGGTTCAGGAGCAGGAAGTTCTCATGGCTTCAGTGGTGTCACTGAAGCACCATGAGCCCTTAAATTACATTTTGTTCTGCAACAACCAGTTGGCAGAATAGAAAATGCACTTGATTCATGTATTGGAGAGATAAAGAGTTATTACTTTTCTTTGAACAAATGCAGCTATCAGTTTTAGGTTCTGTTAGTGTGTCCATGCATTCTTCCTGTCTGTATTTATAAACAGGAGCTGCTAAAAGATTTTGTTAGCTGTTGTTTATTTTAGTTTGATGAACTGGAGAAGAGGCAGGTATGAAATTATAATGCATCAAATATAGCTCTCTCCTCGTTTGTTCTACTTTTCCTCTTTTCCCTCTTTTTTCTGCTTTTTCATCTTTTTTCTCTTTTTCTTTCTTATAATGAATTTCATGGTAGCATTTAGATAGATTTTACATTCATATTTAGTAAATACGAAAAAAAACCCAGATTCTAAAATCATTGACAATAAATTTTTAACAGAAGTCATGAATAGGCTGAATGTTATCAACATAATACTATACCTATAAATATCTTATATGTAAAAATATCTTTTATACATATTTATTATATATAAATGTATTTAATAACTACTTGTGTGTAAACTACTCATTTGTATGGTTCAGTTTCACATAAAGTATAAAACTGCTTGCAAATGAACATATCTAAAGACTAGCAACAACTTTCAGTAACTTCAGTAAAATAAAATGTGGCTGTATTCTAATTTAAGTCCACTGAAGTAGAAGGAGTAGGTTAAAGAAAGCAACAAAGGATATGTCAACTTCAGATTATATAGTGTTCTTGTCCTCTTACAAATTTAGCAAAATCAAAGACTAAGGAGTTTATGTATGAATAAGTAAAAAAGATACACTGATATAATTTAAGGTTTAACATGATTTTTCTTGGTTTTACCTGCAGCTTAGAGCAAAACTCAATCTTCTCCAGTAAAGTAGGATTTCATCTGAAGTATGCAGTGGTGACAATAGCCATTGATTCTTGCTGGAAACAAAAATGCTCAGTCAGAATACATGCTTGGTAAAATTGTATTTTATCAATCAGGGTGAGGTGTCAATGAATTTGCATACAGACTGCTCACAGTGTGGTAGAGGCTGATAATTAGGCAGGGCACTTCCTGAGGAAGCTGTGCTCTCCTCACTTGGGGTTCAGCTTGCAGATACTGAATATGCTGAAACACATCCTGGAATGCGTGGGACCTCTGAAAATGTGGAGGCTTTCTTATTCTTTAGGGCCCTTCAAGAAGATAGACCAGTATTAAATACTTTAGAGAGGCTTAGTTTCTCTGAAATTTCTATTTAGCTTGGCTTGCATTATTTTGCAGTTTAAGTTCCTTCAGGTTAAGTGGATATTTTGACTGTAACACTCATGCATGCAGACTGTAACACTCATCCCTTCAGAAAGTACAGATTCTCTCAAACAGTATTTTCATTTTAAACCCTAAGACCTGAAATGTCAGAAGTATTTTGCTTCTTAGAAAATCTCTATGTTTTAAAAATATACGGGCAGAGAGGGAAGATATATCCCTATGCATTGTGTGGTTGCATTGTACATGAGTTTTGTGTGCATGCAAGAGGTAGAGATATTCTGTACTGGTAGAGAAGTGAAGTAATTTGCATTTTGGTACTACTCACTACTGAGCTATTACCATTGTCTGCTGGAGATGGCTTCCATAGCAAGTAGTACTTTCAAGCAGATGAAGTGAGATCTCTAGCAAACAGTTCAGGAAGAGAACAAAAATAGGGATGAAAGTGTAAGTGGGTCTTGTCACTCACAGAAAATGAGATATAAAATAGGAGGTGAGAAGGATGACCACTGTGTTCCTGCAAGGAGTATGCCTTCACAGTTCCCCTGTGAGATATGGATGTTACAATAGGTATGGAATTTTCAGGGGAGGACTTTTAAGAAGGAAGATGCATGAATAGAAAAAAAGTAGATTTTTAATTTCTTGGTATTGTCTTTGGAGGAAAGAAGAATTAAATACTTTGCTTCAGATTGAAGCAGTTTGAAATACTTCACTGCATCAAACTGAATTGTAAGAGTATTAGAGGTTAAATAAATACTAATTCATATAAACTTATAACACTGCAACCACTGTAGCATATTTGGGATGAAAGGGTCTACCTTCAATTCTTAATATTTAAGTTTCCTGGTTTAGTTACTTCTTCCATGCAAAACAGTGGCTTTCCCCTGTAATTTAATTCTTTACCCAATTTTTGCTATTGCAGCAGTGATTTTATGACAGAAGCAGTGCAGCCAAAACAATGCCAAAACAATGCTGGGATGAGCCAGTGGATCTCCCATTCTTGGGAATAAGTAAAGTTAGCCAATAACAAACAAGACCTTAGTGATTATACAAAATGTGTATTTTGTCAAATTGAGTTCCATAGCAATAGACTAAAACCATGGAATATGTATCTAATATTTAGATGTAATATTTTATTTGCTTATCCTGATATCCAAAAACTACTTTGTCCAAACTTTTAATAATAAAAATAACAATAAATTATATCAGCATACTGTGTAGCAACAAGATGACTAACTCTTACTTGTACTACAAATTTCAGGAAAAAAAAAAAATAGGTGGTGGAAAAATGGTCACAATCTATAAAACATACCATGTATGTTCTGGTAATATGATAAATAAGTTGTTTTTTATAATTTTTTTCTATGTGTTTGTGAGCTGTTTTGAGCTTACACACAATGAGATTTAATTTATGCCATTTGATTTGTAATATAGGAAAAGACCATGTGATCCACAGAAGTTTTTTATGTTAAGTGGTCCCTTTGATTACTATGAAGTAAAGCTAGAGAGTAGCTTAATGATGCTCTGACACAGTGATACTCTTGCCTGTCTGGATGGTGTACTTGGGGTTCACTGGACCCACAGATGTGGAGAGATCCTCAGCTGAACTGATACATGTGTACAGGTCTGTAGGAATAACTGTAGCATAGTGGTGAGCAACAGCAGGGATGGAAACACCAATCCACATGTTCTGAGTCAGTTCAATGTCAAGCAATTCCCACTAGTTTGTCAGTTGTGTGTTAAATGTTTTTTTTTCCACAGTTTTCTTCTCTGAAACCAGAGGAAAAAATAACAGATCACCTCATGCAAGTTATTTAGGGCACGCTATAGCAATGAACCCATGAATGAAGTAGCATAAAAGAAATAATGAGTTAACAGTTAAGTTAGACATACATTGAAAAAATAATTGCAACAGTACAGTATTTAGATTTCTTCTGGAAAATATATAAACCAAAGAAAAGAGCCTTGATTTGTAATTAGATTGCTGCCACAGAAATGCATATTGATTGCTGCAGTTCATGCTGATTTCTTTAGACACTTTATTAAAATTTTGAACAATGAACAAAGATGTGTTACATGAAAATGCACGTAAGATTTAGGGGGTATGGAAGAAATTTAATCATCCTGATTCTAAAGGAATAGAAACAAAACTGCTCACTTAAATATGGGTTTTCAAAAGGGAGGTGACAGACAAAGTGGCCCCCTGCACGTTCTAAGGACTGTAATGACCACTGGTAATGTATTCCCAGCAACCTGGTAGCAAGATGTGGGAAAGGTCCTAGTACCCCTTTATGAAAGGTATAGACACTGCCAAATAAACACTTACACGATGACTAGAGAGAATACTCAAACTCTAGTAAAATAGCAACAGGAACAGCCATCTCTGGGGACCTGGAAGTCCCTGCTGTGCTCTCCCAAGTGTTTCGTGACCTACAGTGGCACCCTGCCTTCTTAAATAGCAGCAGCAGCTGCTCCACACAAATCCCAGATCCTCTGTTTGTAGCACCAGAGACATCTCTAAGACAGTGCTTATTAATGATGTCTTTCTTTTGTGATTTTACAGTACTAATTCAAATGTAATAAAGCCCAGGAAGTTCTCTTTCCTCAAAATTATGTCCTCGGTTAGAAATCTTTATCACAAATAGTTGATATCTGAAAAGTTGTCTCCCAATTATCTAATATTCACATTGTGCTTAATATAATTATTTCCTTACAAAGTGAAGATCTACAGGCATGTGAGCTAATAGTTCTTGAGATGAGCAGTGAGTATCTTTTTTTCCCTTGCCAATCTTCTGACTGGATTCCAAGGAACAGTATCCCTCAATCTGAGTGTATAAAGACCCTTTTTTGGTACTCAGTGGATAAAAAGTTTCAGCCATATATTCACTGAGTATTCAAAATGCACAGCTACATGGAGTAATAAAATTGGGTGAGCCAAGGTGGCAGGAGCAGGCATTGTAATATCATGGATTTTTGTTTGCTGAGCACTTTGCAGGTGAACTCCAGCTCATCTCACTGAACCTTGTATCACCTTGGGTGCGCTCACACAATCTGCCCATCTCAAAGAACACCTGGAGCTGCAGCCCAACCATCTTGGAAATATGGATAGCCCAGACAGAGCTTCCTCACATTCTCCTGCAAAACACAGTACAGATCAACTTAAAGTGAATTCTTTTTGAAACCTCACTAAGAAACAGTTTTGTAGATGACACAACGTGCATTTACAGTGAAAGAGGAAAGAAGCTAAATCCTGAAGCAAGACAGGAGTTGAGAAGCAGATAAAATGGCAGGGCAGCACAGTGGATCACTGTGGTAACTGTGATTATTATAGCTTGTTATTAGAGATTATAATAGAGACACACAGCAGGCTGTTTTCTTACACGTCTCTATAAGGCACGAGGGAGCTGATTATGTGTCACTTAACAGTGCCACATCCTTGTGTCAACCAGCATCTGTAGGAAATAAATCTGTAATTTTTGAATCTTCATCAATGTGCTACTACTGTTCTTCTGTGCTAAACTTGTCTATCTATTAGAAATCTAATCTAATCCCATCATGACCATATGAGTCTTCCTATGAATCATATGAATGACAGGTTTACGACTAGTAAAACTTTCTTTCAAAAGTGACTATTTTTTCTCTTTCTTTTAAAGTGCTTCCTTTTTCATCTGAGAAGAAGCCCTAAACTCTGATAGCCATGGATGCCGCAGAATTCCGCAGGAGAGGGAAGGAGATGGTGGACTACGTTGCGGATTACCTGGAGAAGATAGAAAAACGACAGGTGTTCCCAGATGTGGAACCAGGATACCTGCGGCCCCTCATCGCAGACTCTGCACCCCAGGAGCCTGAGAGCTTTGAGGATGTCTTTAAAGACATTGAGAAAGTCATTATGCCAGGGGTAAGAAAAATGGAACTGTAGTGCAATGTTCAATACTGCATTTAGGTTTTCAAACACCTTAAAGAATGTGTGGGTTTACCAACATAAGTACCCTCAGTCATCAACTTTTTGAGGGCAGGAGTCAGCTTTACAAGGTTGAATATAATCTAACTAATGTTTTCCATTCTTCCTAGAAATAATCAGATCATTCCTTTGCTTCATGCTTGGTTTACCTTTGAAAATAATTCCCTTTCCTCCCTTGAACTGGTTAAGGCAAAACTTCATAACTCTCAGTTTCATGTGATATTTTTACTACTTTCATAGCACAGTAAATATTCTACAAAATAGTATTTTTATTAGTCTGCTCTGCCCAAAGCGTCTCTTCAAGCTGATCTTTAAATGTTAAAATTCTCATAGGAGACTTTTTTTATTAGAGAGTTGACTAGAACGGATTCTCCCCAATACTTGTTCTGTTGACTTACTCTCCTAAATGTCAACTACTTCTTGTAGCTTTTAAGGCAGACGGACACTGCCTAAATATTAGTTCTTGAATAGATCAGTATTGGACAGACAATGCAGAACAAAGCATCTGGCATTTGTTTGGTCCTGAAATTTTCTTGTTTTTCCACTCATGGTACACCTTTTTATTTTAAATATGTGCTTGTCTCCTAAAGCCTCTAAGTAGCTTGAAGAGGACTGAATTATTAGTAAAAGTTAATGAGGAATCTCTCCTTTGGATCTCTGCAATAAACACTTTAGATTTCTTCTTGAGATGCAGCTAGGTGATATGATTGTGATGGGAGTGGACATCACAATTGAAATGGCTTTAGTCAGTGTACTGTAATACCAATTCCTTTTCATTGACCAATGTAAATATTTGATATTCAACATGATTTTATCTTGTTTTCCTTGAGCCAGCTCTGCTGTATTTTAACAGATAAAAGCTCCACTGAAGTCAATTGAAACCTCTGCTCTCTTTTCAAAGGTTTATGGATGAAATCTTAAATCCAAGAGAATTAAATCAATGCAGATAAGATAATTATGTCCAACACATGCAAATACTTTAATTGCTGCTCATAGATACAAGTGCCTTTTCTTTTTCGTTGGAAGAAAATAGTAATGTCTGTGAAGCAGAAAACACTTTGAACACTTGAGAACTTTCAATAAAATAATAGATTAAAAAATAAGAGATTAATCATTTGAGAGTAAAAAGTGGGACATTGAATTCCAATTATATCAACATGCCATGTTCTCTCTTAACTAAATTGATTATTTTTCTTGATATTTACATGCCCTGCAAACAAATTTACTTTTACAAAGTGATACATTCTGAAGAAAAAATTATTTTATCCTAAATTTTTCCACTGGTGTGAAATGTTAGTGTTACAAAGAGCACAATAATAATCTCAGTTCTTATAGTAACTGATTCTACCCATGTTGCTTATACTCCATTTTGAAGGCTCACTTGGAAACAGAACCACAAGGTCATGTATAGCAGAGACTGGATGTTATCTCAAGATCATTTAGTCCATCCCCACTGCTCAAAGCTGAGTCAGCTGGAGCAGGTTGATCAGGACTGTGTCCAACTGGTCACTGAATATCTCTAAGGACAAACTCTGCTGTCCTGTTCCAAAGTTGAATCACCCTCATGGTAAAAAGGCTTTTTCTTATGTTTAAGTGAAATTTTCTCTATTTGAGTTTGCGCACATTTCTTGTCTTGTCACTGAGTACTTCTGAGAAGAATCTTCTCTACACCTTCCCATGAGGTGTTTAATTATACACATTAATAAGGTACTCCCTGAGCTTCCTGCAGGCTGAACAACTCCAGCTCTTTCAGCCGCTTGTCACGTGTCAGATGCAGCATTTCATCATCTCCATGGTCTTTCACTGGAATCACTCCAGTATGGCCATGTCTTTGTTCCTTGTACTGGAGAACCCAGAACTGGATGTGGCATTCTGGGTGGGGCCTCTTCAGTGCTGTGTAGAAGGGAAGGATCACCTCTTTTGACCTTCTTGCAGTAGTTTTGTTACCATGGCCCAGAATACTCTTGGCTCACAATGTAATAAAACAACAAATGACAAAGCCAGCTGCTTTACAAACTTTAATATATCTTTGTATAGCTATCTACAAGATATATATAATTTTTAAAAACTTTGCTATTACTAAAAAGTTTAAAAAATATATTAAGAAAACTCTTCCAGTTAATGCTTAAACCCTAGCCAAGTCCTAGTCTTACCTAGTCAAAAAGCATGGCAAACCCAGGTGTTATCTGCACCAACACTGTACTCGGGTAATTTTAACTTGCCAAATTTAAACCTATAATAACTAAACTCCCTATTGAAGTGAATTTAAGAATCATACCCAAAAATGATTTTCTAAACCCTCACTTTAAAATAAGGCTTGCCAGCCATTGCAGACCCTGAGTGATAATACAATATTTAGAGAATTGATAGTGCATTGTTTCAAATCACCATTCTATCTCTCATGTACTACTAATTGAGTGTATGATCTAATTTATTTCTGCTTAGTGTAAATTTCTTGTCTTGCCACAGATTGTTTTGCTTTTTATGTTACCTTCATGTTCATAACAAAAATCCAAATTTAATCCCTAGCAGAGAGATACTACTTTAAAATACTTTAAAGTACTACTGATGTACTTGAGTACCTCAGTACTCAAGATGCTGATTTTCCTCACATTGGATCCATTAATCTATGAACTTTCAGCTGAAGTACCTATCCATAGTGTGTGGTAAAGGAAGGTGATTCCTTAGACTAAGAAAGCCAGAGAAAGATATCCTTAGAAGAAATCTTGGAAATAGAATGTCTCTGAGAAGCACTAGAGTGGTAATTAGAGTGAACCCAAGACATTTGTATATCATTATTTATCAGCAGAGGGCTAAAAAAACAGGCATCAATTATGTCAGGCTCTTTGCAATATCTAAGTGTATCTGTTCCAACATGGGAAAAAAAAAGAATTTTACAGTTGCTTCAAGGGGTGGGGGAAGGGGAGGCAGGAGGAAGAAGCTGCAGCTGTACTTGCCCCAGGGCTTTTAGCTTTTTCGCTTTGTGTGAGTGGTGCAACTGGAATCTGCTCTGTTTCATCAAGCAAATGGCTCCCAGCAAGCAGTCAGTTTAACTTGATTAACCCAAGATGAATGTCACAAGTCTTACAGATCACAGAGGATTAGAGCTGGGGAGATGAACAGTGGCAGCTCTGGCTCATTATGGACATCAGTGAAAGTCTGTGCATGTGGATCCTATCGGGGACCACTGCTTCTTGAATATTTTATTGTTTTCCTGTGAAGAACCATGTCCTGTCTGGGTGGGTTTTTTGTTGTTGTTTTTGTTTTTGTTTTTTTTCCTGATTTGTGAAGGAAGGCATTTGCCACAAGTGCTCTAAAACTTGGTTACATCAAAGAAAGATATCCTGACCAAATATGAGATACAGCTGAAAATCTTCACAGTGGCTTGTCTTTGGATAACTGATTTGACAGGTTTCGACCTAGTGACCAGTAAAAATGAAATCTTGAACACAGCAGGTACAGGGCTAGTTTGGACCGTGGAAAATTGTAATGGATAGGAGATGTTTTCATGTGAGGTGGGGACCTCTGAAATTGGTACACCGCAGCAGGGAAAGTGATACCCAATTCACTCTGTCAAGAGTTAAGACAGTTTCCCCTTGGCATGCACCACATCCCTTAAAGAAGAGCTGATTGTTGGCATGAGGAAAGTTAGAAGAGGAAAGAAAGGGATTATTTGCAGCTTGCAGAACAGTGTGGTACGGCAATCACTGAGTTAGCTCCAGAATCAGCAACCTTATCACAGACTGGGAGAGAGGAGTGTAAAAGCTAAAATTCATCAAAGGTGGGAATTCAGAATAAAACAGCACAGAAACACTGAACTCAGGCAAGAGATAGTGTATATTCTTACTATCCTCCAGCTGTAACAGAAGAATTCCAGTATTAAAAAGGAAACACGATGTAAAAAAAGGCTAGCCTTCAATAACTCAGCAGCCTCTGGATTTCCAGCCATGAAGAAAATTTTACGTAGATCTGCTGAATTCTTGCTTACAGCTCTGGAAGCACTTTTTCAAAAACTTGCCTTTTACTTTGGGTGTAAAAGCTGGTTTTGCCAAACATATCACATATCACATTATTTCCACCGAACACTGCTGTGTGGCTGTGCATTTCCTGCTTTCAAATTTCATTAGATTGGAGCTGTGGAGCACTATCAAGTGTCTCACAGATCCTTAAAATTGCTTGGATGTTACATAAGATAATTCTAATTATTGCTTTGGCAAGACAATTGACTACCATTTATGCAGCTGCTATGTTGTTCTCTCATATTAGTTTATACAAAGTGGAATTGTATGTAAATCACAACTTGTTAAAGGGAGATGAGAGGTAAATTTTCTGCAGAAGGAATTGTATACTGGGATGAGTTGTTTCATTTTGTGGTGAGGAGCTGTTTGGTCAGATTCAGTGCCTGAGAATTAACAAACAACACAAGTGTGTGGGCAAGAGAGTTCTGTGGACTTCTGCCATACTGAACCATGTCAGTTGCCTGACAGAGATGGAAAAACAAAATACCAGAAAGTCCCTGACAGTAGAGACTCAAGAACAATGTCCTGCACAGAAGCTCAGGCTGCCATGACCCACACAGTTCTTGTCTTCTAGGAAGAAAAATTGAGAACTCTGACAAATGGAGAACTCTGACTTTGGAGCTGTTGGGGGGTTGGGGTGAGAACTTACTTATTTTTATTTTGAGTAAAAAATGGATAAAAAATCATGAAGAAAACAAGATAAGTTTTCTAAAAGATGGGATTCTGTGTTATATCCAGCTAGTCAAGAGCTGTTGGCTTGTTACAACCTCTAAGTCTTTTTTGAATTTGTGACAATTTGTTTCTGCTTCCTGTGTTAGTTAAAAATAACTGTTTTCCCCTTAATACAGGTGACTCACTGGCACAGTCCCTACTTCTTTGCCTACTTCCCTGCGGCCTCTTCCTTTCCAGCTCTTCTTGCAGATATGTTGTGTGGTGGAATAGGATGTGTAGGCTTCTCTTGGGTGAGTTTACTCTGGTGTAAACTGGTGGCTTCACCTTACCAAGATTTTAAGCATTTCAGTAACATTCTATGATGAAATTATTGATTAATAGCAGTGATGTTGCAGGAGTATTTTTTTAGGTAAATTTCCTTGATTAATTATGGGTTTTCACATAGACACCATGAATGACTCCAGGAATAAAAGGCTATTTCCTCATACAAGTTTTGCTCTTGAAAAATCACCAACATTTAGAATTAGTGATAGCAATGCAAACATACTGGTAATCCAATAATAATTATGACTTGTCTAGCACCCATTTTTGTTATTTCTCTTTTCATCTGGATGAATGGAAAATTTCTTACAACCCCCAAATTCATATAAGGTATACTCTTCTCAAAAGAGGCTGCTATTTGATGTTGAAAAAAATACGCAAGATGCAAATCCTAGCTTTGACATTTGATAGTCATGGTTCTATGTAAGGCCTATTTTGACTTTTTTTGGCAAGTGTTAGAAACGACATGCACAAAATGGTCTTCACGTCCCTAACTTGGCTTGTGACATTAGTCATCTAGTCTCTCCCTTTGTAGCAAAAGAAAAAGAGAGAGAGAGAGAGGGAATTATTCTTGCTCTGGTAGATCTGATTTCTCTTCATGGTCTAGTGAGATTATTCTCTCTGCTCTGTTTTTCAACACAGGCTGCAAGTCCAGCTTGCACAGAGCTGGAGACTGTCATGCTGGATTGGCTAGGAAAGATGATTAATTTGCCTGAAGAGTTTTTAGCTGGGAAGGATGGCCAAGGTGGAGGAGTCATTCAGGTAAGAGGGGACATGAAAAAAAGGATACTGATTGAGTTTGTGAATCCATGATTTTGTGAAGTCTTTATATTAGGATCTAATGATGGAATTTTTTTTTTTTTTTTTTTTTTCTGCCACGTGGTTTCCTTTCAAATTTCCAGAAGGACTGATGGTATGTGAGGATGTCACTTGGTGGGCAAGATCATTCATGAAAATAATGCTTTTGTTTTTAGAGCAGCTGATTTCTAAAACAGTTCTCAGTGAAGAATTGTTAGTAGTTCAATTTAAAATTTAGGCCTTAAATTCAAATCAGAATTGTGTAGGATGGAGACTTTAATTTGTTACTCAGTGAACTGAGATCATACTTATGAACCATATGCAGAAATGTTTCATATATGAGGTTAGAAGTCTACCTTTTATATGTGCAATTGTTTCTTATAGTCAGGTTCCACAGAACATTTGAGATAAACTTTAATAAATAGAAATAGCAGAATGGAGTAGAAAGTCTATCAATTTTTGCCAAAGAGGTTGAAATTACTTTAAGTTTTTCTTACATAACAAAAGGAAATATCAGAATATTACAATAAAATGAAGAGCTGTTTAAAATGTGAACCTAAGCAGTTCTATCACTAGATAATACCATTTTGAGATGACACTGCATATCCAAACTATAAAAAAGTCCCCAAACTTTGACATTGAATGCTGAATGAAACTTAAAATATCTGAATAGACAACCTGAACAATGATGAATATATCATCAATGGGCAATCTTGCATGCATAATAGAGCTATATTGTTTGTCAGCCATGGCTCCACTAGCACATGGTCATTCTGCAAATGCAACTCTGGTCACAGCTATTAATCTGTCTAAAATAGATTTCTTCTGTGAAGAAGATTAACATTTAAATAATTGTTCTGTGCTCCTATGATAATCTCTGGAGCCTGGTCATTGGAGGCCAGGGCACAATCCATTTTATCCTAAGACAGGCTTCTAATAGACATCTGATTTAGATGCTAGAACTGGGGGCTTCTTTCTTCGATCTCAGCGGCAAATGCCTACAGTGTGTCCTAATGAATTCTTCCCAACATCTTCCCAGGCAAGAATGAATTTAAACCAAACGCTGTCGTTGTCCTAGATGGACCTGTACCTACACCAGGGTATTTCCAGTGTAGTTCTTTATTCATCTGCTTGCTCTCTTAGTATCTTTATCATTATGATTGCTAGGGAGGGCTTCATGTTCAAGAAATGAAGCTTCCCTTATGCATTGTAGCAGCATCTATTTTGTACCAGTTAAAGCAAGCAATTATGCCTGATGGTTAACAGCAGGGAATATTGCCCCTCCAGGCTGACAGTGCTGGATTGCCCATAATTTTCATCAGAAACCAGTCATTTTCAGAATCGAAAGCAGGCCCTGTGTTCCAGCTTATGATGCAGTCATTTGGGCTGCAGATCTTGTCTTGCTCTTGAAACAATAATGATGCAAGCAAGAGAGCGTGAGGCAGAGATAACCTGTGTGTGTGAAAGTGCCAGTCATTCTGTTCTTAAATGCCAAGTAATTATTGTGCTATTGGATAAAACCAAACCTGTGAAAATTGCCTCTTAATTACATTTGAAAGTCTATGTCAATATGAAGCGCTTTGTTGTTGTGTGCAAGATGACACTTCAAAATGGCAAAAGATGAAAGAAAATTTCAGTTCGGAGCTCTGGTGGACATGAGCATCAGTTCTTGCTGATATTTCTTCCGCCTCTTGAGCCTGCTTGCCATGGCAACCTTTGTTTGCCTGTGGTAAAAGCAAAGGTATCATCATCCTTCACTTAATGCAGAATACAGCATTCAAGAGGAGAAAAACCAGCTTTCAAAAATAAGCGAGAAAGCAACCTTATTCCTAAAGTTTGTATCCTGCTGTTCATTCTAGATAAATTGCTGGAAAGTGTACCTGCTTTGAATTTTAAAGAGTTTTCTTGCTCTGCAAAGGAAAGTATTTTAGGGGTGAGACAAAAATATCTTTGGCCTGGCAAAGAACACTGCTGATTTATCTTACTTGTCAGTTAGCCAAGTAGTTCAAGAACCAAGGTGGTTTTTTTTCCTCAAAAATATTTAGCACAAGACTTTGGTGCCAAGTGTATGGAAGAGCATTGCAAACCAGGCTCTGCAAGCAGTGTAAAGAGCTTCACTGTAAAAAAGGTGACTCAGGATAAAAAAAAAAGAAAAAGTGATTTATGGAAACTGAGGCAAGGGTAAAACCCTGTGCCTATCGTGAGATGTCCAAAAGCATTTCCAGGTTTCTGGATTCAGGTACCTTTAGGCTGTGTCCCAGCTGTATATCAGGAAACAAGATGCAGCTGGGCAATGGGCCCTTTCCTTTTCATCCTTGTTTCTGTAAAAAAGAAATTCATGCAAGATCTGTTGTATACATTGACTATGCACCAGCATAGATGAAGAGCCAGGATATTTTGGTGCACTCCTTAGAAAGCTGAGATTATTCTTCAGCCTAAGTCATTTGCCCACCCAGCCAGCTGATCACCATAACAGTGGGGGCCTAAATTTCTGGATCTCAAATGAATGCCTTACCCTTTGTAATTTCTTATAGCCATTTTCTTTTATATATCAATGCCCATGTTTTGTAATGTGTGTATTCCATACATGTCCTGGAAATACAATAACAGCGTAAATGGTTACTTTATTTCACCTATTTTGACTTTTTAGACAAAAAAATTTTGATGATTTCTCTTGGTTCTGATATTGTGACGAGAGCTCTGCCCAGCTACAGACCATATACAGAATAGCATTAAATGAGGATATTGCCAAATTATGTTTTCTGTAATTAATAGGCTGAATTTCCTTCACCCCTTTCCTCCACATGGAAGTTCTACCTTACTTGACCAAAAGGAGTAATTGTATCCTAATTCCCTACTGTATCTGTAATATTTCCCTCAGTTGCCATAATTCTGTATGCAGCAGCAGCTATTAAAATACACAAAAAAAAAACCAAACCAAAACAAAACAAAACCAAAAAAAAAAAAAAAACCCAAAAAAAAAAAAAAAAAAACCAAAAAAAAAAAAAAAAAAAAAAAAAAAAAAAAAAAAAAAAAAAAAAAAAAAAAAAAAAAAAAAAAAAAAAAAAAAAAAAAAAAAAAAAACAACACAAAACCAAAAAAAAACCCAAAAAAAACCTGTCTCCAGCTTGTGTCTATGCCTGGGGGGCTACATTCCTCAAATCTCACACTACCACAAAGGCACATTCATCATTGGCAATACATTCAATGAACATTCCGGGACTGTCCTTTTCCCTAATTACTCCATTGAGGAGGCTGTTGAATTTCAGCTGGATTACATTTATTCACTGTTGAGATGTTGACATGTAGAAGGTGGCTTGGTCTCACGAATAGCTCAGCTAACTTCAGTATAGGAGAAAGTCTGAACTCAGTGGGATCATTCTCACATATGAAATCTGTCAGATCAGGCTCACCTTCAGGGAAATAAAATCACTTCACAAATATTTAAACTTGTGTTGTAATGAGTAAGTATACACAGGTCTTCATCAGAGGGAGGAGAGAATTTTGGTACAGGACAAGAAACATCACTCCAAAATTAGTTTGTTGTCACTGGGGATATTTCTGAGACATAGACATTAAAATAAGTGACTATATTCAGAACACTGTTATGATTCACATGTTTGATCACCTTTGAAAGTATCTAACATTCATCTTGCATAGAGACTCCCCAATACACTGAAATTTACGAGCATGTGTTTACAAAGTGCTACTTATAGTTTAAAAGAGTAGTTTAGGTCATGTTTCAGGTGCGTGTTCTAGAGAAAAACCATATAAAGAATTTCTGGAAAGTTGTATTTTGTGAAATTTGCTAATAAACAATACAAAAAATTCTCCTTTTTGTTATCACAGAGTATCCAAGACACATTTTAAACTGATGTCTTGTGAGTGTCAAAGTGCAATTTATAAACAGTGTGTCACTGTTGCTTTCATGTTTGTTGGTGATGAAGAAAACATACATAACTAATGCTTTGAAGTGCAATTAGCTATATTGAATCACAGCAGTTTTGGTTCTTCAGTGTTTTGTTTTTCTTTTAGTCACAATAATTTGCTTGCCCAAGGTAATTCTAGTATGAAAGAAGATGTATAATTAGGCATGTTGCTTGATAGAAGCGAGAGTTGGCATTCAGGTTGTGATGAAACTTAAATGTGCAGAAATCCAGAGTAACAGAAATCAACAGTTACTCTGGCATTGTTATGAGTTAAGAGCAGATTGGTGCCTGGTTTGAGAGCCTTTTCACATGCATTTAATCTGTGAGTCCACCTTTCTAGCAGTTGGTGAAAAGGCTGTTGCCTAAACTGAACAAGCATGGAGTTTTAAGAGAACAGGCAGAGGCATCGGGAAGGACGAGACCAAAATCAGAGATTCCTCCCTTGCTGTCAGACATATTTTTAAAAAAACATGAGATTGCAGTTTCTCATATGCATTTTCTGTTAACTACTTCACAGATTCATGCAGAATGAATGTCGCTTTTCTCCTTCTGCAATGTTTTCATTTTGAATCTTCTCTCAATTTATCTTACAGGGAAGTGCAAGCGAGGCCACCCTGATTGCACTGCTTGCTGCAAGAACAAAGACTATCAGACGGGTGCAGTCAGAGAAGCCTGAGCTAACAAAAGCAGAGATCATGGGCAGGCTGGTGGCTTATGCTTCTGATCAGGTGAGTATCTCTCATTAACATGGAAACACAGTGTCTGTACTTAACAATTTCAGCCGTCTGAATAGGCAGGTGAATTTAGTGTAAACTCTTTGGATTGGTGACTTTTGATTTTTGTTGTTTCAATATTACTGTGCATCATCCATGGTGGAATCAGTTGTGTTTAACATCTTCATTAATGACATAAACAAAGGGATTGAGTGCTAATTGGGACATGACACTGAGCTGAGTGGTGCAGTTGACACACGTGAGGATGGGATGCCATCCAGAGGGACCTGGACAAACTTGAAAATTGCTCCATGGGAATCTCATGAGGTTTAAAAAGACCAAGTGCAAGGTGCAGCACTTGGGTCAGGGCAACCCCTAAGGGCTGGGGATGAACAGGTCCAGAGCAGCCCAGAAGGGCTTGTGTGTGCTGGTGGGTGAGAGGCTGAACATGAACTGGCAAAGTGTGTTTGCAGCCCAAAAACCAAACATGTTGAGGACTGCATCCAAAGCAGTGTGGGCAGCAGGTGAGGGAGGGGATTCTGCCCCTCTGCTGTGCTCTGCTCTGGTGAGACCCCACCTGCAGGGGTGCATCCAGCTCTGGGGGACCCAGCATGGGGAGGACATGGACCTGTTGGAGCAAGTACAGAAGATGGTCAGAGGAATGAAGCCCCTCTTCTATGAGAAAAGGCTGAGAGAATTAGGATTGTTCAGCCTGGAGAAGAGAAGGCTTTGGGGTGACATAATTATGACTTAAAGCAGCCTATAAGAAAGCCATGTGGGGACTTTTTACAAGAGCATGTAGTGGCAGAACAAAGGAGAATGATTTTAAACTGTGAGTAGTGTGATTATAGTAAAGAAAGGCTTTACTGTGGGGGTGGTGAGGCAGTGGAACAGGTTGTCCATAGGAGTAGTGGATGTCCCACCCCTGGAGGTACTCAAAGCCAGGATGTATGGAGTTCTGTGCAACCTGGCCTAGTGGAAGATGTCCCTGCCCACAACAGTGTGATTTGCACTAGTTGATCTGTAAGGTTCCTTCCAACTCAGGCCATTCTATGATTCTGTGGTAAGTGAACTGGAACGTCGTGTGTGCTATCATAATGGATAAATATCCAGATGTCAGTGTTAAATATCTTTATAAAGAGCTTGTGTGAAGTAAATAAGATAATGAAATCAGATATTAATTTCAGTTTTGTTTAGTAAGTCTAGGGTACCTTTTGTTAAATCCAGTCTTCTATGTCCATCTGTGCACACAGTATTTTCCTCCTACAAGCACATGTGCAAACAAACACATTCATTCTCCCCCTGTATGCATGCATGGGTACAGGTGCATGGATGCAGAAAAACCTAATGCATGAATATAAAGCAAACTGGTTACAGTACTTGAGGAAGCCAAGACATTTTTTTTTAAAGAAAACCTTTGAGATATCTATCTGCCAATCCAACCAAGAAATCTTGTAAGGAAACCGAAAAAGTAATCCTTGATTTCTGACTGTGAGTAGTATTTAGCAGACTGAGTTACACTAAATTCTCAGCAGGCCATGACTATGAGAGGCCTTTAATGTTAATGAAAACAAAATCTGCTCATGTGATTCTGCTGCTGCTACTTTTCTGACACAGTAATCTCACTGAAGGGCCATGCAATGTTGTTTCTCTTAAGATGTGTAACATGTCAATGAGACAGAAAAAAGTCCTCTCTTAGTATTTATTGTTTATTTTAAAGTAATATCTGGTGTGCAGAGTAAAATGGCCAGGTTTCAGCCTTACTTTGATTTACTACAAGTGTATGTTAGAAAGCACTGTAGAAGTTAACACTTACACTTGCTCTTTGCTGGAGGGAAGGAGGATTACACTTACATGGTGAGAAGATTCGGGACAAGAAAATATGAGAAAAATAACTGATTTCATTTTAGCTGCTTTCAGGAGGCACAAAGAATATTTATCCTGTTTTGTTTTGTTTTGTTTTGGACCCTAAGGTCAATATTGCACAGACCAGCAATCCCAGAGCCCTGACCGACCCAGTGACGCACAAAACCTTTTGCTTATTTTGACTTTTTTGTCCCATATACGAGGCTGACCTGAAATGAGGACTGACAGGCCTTTCTGCTTACTGAAGGTCAGAGGATCTTATGTTTACAGAAGGATTTGCCTGAAGATACTGCTGACCTTTCCAAGCAGATTGTTGCCGAGCTCACCGTTCCTTCTGTATTAAGAACAGACCTGTGTGACTCACAGGCAATAATCCACAAAAAAAAGTTCAACGTAAACCATTCTGTGGGAGGGAAAAACCATTCACTGATGGAGCCCAACAATGCCAGAATGCATTTGGAAAAGTATCTTGCTACAATTTTTGAGTCTTGATGAAGCAGTTTAGGGGTTCTGGCTGGCTAACAACCTCAATGTCTTATTGTAGTTTGCTTATTTGCAATTCTAATGTAAATAAGTTCTAAAATACATTTTTCCATTGTACACTTGGATGAAGTATGGTATTGCTATGCCATACACCTTTTTTTTCCACTTAAAAAGTTATATTTCAAGTATAGGCTTCCAAATTTTCTCAAGTTGGTGCTGAATTAGTTACCAAAGCACATTAACAAGAGGCACACCTGAGATACAAATTAATGGTACATCTGTCTTCAAAACATGTCATTCTAGGAATATGTTAAACTGAAAGGCAAAAAACTTCATCTAGTCTAGTTTAGCAAAATTCTGGATTGTTATTTTTGTGATTATATGCTAAATTAAAATAGAATTAAGAAGCAGTCTTATGGACACTGGCAAGAATCAACAAGGAGATTTTGAGTGAGAATGGTCATGATATGAAAAGGTGAGGGACTTTCCTCTTTCAAATTATGATGATTAATGAAACCATAGAAGGTAGAATAGTTTTCTGTTTGTTTATTTGTTTGTTTTAATCATGCTTTAAAGGAGATTATTTTGTGGCTATTGTACCTTTCATTGTCAATGTCGTTTTTGTTCCTGTTATTATTATATTATACTTCACAAATTGATAAGAATTTCTTAGTGATATCTTTGTTTTTATTTACAGACGTGATTTATTTTCTAAAACAATATTTTTTCAGGGGAATTCAAATGAAGTGAGTGGTAAATAAAATAACATTGGGAGAGACCCTTACTTGCCTAAAAAAGAAAATGAATGGTTGAACCACAATTTAGTCAGTATGTAATCGAAAAAAGGTCATGTAAGAAAATATCTGTCTGCACCATACTGTGACATGTATAATTTCAGAGTTCAGAAAAGCTATACACAATAAAAATATGCTAGCAAGCACCTGAATCATTATCAGACAAGATGATTGTCTCCATGTCTTTTGATTGATCCAGAGCCAGATCCTGAAGCTCTACATCAATCCTATCATGTAAATTAAACCCTAAGGTTAATGGAACTCTTGTCTAATGTGATCATGGCAATGGTCTCAAGGAAATGCCAGGGTTACTATTAGTTTATTGTGTACGTGTATTTATGTATATGTGTATGTGTATGTGTATGTATATGTATATGTATATGTATATGTATATGTATATGTATATATATGTGTGTGTCCATCTACCTATAGGAAAGGTGGAGAAGTATGTATCTATTACATACCGTCAACAGTACCAGAATCTCAAGTGTGGCTTTACTTTTCTAGTTTGTGAATTTAAATGAACTTCTTACATTCCAGTAAAATGTGTTGGTCTTAAAACTTGCCCATTTCCTTGCAGGCTCATTCATCTGTGGAAAGGGCTGCACTAATTGGTGCTGTGAAGATTAAAAGTGTTCCTTCGGATGACACATTCACTGTTTGTGGTTCAGCCCTGAAGAAAGTTCTGGATGAAGACAAAGCTGCTGGTCTTATACCATTCTTTGTGAGTACTGGATTTTCAGTAAATCAGTGGATTTAATGTTTCTGCTAAGATGCTTTTGACATGAATAGGTGATCTCATCCCTAACAGAGGCACTGATAGGCAGCTGAGCTAGAATGCTAGAAGAGGTTCCTGAGTGTTCTTCACATGCCTTTTTGTGCAGGAAGAGAAAATAATTAGAGTAGCTGGTTGTACTATTCAGCAGAATGATGTTTGGGATCAATTTTGTAGTTGCATGTAGTCCTGCAGTGTTATAATCTCCGAATTCCTGAATTCTGAACTGTTTAGCTTTATTTTTCAGGTCCCAACTTAATTACAAATAAAACAAGTTTAAAGGCAATAAATTAAATTATGCAATCTCAAGCTCAAGTGTCTTCAAGAAACAATAATTTTCTCTTGATAGTACTTTAGCAAAGAAATGAACCTCCATAATATACCCCAAATATCATCGAGACCAGACATTTTCAGGCAGATACTTGTGAGTATGTAACTAATCTCCAACAAGAGAGCTATAGGGAATGTAGCTGTGGAAACTTTAGGTGTCATAATTTCTTTCTATCTGTCTACTTTTTTTCCCAGACATTCCTGCTTTCACAGCAGGACAGCGAAGGCAAATATAGTTATGTCTCAGCAGCTTAAACTCATAATCTCCCAAGTTTTGACATAGAGCATTGTAAGATTACTTAAAATTCTAAAAGTTTGGTTCCTCCATGATAAACACCTGATCAAAAAGAAAAATTACTTATTCATCAGATCTACTCCTCCTGCCAGTTCAGAATGCCATGTTACTGCTTCAAGTTAAGATTTTGTCATTTGGTTTTTCCCATGAAGTAAGTAAATTCTGTTGTGGTTTTGTACATCACCAACAATATTCTTTGCTTATTTACAATCACTGTGCTCTACTAAACTTGATACAGACCACAGGCTGTATAGAGCTATTAAGAGGTGTAACATGCTACAGAGAATATGTTTTTACTGGCCTCCACTAAAGAAAAAAATCCTCACACAACTAATTTGAAACTGAGGACTTCTGAAATGGGATTTTTAAAGAGATTTAAAAATAAGTCACTTTTTTTTTTCACAGAAAAGTCATGTCTGACAATGGTTGTTTCTTTTCTTTCGTGTTGTAACATTTTGAAAAGGGATAATGTGACTTAAATTTCTATGAACTGTTTTCAGAAGAATTAGAAGATTAAGGTTGCTTATAGTCATGGATTAGTTCCAAATGGCAAAAAGAGGCTTAAATTTCACCAAGCTCTTTTGAAAATATAATCTTTTTACTCTTCTTGTTATTAACCTTTTGAGAATGTTTTTATGTAATATGAGGATGACTAGAAAGAGAAGTGGTTTTCATATGTGCAGAATGCTGCTAATTTCTAGGGTGCCTAGAATTAGTGAGTCCTTAGAATGACCAAGCACATCCTGTCAGTTGCTTTACAATATTTACAAATTCTGACTGAGAAAAAAGCATCTCTAGGGATTCCAAAAAAACCTTTTTTTTTTTCTGTGGGACACACCTGCTGAGGTGAAGAACATGCCACAAGTCATGTTTTATTTCTCTGTGTTATGATCCCAGCTCATAATACCTTACACAGGATCCTGTTTCTATATCTCACTGTCAATTTAAAATAATTAGAAGTACAGCAGGATATCACAACTTCATGCAGTAACTATAAAATTAATGTCTTTTTTTCCTCAGCTTTTGTCCATTATTTAAAAAATGCAACTGGCCCCTCATAAATATTCATACCTTATTAATTTTTCTATGCATAGCAAGAGAAAAAAAATCTAATTTATGTATTCAGTGACACCTTTACAAAGGGTGATTTAACTGCTGTTTTTCTTCCTCTGTTTGTTTAGCTGTGCAAAACAGGCTTTCAAAGACAGCAGAGCCTCTGCTTGAGTTAATACAGCCTGTATCGAGTCTTCCATTTATTTGTATACATAAAATATGTCAGCTTAGGTTAAACTAGATCTCATTATCGGTATGGTTGGCCTCTTAACACAAAAGGTGTGTTAAGTCTCTGTCATGCTGAGCAGCAGGCCATGCACTGTATTCGTGCTCCCTTTTCTGGCTTGCAGATTTCAAAAGCCTTTCCATTTCTTTTGTTCTTGAGTAATTTGGTGCTGTTGTGTTTTGTTCTGGCGACAAAGATATGCACATTGCCAAGGAAACACATTACGCCACTCGATTCCTTGTCTCCCTGTATTCACTGATCCTTCACTAAGGGGAGTGATTCAACATCAAAGCAACAAGTTTGATGGAAGAAATTCTGCCTGAAGAGACTTGTGACAGTAGAGACATCATTCCTAATGAAGATGTCTTGTTTGCATCCAACCTGCTACAGTCTCCCTTAGAAGCAAGAAGAGGTTTTGTAAGGGATTAAAAAGAAAATACAAGTAAATTGCAATGCCTTATAGGCATGTTTCTCCTCTTATACTTAATGAATAAATGAAGAATCATTATGCTGAACTTGAGAGCTGTGCTTTCCCTGTAGAGGTGAGTGGAGAATCAGGGTCAGGTTTGCTCGATGTGAAACAGGTTCTGTCATTACAGCAATCTCTTAATTAAAGGTTTGCTTTTCACGTACATAGGATTTGGCAGTCAGCCTTTTTTGGGGAGAGGCATTGTCTTTAAAAGGAATCTTTGCATTCCTACCCACCATCAATGATTGTAGCGTCATTTTGTCCAGTAAAAGCTATTGACACTAGGGTACCCAGATCTCTACTTTTGTTGTTTTTTCTTTTATTTCTGAGTTCAGACTTGTGTTAATTTGTCTCTTTCAAAATAGTTTTGCAGAAACTAAAACAGAGATATTTTCATATGGTAAAGCAGGCAGACTGTGCAAAGAAAGCACTTAACCATTCAAGGTGTTGAGGCACTAAAGTTGCCACAATTTACTGAGGAGCCATTTTCCAGCACAGATGATGTGCAGCCCTTCATCTGGCCCCGAGTTAAGGGGGAGCTTTAAAACACGTGCTGAAGTCACGTCCATTTCATTACCTGCAAACACACTCCGGTGTTTAAGCCTGTGTGTAAATGCCTCTTCTCAGTTGGGCCCTATGCTCCCAGCTTGAGACAGGCCTCGCTGTTGGCAGAATGTTGGCTGGGATGCTCAAAAGTGAAAATCACTAAGTTAAGCACTTCTAAATTCAGATGGAGTGCCCACTGCATTCAAGCCTAGCTCACCTAAATGTGTGTAGATGGCCTGTTTTTTTGAGCTTTGTGCTGTCTTTCATAAGTCAGCACTGACAGATTGCAGCTGGCATATACAAATGCAATATACTTCAACGTATATAGTATAATATACCGGTATAAAGCTGCTGCAACACAATTACCTGCTGCCCAGCATGACGTCTCTCTGATTCTACATGAAATTACTCTTCTGAAGGTGATCCACAGGAAATTAAGAAGCAGGCTTTTTGTATCCAGACTCACTTGGGAAACAATAAATCAGAATCAGACTGACAGAGAAGCCATCTTTTCAGTAGAAGGCTTAGATCCTGACCACAGATTTCTATTTGGAAGAAACATTCTTGAGACATGTACAGATGTCTAGTTAGTGAATGATTGCTGTTCTGTAAAATACTGAATGGTGGTTTAGAGAACCGTTGCAGCTTTCTTCAGGCCACAGACATTCTCATGATTTCAAGCTGGCAAGAACTGAACAGGAGAAAAGAAAAACAATGGGCCAACACTGAAAGTTCTGCCTCATTTTAGTTATTTGTAAACGAAAAGTTTTGTGGTGGCACCATATAAAATATGTCCACATCTTTTTCAAAAGCTGTAGGAGGTCTTCCAGTTGAAAAGATTGAGAGTAACTGCTCTCAGGAATCATAAAGCTTTATGTATGTTTCCTGACATAGCTCTCCATTTCAGGAAAGTAAAAGATGAAATGACTGAGTTAAGCATTTTAGCTGCTTTGCATTCACAACCAAGGGCTGAGTCAAATTTGAAGTGCACAACCTGAAAAGGAAAAGGCCTGCAGGCTATACTGAGGCATCGGTCCCATTTCTGTGATGCAGTCTGTCCCCTGCCCTTTGCACAAATGTGATTTTTCTGGTGTTATACAGGCTACAAATTGAGTTAGATTAATTCTGTAGTACTGATGCAGGGTAATGAGAGTCCTGACAAGAGCAGATGCTGTCACCCTAAGTGGTTTCTGAGAATTAAAGCAAGTAGCTTTGAGGCTTAGACACCTGCAGAGAGGAAAACAAAATTATTTTAGAAATTGAGGTATACTTTACAGAATAAGCCATTATTTAAACAACTAAGCATGTGTTTGAACTCATATAATCTCTCACTGAAAAAACATACTCCTTATCCTGATTAAGAGAATACCTTAACTGCAGTACTAATAACTAATAACAATAGTTATTAGTACTAAAAGTAATAACAATAATGTGTAACTTTTAGTTGTGAAATTAACATCATTGTTTTAATTGCTGGACAAACCAAGGCAATTTTACTCTAATCTTGTCAGAAAATTCATACCTTATTACCATAAAATATATGTGTAAAAGCAAAGTCTATAATGCACTCTTTTTATTCATTTCCCAATCCAATGGGTTAACCCCTATTCTTTATGCATATAGAAAAACCTGGCATTTTCATCATGGTACCCTTCATTGTGATAGATATATTTTCACTCCATACACACATGCCTTCTTAGGAAAAACAGAGACCAAATTTCTTCCTGCTATTAAAAAAAATACCCTGCTATCTTTTCAAAGGAGCCTCTCTCAGAGGGTCATCAGTCTTCCAGAGAACTCTCAAATGTACCTCAATGCACTTCAGTTTTCTGTTCTTCTGTGTCTCAGGAATATAGGAGGGTCTAGTATAGGTATAGATTAGATTACCTGGAAGGAAAAATACATTAGCTCATGATTTTACTGACTATATACATACAATATGCTTCGTATTTTCAGAACTGTATTTGTTTCAAACTCCGCTTCTTAGTAGCTTAATACAGAAAAAATACTGAATTGTCCTCTCTGCATTTTAATAATGTCTTTTTTCAAGTTTTACTGTGACAGAATGTTTGTTTCTTGAAAAGTCTAATGGAAGGACAAGTTTACAATAAAAACCTGTAATTTAGGTTTTCCTTTCTCTTCTTACTGGTCTCATCATGAATGTGCTAAGGGACATGGGCACGCATAGACACAGAAATGTGGCTAGTTCCAGATATATAGGGAAAAACTGTAGGAACAAAATATGTTGCATTGACAGTGTACTTGGCAGAAAAGGTAACCAGAAATACTAAAATGAAAGAAGCAAAATTCTGGGTTTGGCATTTTTATAATCATCTCCTAGCTGTACTAGTAGTAGTTTATATGTGATCTTGGATAAATTATCTAATTCTTTTGTACTTCAGTACTCTGACTAGAACACAGCATACTTAATTTGTCTATTAAACTATAAAGTGTTTTTTAATATGTTAAAATCTAGTAGAAGACAAAAAACATGCTCAGTCTTTATTAATGCTTTCAGAAATAAGACAGGGTGTTTAAAACATAAGTGTAGCAATAAAAAATAAAATAATGTCAGTTTATATGCCCTTGGTAGCTGGGGTTTTTTTTAATTAAAATTCTACTCTCCATATTCCCAATAAATTATAATAGCTCATTTTCACCTAGTTACATTATCTTTCTACTGTGAAACTTCAGCATTGATGTTGCCTCTGCTATTGGCCTACTGGCCACACAGAAGGATACATTAAATGAGACATTAACAGAACGATGGAAGAACTGTTCCAGTGTTTTAGGATGAATATGGGAGAAGAAGTTTCTCTGTGAAAAAGTCTTGCAAGCCAAATAGTGAACATATGTTACTAGTGAACAGGTTCCAGGATGCAGATCTCAAGCATAAACTGCTTACAAATCTCTGTTGCAGAGCTGTGGCTCTGATCAAGACAGCAACATTTGCTGAATTATTCTGTCAACAATAATTCCAGCACCTCTGAGTTGCTCAAGTTCAGAACTTGCTTATGTACCATGAACTACAAATCATTTTGATGAGATTTGCATATATGAATGTAGTATTGAGCCACAATAAGCATGTGGAATGTATAAAAAATATACAAAATACAGCATTTACACAATACTCTGCCTATACTACAGTACTTATCACTCAATTTTATATAAAAATTTTATTTTATGCATCTGCTTCAGTGGGCTGTTATGGGAGCTTTGAAAAAACCCACCCATAGTCTTAGAAGTTCCACTAAGGGTAGGTAATAACTAGCATAATTTTTTTTGTTTTTCTGTAATGTCTGTTCTTTTTGTTTATTGCTGCCTTTGCAGACTTTTTTTCTCATTTGGTAATTTTCTATGCTGTAACACTTTTTTTTTTCTTTTTGGCTCTGCAGTTGTGTGCAACACTTGGAACTACCTCTTGCTGCTCCTTTGACAAACTGTTAGAACTGGGTCCTATTTGTAAGTCTTTGTTGCTTCTTTCTAAAATTGCAGATACAGTTTAAGCCATGCTGAGTCATTTCCAGGACATTATGCAATGTCAGTGTCCAAATACAATAAAGTTACTAATAGACATGACCTTCAGTTACAGTTTTATTTCTAATATTAGGTCAAGCAGCAAACGTGCATTCTCAAGCTGTTAAAAGAGTTAGAGGATATTGCCTTAAGGGTTTCTTTTCTGAAGGCAGACATATTTTGGAATACTGTCAATTAAGAATTGCTTTAAGTGCCTCAGTTTGTAACATTCTTCTTCAAGCCTTTCTACCTGCAAGGGCACTTAGAGCAGTGCTGAATATCAGGGAAAAGTTGAACCTTTAATTCTGCTCTGTACCAAGTTCCTGCCTTCTAACTATAAAAGGTAGGGAAATATGCACCAAAAATCCCCATCTATTCTTAATTTTTACTCTCCCCTTCCCAATTTCCTTCTTCTTCCAAGAAAATAGGACAAATGCCAGTGTGTTTAATACAGTGATTGAGTCATGGATTCTTCATAAGTATTCCTTTCTGTTATAGTTTGTTGTGTCAAGCTTTGATCTGCAGCAGGGCTTGGTCAAATCACCCTTTCTGGCTGATGAAAATGGTACCAATGCATACCATATCTCTTCAGGTGTACATTTAGAACAGGAAATCAATAGCTGTAAGCAACTGGAAGCGACTTCAAAGAAACACACCTTGATTTGATGTCCTGTTAATTTATTCAGGTGGGGTTGTAAACTTTTGGGGCACGTGTGGTGGTCATTTTCTCTGTGAGGTTCCCTGCCTTTCAGCACAAGCCCCAGAGACTCAGTTTCTCCCAATCCTTCTTTTTAAACTGGTTCCTCGTAGTCTGCTTAACAGCTACAGATTATTTTCCTGTTTCTGTTATTCCTACAGACCTATTAAAATAGTGGCACAAACATGTTTAGGTGTAGCAAATAATCATGTGTCTCACTTCAATGACTCCCTGCTTGTGCAGCAGAGCCCAGCAGGAGGATGGCATACCAGTGAAGTCAGAAGTCTCGTGCCAGCTTTTCTGCCTAATTTTCTCCTTAGCATACATGAGGAGCAGTCCTATGATATAAAGGCAGTGTTTCAAACCAAGTGTATTTAAAAATAGATAATCAGTTAAACTTTCAGTATGTGTTCAAATATACCTAAGTTGTGGATGTTGTGAATAATATTTTATTAGCTTTTCCAGAAATTCATGCAAAAAGAAAATTTAGTTCACAAGAATGCAAATTTCAGCATGAACTTGGTGCCCAACTGCTGATCTAGCTGGATATACCTCTGTATGTGGAAATAACCATCAAAATTATTTGGTGGCCAGTGTAAAGATGAAGTTGGGCTTCAGCCATCAACTGATAGACCATAATTGTTACTAAATGCATTAAAATAGTGTTCTCCAGTAGATTGTGAATTACAGAGTATACATGAGCTGCTTATATGCCAAAATAGTTCTGCAGAAACCATTCAGTGACTAATCAAAAGTAGCATTTTCTTAGCATTTCAGTGCTTGCTTTTGCATGTCTCCATCCTTGAAACAAATAGTTTGTTGCACGTAGTTCAAAAGCATGTGCATGCACATTTTTCGATATGTAAGAAATACTGTTTGGAAAAGTGTTTGTGATTCATGAGTTAGAATTTGGGAGCACAGCTAATATTCTATCTCCTCTGGCTAAAGTAGTTTTATTACCATAGAAATGATAGCTAAATCTCAAGATACATTTTTTTTAAAAAGTGTATTTTATAATGGTTCTTAAAAAACACAAAATAATTTATGTTGCTTAATTTTAGTAAGATAAACCTAGAGATGATGACCCTTGTGGGTCCTTTCCAGTACAGGATATTCTGTGCTTCTATGGTTCTGTAACTCTTTTCCAGTAGAAGCGGGAAGGAAAAATAATATGTTATATATACATTTTTATATATTAATCAAAACCTAGATGGTGGAAGCATTTAATCTCTTAATTTAATTTTAAATTGGGAAAATAATAACATCAAAGAGAAATCTCTCAGGCACTTGGTTTCATGCCAAATAATTAGGCTTTTTAATCTGCTGTTTAATTTATTTCCTTCAATTATTTTTTGTAGGTAATAAGGAAAATATCTGGATGCATATTGATGCAGCCTATGCAGGAAGTGCTTTCATCTGCCCTGAATTCAGGCATCTTTTAAATGGAGTGGAGGTGAATGAGTGTTTTTTTTTTCCTAGCAGCCTGCTGAAAACTTGCTCTTTTGTAGAATTTGTGTGTTTCTTATTCACCCAAGATTAATGGCTCTTCCAGAATCTCTGAGTAAGCTGTGCCTCAGTTTGCACTACAAATCCCTGTGCATTCTATTACATTACTTGAATTTTTACATTTTTAATGGTTTATACTGGGAGTATGAGAGTACTCTTCTATAAGAAATTTGTCATTCAGAATAACAAGTAGTACTGAATTAACAAATAAAAAAGAGGAGCTTTTCTCCAAATATCACCAAAGACATATTTGTAACATCCTAATCCTACATTACACAAAAAAGAAGAAAAAAAATTTTGACAATTACATCTGATTATATCTGATTTTCTTCTTACATCCTGAAAGTCATACAGTGTAGAGCCAGTAGCTGTATCTCAAACAGACAGGGTTTAATAACCAAGAGACCTAAATGAAATATTCCCTCAACAGCACTGCTGTTCCTTTTTCCCTGCCTTGCTGAGCTACTTGGCATTCAGTTGCTTAGATAAGAATACTGCAATTTCCTGCTGCTCCCCTCAGTCAGATAAGTCCTTGTCTTCCACATCAGTGGAGAAAATATTACTGTTTGGTAAAGCCAGAAGTTTAAACACAGCACTGATAGGCAGTGACTAATGAAGAAGAGGAGGGAAAACCCCCTCACAAATAAAGCATTTCTTTCTGTCTCTTTTTTATCAGCAAATGAAGCTTGTTGCAATTTCCTGTGGGGGAATATTTTATAAATTATTGTTATTGGTTCCTGAAGGAAATGAAACAGCATCCCTTGTCTAGGCCAGCATTTTTCATAAGAGTAAATATTTAACAACCAGGAATAGATTTCCTACCCTACATAGTACAGGGTGATAGCTAGATAGATGTATAGATAGATAGAGAGACAGATCATCTTCTCTTATTAGAGCAATTGTTAATTGTTTACAGGTGACAGGGAAGATTATGAGAAGCAAATGAGAACAGAAAATGCTATATGGAATATAGCTGGTGCTGCCAGGTCCCCATCCCCAGCTTTTAAAGGCTGGTGACTTCTGCCTTTGTTCAAACAGAAAACATGGATGAAACCTTTCCAAAATGGTGTCCATCTTACCCAACTGGGTTTTCTTCTGATGCCCCACCCAAACATGTCAAGTAAACCAGGCCTGGCACATGGTCTAGGAACACATATTTATTGCAAATGCTTACTTTTTGGTGTTTTTTTTCTTCTGATTTAGATGAAACAACAAATTCTACTGAAAGGAAATACCCTGTCACAGAAAAAAAAAAAAAAAAAGAAAGAAAATTAAAGAAAAAAAATTCCTTGTCAATTGTAATTTTTGAAGGAATATGATGTGCAGGTTCTGAATTACATATATAATTTCTTGCTCTATATGAATTTCGTGTGTATTAGTTTAATATTATTGGAAATAGAAAGCTTAGGGAATTGCTATTGGAAAATGTGATATGAACTCCAGTGCATGTTTCTGAGTATGCTGATTGATTTATTTATTTAGGATCATGAGATACACACTTTTCCATAACACATATCAAGAAAGCAGAATTGCAAATAAATGCTCAAAATGTTGATAATACCACTAGCCTAACTGCATACCTAGCGTGAATTCCATTCCCAAAATAAATGAAGATTTAACTACAACAGTTACTAAATAAGGTATCAATATGAATATTATAAAGACCTAATTCAGGAATTGATTCATAGTTACACAGATAGTTTGACAAAGTCATATCATTAGTACATGGATCCTTTTCTCTTTCATAATTCTGTTTTTATTTATCCATTCTCAGTTTGCAGATTCATTTAACTTTAATCCTCACAAATGGCTCCTAGTAAATTTTGACTGCTCTGCAATGTGGTAAGTATTACAGTAAAGGGAAACATTACAAGAGACAAAAATGACATTATATTAGTCTTCCTTTCTAGCAGTAGATATTTCTTTATATTTCTCAGTTGAAAAGAGGAGAACTGCATAGCTTTAAATCTTAAAAATTATTTACAGAATTCAAACTTTCATTTAATCCAAGTTTCAAAAACATGAAATTTCAAAATAAGCCTGAGCTCTGTATTAAGTTCCAAAGAGAGAGTGAAGTCCCAAAAAGTCTGCAGATTTATACTTGCTCTATTTTGAGGCTGTTTAAAACACAAGAAAACTTATTTTAAGGATATCAGTGCAATGAACA
>WEIU01018193.1:95624-121386 GCA_013389925.1 Aegithalos caudatus
TTTTTTTTTTTTTTTTTTCCTTTTCTTCCTTTTCCATAACATTTCTTTTGGTCTGATTCTTTTAAAAGCCTTTCTAAAAATATTTAAGATTTGGCTGATGAAAAGCAGCTGATTTCAAAAAGCCCTATTTATGTAATTTTGTACTGACTTTCAATTTTCCCAGATGACAGCAGAGACATTTTGATATTAAATGATGCCAAAATAAAAACCCTTAGACAACTTTCAAACAAAGCAAAGTGTCATGGCAGTAGTAATAGCATGTGTTTGTTTAAAACATTCCATAATAGATGATCCTATTTTGTCCCAAACTAAATGATAACCAGCATCACAATTAAAGATACTAATTAGCAAAACAGCTATTTAACAAATGCTGACTATTTATCAAAATAAATTAAAACATTAATTTCAGTTATAATAGAGCAAAATTTGCAAAAGTGAAAAAAAGAAGAGTCCGAAACATCATCCAGAAATAGGACACCTTATTTAAAAGAGGAATAAATGTAAGACAGTGTTCACTCAATTGCTTTTGGTTAACCTTCATCTCTTTTAATTTCCCTGGCAACCTAGAGTTTTCAGATAATATATTATGGCTTTTACTTCATTATTTCAGCTGATGTAGGCATTTTAATCTTCCAACACATTGTGGGGTTTTGGTTTTTTTTTTCCTTAGGGTAGATGGTTTACATTTTGACCCTAATTCACCAGCAGTGGCAGCACCTCATAACATTCTGTGTCTCTGTGTGTAAGGAAGTAGGAAGATGATGAAAGAAACTCCTTCGCTAGTTCCGCCCACCTTTTTCTCATCAAAGACTGTTAAAAACTTGCAAGTTAGACAATACACTATCATTTTCTTTAATGTTTGTACAACAATTAAGAAGCACAGTCTAGTCCCTAAGACTTTAGTTTCTCATTAATTCTGCTTTTCGTGAAAACCCTGTGGAACTATGTTGAAAGCATTTTACCTGGCTTTCCAGCAAAACAAGTTATATACAGTCACACTGTGAGTTCCCATCTCAGGTGATTTTAGGTTATTCCTAGGAAGGCTTAGACTTTAGATTTAAGAAAGTATTTTAATTGCATTTTGCTTCTTGTTGGGTTGTTTGGTTTTTAAATTTTTTTTAGGTAAGCCATTGCACAAAATGCTTGTTTTCATAGGTAGGAAGATTCCAGTACAAGGACTCTGTAGAGACCTTGCAAGGTCTCCTTACTCAAAGTAAAAGTTTCACAGCTATAGCCACTTGGGCTCCAATTCAGCAAGGCATTTATGCATAGGGATTATTCACTTAATACAGAATAAATGTATACTTAAACTCTTTGACTTGAAGCCAAGTCCACTGTCCAGCTAATTCTAAGGCCCATGTCCAAAATTCACCTGTCTTGCCAACTGTGACTCTCCCTGACAAGGTGAAAAGTAATAATAAATGATGAAGGATGGTAAGAAAAGGCAACTGTGAAGGATACTTAGTCCTCTTACGAGCCATGAAAAGTGTTAAGCATGATACTGTGGTAATATGGAAAGAGTTCAGTAAACACTGAACACCGTTTCACAACCAAAGTAATCTGAGTTCCATTGATGGGCAAGCTTCAAAATAACCCAGATTTCTCTGCACTTTCCTCAATAAACACTCACATTTATTTTTGCTGCAAGCTGATTAAAATAATTTACCCATTAAACCTGTAATGCAATTATGTAACTAGCCACTGCACTTTGTGACACTGATGTAGTTTCAGTTTTGGAGATGATTTCATTGTAAACCTTTTGTAAAATATTCTCAGACTTCCTGATATACAGAAAACAGCAGTCAATTTCCTATAAAAAAGGAATTAAATACAGCCAGTCCAAGAAGAATGAATTTTCTATATTCAAAATTAGAGTCCTTTAGAGACTATGTCTTGAAACTACAGTCAGTCTTGGCTAACTTGTTTAATTGATATTCTGGACTGTTCTAAAATAGGAAGTGTCTTTGTTCAGAGAGAGTGAAAATAATCTTGCAAAGTAATGGTATTTTGACTTTTATTACTCTTTTCAGGGTTTAAAAGTGTTAACTTTTGATTGGGAATGGTGTTTCAGTAACTGGAAGAAGGTGCTTACAGGGAATACTTACCTGTAGATCACAGAACAGAGAATAGTTTGGGTTGAAAGGGAATTTAAAGATCATCTACTTCCCACCCCACTGATATGGGCAGGGACACCTTCCATTAGCCCAAGTTGCTCAAAGCCCCATCCAGCCTGGTCTTGAAGACTGCTGGAAATGAAATTGTATTTCACTTCCTGACTTCAGCTGAACAAACTTGAACAATCTACTGGAACACAAACTGAAGTGAAATTTTCCTGTTTATTCATAATATAAGGCCAATTTTTTATCTGTCATTAAAACTGCACAAAATAGTGTGAGGCAGTTAAAAGCTGCAGATGTGCAATTCAAGTAAGTCACTTCTCACAGATTCGCATTACTTATTTCACCAGCAGTTTTGTTGTGCATTTTGTATTAGCAGTACTTAATATGTGAATCTGTGCTACCTAAGCTAGGTCTTGGTCTAGAAGCCTAACATCCAGCTTTAAATAAAAATCTAGTTTACCAATGTAATTTGTGAAACACATATTCATAGGATCACAGCTTCATTACGGTTGGAAGGGACTTCTGGAGATCATCTAGCCCTATGATTTTCATCTTGAGAGGTACTCAAGGAACATCTTTCAGGCTGGTGGATGGATGCCTCAGAGCCCTTTTAACACAGTCTCCCACTACAGTCACTCAACTTTTCACAGTAACCACCGTGTGGCTCCTGACGTAGGCTCTCCCTGTTTGCCTTGCTCACAGATATCTAAAACCTCTAAAGAATCATACCTGATTTTGCTCTGCATGTTGGAGAGTGGAGGCTGGAGCCCTGCTTTTTTAGATCACCAGGGTCCAAGGTATCTCAAGCTCAGTGTTATCCACTGTAGGTGTATGGTTCTGGAGCCACATGTCTACCTCCGTTTCAGTCCCTCCACTAGCACACAGCCTGTTATCTGTGTCCTGTAATGCAGCCATCTGACAACAGGTCATCCACCTGTGCACACCTCGTGCAAGTACCTGCCTTTTCTCCAGGAGAGGTATCTGGTGATGCCTAGAGAGGCTGATCTGGAACAGAGGCTAGACAGTGTAAAAGAAATAAAGTAGTTATTTATTGAAAGGCCTTCAAAGGATACACCTTGGGCAGTACAAGAGCCCAGCAATGGCTACACCCAAGATGCACCCAAGATGGATGCAAGATGGAAGCCTGATCACAAGTCTTCACACTTCTATAAGTTTTGTTCCATTCACATATTGGGGTTAATTGTCCAGTTACAGATTCAGGTTATGAAATCCCATCCTCCCAGATTGTTCTCCTCAATTCACCATTGTTTATGCTTTTTGGGCCTGAGGCTGTAACCATGTCCTTGGTTCTGAAGCTGGAGAAGGATTGTTTTGTCTAACTACCCTGTGAAGATAACTTGCTAACATTTTACATGAAGTTCAGTCACACACTAAGGCACTACTGAATCTAAAAAGTATCAAAGCTAAAACTTAAGGCATCGCTGGGTATCCATTGCAAGATACCAGCTGTACTGGCATCTCCTTCCTTCCCAGTTCCATATGAGTGGCAGTATCAGGCTTCTCAGGGGCTGCCTCAATCGACACACTGGGTTTGGCTCTGAGGTGGGGGCCCACCATTACGGCAGAGACCTTGAGCACTGAGCACTCTGGTGTGGACCTCCTGAGCACATAGGACTTGCCTGAGGTGTGGACCTACCTGCAGAATGCAGCAGCATCCTTCCTGCATGCCCTGCCTACAAAAACTTCCATGTCATTTGTGTGTCTTCTAAGCTAGATGTTGCTGCAGAATAGTTACCTGTTCCATTGTTTAATACAGCATCTTACAGGAGAAGAAACTAAGTGCTCACAAAACATCTAAAGACATTGCTCGTAACTTGGATTAGCTGCATAGAGAATGAGCTACTGAAACAGGAATATAACAAAGTAATCAAATACTTCAAATTTTCACAACAGTGAAACAACCTAGAATTAAAAAAAAAAATTCTCCTAATTAAATCTGTTTTCAGTTATTATTTTTTCCTTTTGTCCGCAGCAATTTCTAGCAATAATTCTATTATTAATTGTTTTTATTTTATCTGAAAATCTGTTGTTTTTTTTTCATGTGCGTAAGTTTACTTATTTTCAGCTATGTACTTCCCATACCTGAAGGCAAATATATGGCTGTTGACCTTGGTACTTCCCTGACTATTAGTGAGAGGAAGGCTTTTTGTTTGTTTGAATAAGATGTTTTATGACCACAGTCTGGATGTGAAGGAGAGTGGGAGTATGCACTGGCCTGTGCATTTATACATACACACTAAAATATTGGAAATTAGATTTTTGCTTAGAAATTTAAAATTCTATATTAAACCATTAAAACATAGGAAAAAAAAGGTTTGGATTTTGTCATTTAGAATATCCCTGTGTTGATATAATTTTTGTTTACTTTGTAATATATTTATAGGCATAATATAATGATGTAGCAATCTCTCCCTTTTTGATTTATGGTTTCTTCTTCTGCCTCTATAAACCCCACCATTTGTGGAGGTGAGTCAGTCTTACTCAGCATGAAGCATGAACCAGAAAAATCTTGTTATTAATCACTGACAAAACACAGTTTATTCTCTCTAAAAGGGACACACTGGCTTTTGAACCTCAGTCCAGTCATGCCACCCCTAGCTGGCAATACTAAGTTATGCTTCTCAGTGTAACATTGTACTTTAGAATGTCTGTCAGGAATTGTGTAGTGGATCCAGCTAATGGCAGGGTGGTACAAGAGAGGACCCTGAGTCAGGACTGGGGGCTTGTCCCTTCCAGTGGCTGCTGCTTCCACAGCAGCAGGGAAAGAGAGTGGCCAGCACACCCAAAGCCTCAGCGTGGCTCTGCGCGATGTTTAGGAAGCAACAGTTCTTCCCACGCAGCTTTGTACTGCAGTAATTTCAAGACAACTTCTGTTGACTGCAAACATTAACATTGCTTCAGCTAGTCTCACATTCTGGTGTGAGTGTCTATCACCATAAAAAGATCCTCTGTGTCTGTTTCTTGTCTGTTTTTAAATATGCAGTCGTGCAGTCATGCTGCCCGTTCCTGCTGAGCCTTACACTTAACTACTTGTAAGTACAGTACTGATATGGCTGTGAAAAAGCACTGAAAATGGCACAGGCTGTGCTCAGGAAATATGCCAGTTTAAACACATTCATTTTGACTTCACTTCTTGTGGAAATTTAATCCCTTAAGTCTTTATTCTTAAATTTCTCAATTTGATTTCTTTCTTTTTTTTTTTTTTTTTTTTTTTAACAGGGAGAAAAAAAGATCAGATTTAATAGGCGCCTTTAAATTAGAACCTCTTTACCTGCAGCATCACCATCAGGAGTCTGGTAATTTTATAATTAAATGAAATTATTATTATTTTGCTTGCACACTGATATTTAATGGGAAAAAAAGGGCTTAAGATGAAAACGGCAATTCTTAAACTACCCAAGTTGTTTAGGAGGCTGTTTCCATTTTCTGGGCACTCTAGGGAGCTAAGCTCATTAAAGTGCAAATACATGTCTAGTGAGATTTTAGTTAGTTAAAAGCAATACAAGGAAAGTAATTTCATAAAGCATTATGCATTACTACTTTTATATTGGGATTTCCCCCGTTTCAGACTTACCACTGATTGATTGCAGGAGTGTTGAGAAAATGCTTATTATCTTTTGGCTGTCAGATAAACGTATTATTGGGTGTTGTGTAACAAGTCCCTTAGCCAGTCTTCCCTAACACATCTTTCTCCCGAATGACTTCAGGGTTCAAATTGATTTTAGAGTTTCTAAGGTCTGTGACTTTTTTTCTTAGTTATTCATGCAAGCTCTAATTCAAATTTTTCAGAAACCCATGTGGGGAGCAAACACTCCCTGAAACTGAAAAGAAGGGGTGAACTGTGCTGTCTGTGCTCTGCTTTTGACTGATAGGTTTCTGGGACATTATGCTGTGGCCCTCATGCTCTTACACTGGCTGTAGAGAAAGGTGGTAAGAGCAGACTGCCTGTCTTGTACAAAATGCTCATGAAAGCTCTTCACAAAATTCTCACAAAGAACTTAAAAATCTCAGGCTCTGTACAAAGCTCCTTAATGGATTAGTGCTGGTCCTTGCACATACCTAGCAACTGCAGAGTGATATTTGCCTTCCTGAAGCCCATTTATACACATCTGGTTATTAACTGAATAATTGTGAAGAAGGTCCCAGCAGTGTAGTGTCAACAGGTGGTGGAAGTTCCCTCATAACTTTCTGAAGAGAGTGAATCATCTTTAGAAGGTCTTACCATATACTTAAGCTCATCATTTTCCTGGAACTGCTGGTGCTGATCTGTGTTCAGAGGGGTATCTTGTTTTGGTTTTGAACTCATTGACATTTAAATTAATACCATCCAGCATTCCACTATTCACTAAAAAGCCCTAGGAAAAATGGATTTGTGTGCCTTAATCCTGAACTGGCATAAATCTTGTATTTTATTCCTTTCCTTCATTTCCAAGGAACACAAACATAGAACAGTGCAGTAAACATGAAGTAATTCTGGAGCTGATGTTCACCCTTTAAAGGCTCAAATTGTTAAGAAAATAAATGCATACTTTTTTTTTCCCATTTCTAATGGAATATACAAGTTACAGCAAATACACTTAAGGCACTAGCTTTTACTTAACATACATTAAAAATATTTATCTTCAGGCAAAAAAAAAAAAAATCCAGCCTTAACTAAAATGAAAATATGTTCTTGGGATATCTGATAATGCTGATACAAGAACTTTTGGTCTTACCTGGGTTAAATAACACCTGAAGAAAACCAAACCTTTCTTAAAAACAGGAAATTTCAGTAAGGCCACCTAGTTGACCTGAAACCCAGTTGGAGGAAGAGTTTTTTTAGTCTTCATCTTCAGAAGGGTGATAGCATGTTACATGATCTAACATTATGATTTCAAGGAGATCAGCCAATTACTAGCAGTCTAGGAAATCTAATTTTTTTTCTATGCTCTATTCCCATTTGATATCAATTTTCCAAGGGGTTGGACAACACTTCAGATGCAAATACCCCTGATTAAACCTCCAACCCACACTTACTCTTTCAATAAACACAGTCAAATTTGCTACACGAAGGCGCTGCAGTCCCCATTGACCCCTGTGTGATTTATGGAATGTCAGCACTCCTGGAAATACGATTTGCCAAATGGAGGGTCTTGAATTCTCAGTATTCTCAGATCTGAGAATTCCTATCCTGGTTTACTAAGTAAATGAAGTAGTATTTCTGAATTTGCTCATCTCTCACTCAAGAATTTAAATGAGCGGAAAAATATCTCTATCTGTGAGCAATTACTCTTAATAACCATATGGCAATTATGTGTGTCCCCAAGGGGAGAGTCTTTATTTTCTCATTAATTATAATTTTATGTGATTTACATCATCACACCAGGAAGATTATACTAGCTTGCCTGGCAACCCAGGATATAGGTCAAATCCTTATGGCAGTGTTAGAAGAATGCAGCTTTATACTCTATTGTGAACGCCACATACACTCCCACAATGCAATTCCTCCTGGTTAAATACAGATGTAAGACTAAGGCTTGTAATCAAGGAATCAAGCACTAATCATTGATTACATTCTGCTTCACAGCTTGTGAAAGGCGTTGTTGTGGATCATTAGGCATAGCCCCTTACAGGAGCGTAGGATTATTTATCTGTCACCAGTTGCTTTACTCTCTTTGCTACCAGTCTTGCAGCTATCAAACAGAAGTGGTTGCTACAATGCAAAAGAATATGAATGTTATCAATTTACCTCAAGTTACAAAGCAGAGACAACCACATTCATTTCCTGAAGTCCAGGAACAGGTTAATGATTGTTGGTTGTTTTGTGGGTTTGGGCTTTTTTTAACCACCTGGATACCAACATAGTAACAGTTTAAAAAACCTAATGGCCTCCTGTTACAGAGAAAGAAGGACCATGTTTTTTTCCTATGTTTTGGCTGCAAAGGAGAGAACATTGGCAAGAGAGCTTGTAACACAGGAAAAAGGTTTTGGATTTCTTTTCCCTAGAAAACATAGAGGCTGAAGATTATGTAAATGGCATATACCGGTCAAATTCAGAAGCTACAGTTCTACCTTCCAGCTAACAATTCCAGGAGTACTTAGCATTTTCCCAAGGAATCCAAGTACATTCTCTCCTATGAAGCTTATACTCCACTGCAGAGAAATAAAGCAGAACAAGGAAGCTAAGTAGATGCTTCATAAAGAAGTGCATTAAATATTACATCAGTTTAACTTCTGTCACTGACATATAGCAAGTAACTGACTGTATTCAAGTTTACTGTGAAATCAGTTTAATTCCTTGATTCAAAGAAAAGGTAGGTGAATCCTGACATTGTGTGCTTATATAAAGGACATCTAATAATGCCCTCTACTTGCCTCCCTGGACTGCTTTGTGGCTTAGTCCATCTGTGTAAGGGGCTTTCACTCCATCAAAAGAAAAACCATAAAAAAAAATTGCAGATACTATTCTCCAAGCAGGAACAGGTCAAATTCTGAGTCAATTTTTCCAGTCACTTATTAGACATCCTGAAGAATTAGCGACAAATATATGTATGAATAGAAAAGCTCTTTAGAAGTGGATTATTTTAAAGATTACCAGTTAACTGTTACCAGTTCACTAGGGTAAAGGCCATGATATTTCACAGCAGAGGATGAGTTATGAAGTGAATCTGGGGGTTCTGCAAACTGTATAAACCAAAATTAATAATAGTTGTTTTATCTACTGCTTGTTTTCCCTACAAGAAGCAAATAAACATAGTATCTGCTCTGTCATCTCCATGGTATCCGCAGTATAACAGAAAGGAAAATAGTTTTTCTTCTGTAAATTGTTTATTAGTGGCATATTTTGACTAGCTAAGGAATTAAGATTATTACAAGCACTTTCATTTAACATGCTGCCAAGTATCCAGCTAGATATTCAGTGGTCCTGTTGACATTGATGATGCTGAAGTTTGTAGCAGATGTAAAGGATAGCTAAGATACAGCTTTTTCAATAACATTAGAATGATTAAAGTCTTTGGCTGTTGTGATGATGATGCAATGTGAACATTTTTCCTTTATTTTCCAGGTCTTGTAACAGATTATCGTGTAAGTACAGTATCGATGTAATAATTAACACCGTTACTTGTATGTACTGGTATTTTCAGGAATTTATTTTCCATTACTATCATAAACTTCCAAACTTTATGTTTCTTTACAAGAAAGATGCAGCTCACTAAATTTTTTTGTTAAATTTTTTTACATTCCTCAAACAGAAACTTGGTTTTCTGTTTTCTGAAAACAATATTGTTTAAAGGCAGAAATTGTCTTACATGTGCAATATCCTTAGATTTAGGCAGTAGAAAGAAATTTCCTAAAGTGGTGGGTTTGATTTTTTTTTTCTTTAACATAGTGAATAACACAATTTAAAAAAAAATTAAAAGCATCTCTATTTTAATCTTTTACCATGGAAACACTGTTGTTTTGAAATGGAAAACATGCCTGTCTTTGGAGATGCTAGCCCCACAACTTTAAACAAGCCAATGCACATGAGTTTCTCAGATACTTGTTTTTCTAAAGCCTTCGAGGAGAATTCAGGATGCACAAAGAAAATTTGATTTGCCTTGTGACCCTTCCATTCTGACTCCAACCTCTTCTGCCAATTTTAATTTGAAATTTTTGAATATTAAATAATTAATCAACGTGGATTGATAAACCAGGGATAGATATTTCTTCTATTAATTGATCCTCTTCTAGCAACTGCCTATTGGATTTGGCAACGTGGTTCACTTCAAAGCCGTGTCAGAGCGTACTTTGTGCTGTGTCACTGCAAAGGTGATCTCTGACACGGGCTCTTCTCTCTGGTTGCAGCACTGGCAAATCCCCCTGGGCAGGAGGTTCCGCTCCCTGAAGCTCTGGTTCGTGCTGAGGATGTACGGGGTCAAGGGGTTGCAGGAGCACATCCGCAAGGTGACTGGGAATTGCCTGCTTGGGTACCCCGTGGTGGCACGGCAAGGGAAAATGAGCTGCCTGTCTGTCTACTCCCCATGACTTCTGTACACACCAGAAAGCACAGGAAACAGTGTTAGGCAGCTCAGCTCAATGGGGTGCTGCTCATTTGCCCCATGTAAGGTCAGAATTTCATATCGTGGCTGGATCAAAGGTGCCATTCATTTTGTGCTCATCTTTAGGAAAGAAAAGTCTAGCATTTTGGAATTTCTACAGTATGGTACCACAGTTCCCTCTCAAATTACGACAGAGCACATCCATGGTTCTATTATGGAAATACATAGATATTCATTACTTCTTTATTTTTTAAATGTGTATGCATTGATAGGATGTTTAGATTATGATTAAGGGATACAGTGACTTGCTTGGCATGCCTACCTTTGCTGTTGCTTTTTTCCCTGTTTAAAACATATTTTTGTTAAAAAAAGGATTGTACAATTTACAATTTGTTAATACTGTTATTACTAGGTTTATTCTTGATGAAAAAAGAAGGGTTTTTTAATCACTAGAAATTACATGTGGCGTCTGTATAAATTATATATATATATATAATTCCTTTGTAGCAGTAAAGTCAAATTCAAGCATTCCTTTCATCTTTATGAAGTTCAGGGAAACCTCTGATCCATGACTTGGCTCTAAATATTTACAAAAATATCCATTAGCTAAGGGCCTAGCCTAGCATACCAAATTCCTTGCAGACACACATTTCTTTCAATTTTGGTATTAAACAGAAGAATTCCTAAGTAAAGCTTTGGAAGACTCATATCAGTTGCATGGCCTTTTGTCAGGCTGGTTTCCACAGGTTGGTATTTGCATTCAAAAATTTCCCTCTTTCCCTGTCTCCCACATATTTCCCTGACTGTCCTGCCACAAGATGCTTGTCTTCATAGAATCATAGCCGAGGACTGAGCTTTGGTATTTTCTGTGAAAATACAATTCAGGAAGGCTAAGCAAATAAATCTTTTCTTAAAGATACTGACTCCAAAGTAAAACCCTTGTATTTTTCCTCATTTTTAAAGGTAATTCAGACAGCTACAGTTTCCAAGGGCTTCTTGAAATTAGTGTGTTTGGTTTATATTTCCAAGGACTAAATTGTTCTTCAGTATAGATAAAAAAATAAGTTATGAAAAGACAAGAAGTATAATTAGGTGAGGAATTTTTCTCACTATATAAATTTGAACTATTAAATTAATTTCTCCTCATACCTCCTTACCCACTCCCAATGAATGCTGGTTCAGTAGGTTCCAAAGCATCTTAAAAAAAAAAAAACTAAAAAAAAAAAAAAAAAAAAAAAAAAAAAAAAGTAATTTCTATCTCCAGCAAGCCTCTGTTGAACTTAAATTTCAAGAAATAATTGCATTTCATTTGCTCTCTGCTCTAGTAGAATTTAAGGCATCTCTTGTGAGTTTTCAGATATATTGATAAAATTATATCACTAGCTGCAAAATAAAGATTAAAAATGCATTTCTTATGTACTTTTTCCTGTCTTCTCAGGAATTATCACACACTCCAGATAGACTGTGAGGTTTTTTGGTAGAGTAGTAATGAGTAAGCCAGCCTAACACTGTTTTAAAATTTTAAACCTATAGACAAGATTCCAACTGAAACATAATTCGGAATTCAGCTTCAGTTGTTCGCTGAACTCTAATACTGTTCATCCCCATGCCTGGCCTTCAGAAGCTGCTTTCTTTTAAACATGCTGTAGCATCTTGCAAATAACAGTTTTTATATTCCCGCTGCTGGCCAAGGCAGTCCCAGGCTGGTACTGTCTCCTGTGTACTTGGGACTTTTGGGTGGGTTTTAAAGGAAGCCCTGTAGGTGCCAGAATTGTTTCTGAAGATGTGTATGATGATTTGGGGATGTACTTTAGTGGGTGATTAATGGACATAGGTAGAATGAGAAGAGACTTAGGAACAGTGGGAGAGCCAGGTATTGCAACCTTGCAGTGGAGAGCAGAGGGGCTGGAGCTGGGGAAGCAGGAAGAAGTGGTCTCTTGCTTGTGTTATTAAGGAGTTGCCCAGAGGGTAACACAGCTGGGCAGAAGAGTAGAGGTTTGAAGCAGCTCCTTGGGCTGGAATCTGGGGAAGGAGATGCCTATGTTTGCTCCTAAGTCATGGAAAACTCTAGGAAGATCTGTGCAGTGTTTATAGATTTCTAGTTAGGCTTCTTTTGTGCAGATTTCCAATAGTGATGAGCTTCTGACATGGTATAGAGAGAAAAAAAACAAAACACTGTAGATCCTTAAAAACCCATCCTATTTGTTGTGTGTTAGCAAGTTTCTATGTGGAAGACCAAAGACATCTGTAGCTATCTCTTAACAAACTTTTTTTTCTTTATGTAAATTGTCACGAAAATTATTTCTCCCCCCCTCCTTTATTAGTATATTTTAAGGAAAATGTATTTGTTGTGTTTGCAGTCTTAAAGTCTACATCAAAATTACTGGAGAACCACTGCAACTTGGCATTTGCTTGAGGATGACATTTAGGAACTAAAATATTCCCAGGAGATGAGAATGTGTGACTTGGATTTAGATACAGTAACTTTTTTTGTTTTCAAAACATTCCAGTTATGCACTCTTTTCACACACAGCATGTCATATTAATCTGTTGCAAAGTATAGGTTTTGTAACAGTGGTAAAGGGTAGGACAGTCATCTTTGAAGGATGTGGGGAAAGACAAATATAAATTTTGGAGGTAAGTCCCAAAGCCACAGAGGAGATGTAAAAAGAGGGCAAACCCAACAACAACAGTCTTCTCTACTGATGCCAGGCACTCCAAGTCTCTATAAATGTGCATTTGTAAATGGCCCATTTGAAAACCGCTTGACCATCTCGTTATTATTCCTGTGTTGGTTCAAGTCCTCTCTAAGAGCTCGGAAGTAATTTGAGGAATTTAGGAGTTAGTGTGTTTTTGGATGCAATCCCTATGAACATTGTGATGCAGCTGAATCCTCCTTAGGACCAGAAATAGTCAGTTTACTGAGGATAATGAATGCCATTAAAAATTAACAGTAGAGTCCACGAAACTGGAACTGTAAAGAACAGCAATACTAGAGATAGTAGTTGAACTGGAGAGTGGCACAGTCCAAGTGGCTGTTAAGAAGACACTTCTGACAGCATTTTCCTTTAGTGTAGTGGGATGCAGGCTAAAGCAGCTGAAGAAGTGAAATTTATAGGAGAAAAAGTGTGAAGTGATCAAGACTAGGCCAGTATGCTTATCTGCATATACACAGTAGTATACTCTGATGCTTCAGAGAAGCTCCCTGCAATCAAAAGCTATTTTGGCTCTTAAAGGCATTGCCCAAAAATTAAAATTCAGCTTGAACCCTTCAATGCAGAAGCTTTTGTATTTCTATTATTTGTATTTATATTTAATATTCATATTCACACTTATAGTTATTTACTCACATACATACATAGAAAAATACTGATTTGTTAAAATGAAGACCACATCTTAGTGCCTTGCAAGTTTACTGCTCCCATTATTGATTATATAAGACAGTTCCCTTAATCCGGAATAACCAAATTTATTAGATCCCTTGTTTCCTTTCTCACTCTTCTGCAGAAGAGTAATGGTTATTTACCTGAGATAATAGTGACACATAACAATTCCTTACAAGCCTCTTTTTTTTCAATCAGCTAAACTGCACTTCAAGACTGTTGTTCTGTTCATATATTCCAAGATACTTCAGGACACTAACACAGTCCATCTGATTCCACTCTGAGAACCCACCTGATGAAGGCATTGCTCAAATGGTAGTTTTAGAATCAGTATATGAGTTGGTTTGCTTATGTCCACACTTTTGTTAAATCAAATATCAGCTCTAGATAAAATAATTTTGAAAAGTTAAATCATATTTGAATGACAACTTTAGGTTAATGGTGCTAGGGACACAGCTTGACACATATGTCAAAATCAAAAGCACTTGGAGGGTTCAGATATCCATAGGTCAGGCTTGGTATGTACACATTCAGCAGAAAACTGAGAACAGCCTGTCCGTCTTTTACTTCTTCCTTCCTATGCTCAGTTTCAGTGCCTGCAGTTTTCCAAACAGGACTTTATTTTCACAGGGTACCTGCCTGTTTTGAAAAGCTGAAGCACGAAAGCCACACGTGTCCTGTGAGTTATTGTCATGCTCACGTCCAGAGTGTAGGTACAGCTTTTGAACTTAGGCATGTATGACACTGAAATGCCCTGCAGTTCTACAGAACTTGAACTTCCAGGCTTAATAATATTTAACTTTACTGTTGCAGCAATCTTTGTAAGAGCAATTCAGGATAATAGCTTATGGTTCAAAGGTGCAGGGCCTTGGGTAACTTTATGTAGGCAAAGCTATACCTGTGAAACTCCAGTTAAATACCCACTTTCTCTCCTTCCAGTTCAGTAAAACCTAAAACGCTTGGTGCCCCCCAGTGTCTTTACCAATTATTGCTGTTTGTTGAGACTTGCTGTGGATAAAAGTATTTGCATCCAGACATGAATGCAAAATGCTTCTAGAATTTTGGTTTGTGACTTAACTAAATTTTTTCTACTTTCCCTTGCTTTTATTTCTCTCAAATTCCTGAAAAATCATTTAGTTCAAAAAGTGGACATAAGTACCTGCCATAAAATGCATGGCTTGTTTCTGGACTTTTCTTGTACAAACTTCTCACAGTTAGCCGGACCATGTTTGCCTTATTCAATTCTTGCCCAGATAAATTTTGATGAAATTCAGCTGGTGAATTTACATTCAACTGGACACTTGTGAAATTCTTATCTCACTGCACTTGATTTGTTTTATGGCTTTGATTTCCAAGGCATGGTACCTGCAGTGCAGAATTTTGTGGAGCTGTGTAAAAGACATGTTCGGTTAAAGCTATAGAATGTGAGGGTTGGAGGAGACAATAGAAGACCATTACCACACCTGAGCCTATTTCACATATGTTTTTCATAAACTTATTAGGTATACAAGTATCTGTATGTATGCAGATACCTGTGGTTGGATTTCACAGCTGTAAATTCATGCTCTTCGTATTTCCAGAACATTGAAACACCCTGTAAAGGACTGAGCACTTTACTGGTCTCATTCCTGACTCAAAGAGCGTTCACGCTAATTTTAGAGGGAGATGATAAATGGATGTAACAAACAGCAGAGCAGAAATGGTAATGACAGGGAACCTGGCTGATTGTGTAGGGTACCAATAAGCCAAATATGAAGGTTTTGAAGAAATATTTTGATTCAATCTAAACTATGTTTCTCTATTTTAAGAAATGAAAACCACCAGAAAGCTATGATTAAGATTGCAAAATGTGTTGGCTTTTTTCCCCTTTTCTGTAGTTTCTGTTTTGCCTTGTCCTTTTGGAAGAAGTTCCTGTGAGATGAAACATTCCACATTTAACTTTGACCCAAAGTGCTATGTTTCATTTTTGTTTAATAGCTGTCCTTGAACTTACAAAAAGTCAAAGTGCAAAAGCATGGGCTTAGTTGTTTATTTTTTGTAAAATTATTTGCAATCCTAAATGTATAAAACCTGAAGAATCTTTAAACATGATTTTTTAGATGTTTCAGATAATTTTTGGTGTAGACTGGCTATTGCATGAAGACAAACTATAATTCAAATGGCTGGTGGCAGTTGTTGTCTTACCTTTCTTGCTTGGTTGTTTGGTTGGTTGTTTGGCTTTTTCTAGGACAGTGAACACTAAGCTAATGATATAGCCAGTGGGAAGGGGGCTGGATAAGGTACTGCAGATGCCTAATGAGGATATAGGTTGTTTTTTTGAAAGTACTTTTAAATTAATTTTCTCTTTGGAAGAAAGCAAAGCAAAACATGGCATGACCATGCAAGTATCAGTGACTGATGTTAAGACTTCCCAGCTGGCGTGTAGTATGTCTTTTGGTGTTTTTCTTATTTATTTGAATTTTGGTTTCATCTGCTTCAAAATAATTGCTCTGGCTTGGTGCCCAGTGTCATTTGTTTTTGCCTCAGTAACTTCTCAACAGGTTTGCTGAGATTTGCTGTCCATTTGCTTGATTATACTGCCATCAACATTTTTTTTTCAACTGAACCTGAGCACCCAGGCCAGAACAGTGAGCAAATTCTCTCTTTCTTCACAGACTCCTCATATTAAGTGAACTGTTCTAAAAAGTGTATCCTTCCAGCTCAATTTGCACTATAATTTTTTCCCTGTGTATCTGCGCATTTCCCCCTTTCCCTCTGACTTCTGTATTCTGTAGCCATTCCCAGCCAAAACTCACAGTGGTATAAAACCTAAAGGAGAATTATAAAAATTATTTACTCTTAATGTGATATCATATCAAATTGTGCTGAAGTGTCTCAAGAAGTAGACCAGCACTGCCTAAGACAGACTGAGATACTAATACACCAATGGCTCCATATGGTCTCTGGAAGTCATAAACGGGATGGAAGTTAACACAAGCAGATGGCAATATGTGAATATTATCACACATCAGCAGAAGGAATAGAGCAAAGGAATGGAAAATACTTCAGCACACCTTTTCTCTTGGTGAATCAAATGCATTCAATGTAGTTACCCTTTCTCTTCTCAGCACATCAGACTGTCGCACCAATTTGAACACTTAGTCCTTCAGGATGAAAGGTTTGAGATCTGTGCTGAGGTTGTCTTGGGACTGGTCTGCTTCCGGCTGAAGGTAAGGCAGCTAAGATCTCCTATTTCTTCTCTCATGGTTTATAGCAACACCATAACCTGCAATTGAATACAGCCTTTGTAGTTAATATACTTGATTATTTTTTAAGGAAAGTAAACTGCGTTTGTTTAGAACAAAGCAGGTGAAAGAAAAAAAGCTTAAGACAATTTTATTAAAACTGAATCAAAAGCTTAAGAGAAATTAAAACATATTAAGTTATAGGAATATACAGTCAAGGCAAACAAATGTTTTAACCAGTCATACAAAATAACTTACATTCTATGAGTGATGAGCTTTGATAAAGATGATTGTTTTAGTATATTTCCCTAGACTTCTGGATATTATGGAGTGTATATTACTTGTTTCTTGTCAAGTTAAATTCTTATGTGTATATGTTTAACACTCAGTTTAATTTTTTTTTTTTTTAAGACTGTTTTTTCCTCTATAAAATTCTATGGCCAAACTGGGAAAATTGAAGTAAGATATATTTAAGAACAGGTTACATAGGAGGACAGCTTCCCTGGTCTGCTTTTTATTGCTGAACATGATCCTTTTGCCCTGTTTGACCTTTTATTCCCCAAAATCTCTCTAAGTGCCAAGTTTTTTGATATAGAGACCTTGCCCAATGGAAACTAGAAAACTCATTCTGCACTTGGAGCATAAAAGCTGCCGTAGTTGGGAGAGATCATTTGTTTTAATCAGACATTAAAAGGGGATCAGTGTCTCAGTTTAGGTAAAGAAGTCATTTTTTTTAGAGGAACTTGTAGCTAAAGCCTCTGCAAAGGACTGGTTTGTAACACTGAATCTTACCACCAAGCAACAGTAACAACAGCACTAGTGTTTTCTAGTTAACATGATACCTAAATGAGCTTTTTGCTTTCTGAAGGCTTGCAAGCCCATATTTTCTCTTTCTGGGTAGTTTATTTTTAACAAATTCTTTTCTCAGTCATTTAGTTACCTGAGTTTGATGCAACTGGCTGAAGAAGCTAACAAGTAAATAATAAAGTAATGGTGATTTCATCTGGAATAGGAAAATGGTTTTGTTTAAATTTATAATGTTTAAAATAAAATTTAAAAAGACCCTGTGTTTAGGGGATCAGACACATTACAGAATGTAGTTTTTTCAGTCAATGGAAACACAAATATAATCTCTTTCCTAACAAGAACTTTTAAAAGATTGAGGGATAGATAGATTCTGTGGTTTTTATTGCTCAATAACAAAATGTTGGTTGCAGTCTGCTCTCCACATGGAACATGCAAACACTAGTTTTGCAGAACCAGACACAGCTGTTAGTCAGTGTTCTACATTTACTTTGAAGGAACAGTTCTGGTGAAATAGAGCATAGCAACACAGGAATTGTCACTTTTGATCAGACCAGTAGCTCATCTACATCTGTTATCCTGTCCCTCATGATTCAGAGGAAGAAATCACATCTAAAGGGAAAGACAACTTTACAATAGGAGGTAACTACTGGATCTTTAGCTAAGAAACCTTTGGACAAGTTGTAGAATAAAGGCCTGATTCCACTGAAAACCAGTGTTGAAAGAGAAATGTTTTCATTTCTTGCCTCCCTGATTTATAAAAAAAACCCCAAACTAGCAAGCTTTCAAATTAGGTTTTTAATAGCTATTTTAACAGCTTTATTTGCTTTTTATATCACTCTTTCAAAAATATTTCTGTAATTTTTATAATTTGTATTAAAATACATCTTAGAAGCAGAATATTTGTAACTTTATGTAGTTACAGTAAGTCTAAGGGTCAGGGGACTTGAACTATATAATGCTGCATGGATGTAAAGGCATTAATTTTTTTTTTTCTTGTTTCCTTTGTTATTGAGAAGCCCTTTTAAATTTTTTTGCTTAGCTGTAACTTTTAATTTTTTGCCTTTCACACCGTTGAGCAAATGGACTAATTACCTATGACTTTCATATTATAATTATTTCATCAAATATGTCATGCCAAAGGGTTAGTTTTAGGCCTCCTTGTCATGACTGCAGATGAATACAAGTCAAGCTAGTAATTTCTCCAAGGGGTGAGAATGCTGTCTTATTGAAGCTCACAGACTCAATCAAAGCTGCCTTCTCAAAGCTCTGGGAGAGGATTAGTCGCTACCAACTTCAATTTGACGTGACACCCGAGTGTCACAGCAGCCCTAAGGTGGAGCTGTGAGAGTAGAACAGAAGAAAGATAAATGAGTCTTTCTCCTTCTTCCCTTCACCCCTGCCAACTTAACATCACATAACTGCTTGTATTGCCTGAAAGTCAGTGCTGTGCATTTGATATTAAAGGCAAGGATTGTCATTTTAATAATGCATTACCTTTGATAAGAAAGCAGAACATCACTGTCACCAGTGAGTGACCTGTAATAGGTGGGGACTTGCAAAACACCAGAGTTGGTCCATTTTCTTAGTCAGGAGCAAATGCACAATTATCTCCTAGAAGACCAAGGCTAAGCCACGAATTTTAGGACATCACACCAAATTTGTAACAATTTGTGCTAAGACAGAACAAGGTTTGGACTTGGGTTCAACTCTTAATATGATCTAAAAACATGAGAATGATACATTCATCCTTACTGCCAATGGGAAATTGTCTGCCTTATTCCTTGATTTTATATGGAAACAGCTAAGCAGGAAAGTCAAAACTGCCCAGATTTGAGACAAGGTATTTTCTGATCAGGATGTCTTCAAGAAGACCAATGCTGCCACAGTAACACAAGTGCTGCTGAAAAGATGGATTTGCCCATTTGTGACTCTTCTTTCACAGTCAGTGCTCAGTAAGGGGACACTGTGGTAAAAATGCAGATTCTCCCAGAATCTCTTGCAGTTGTGTGTTACCACAGTGTAATAGAGAGAGTAAAGGTTGCACAACACTTAAGATACTTCCTCTGATGGATTCTGTGTTGGATAGCTCCTATAGAACTTGAGGCAAATACTTTGTTAGGGTTTCCACTGATCATTTGAAACCTACTTATGCCAGGGATATATTACCTTAAAAATTGTGTAATTAAGGGTAAGATTTCATATTCAATATAATCTCTCACAGCAGCCATGCTTAAGTGGGGAAAGCTAGTATAGTTTACTGCAAAAATTCCTCCTATGTTTGTTTGATCAGATACAAGAAAAGTGTAATAACAAGGATACAATAATGAATGCTTTTAACATAGCTCATGACCTTAGGTCCCAAAAAGGCAGTCAGCTATCACAAATGCCCCAGATTGAACACTGCTTCTAAGCTGAAGGTAATCCCTAAATCTCTTTGTGGCTCAAAACTTCTCTCTTACATCATCATCTTTTTCTGATCCTTTGATGGCAAAGCACTGAAGTGAGAAAGTGGCTGCATGTTACTCGTGCTACTTGGGCTTGGCTGCTTGTGAGATTTACATTTTCCAGACTTGCTTCTGAAATTCATTGTCATATCCATTGAATTACAATCATTTCAGGGCTCAAATGAACTAAATGAGGCACTTCTTAAAAACATAAATGATGCCAAGAAGATCCATCTGGTCCCGTGCCACCTGCGAGAGAAGTTTGTGCTACGTTTTGCTATTTGTTCCCGCACGGTGGAATCCACCCACATCAAATTTGCCTGGCAGCACATCTCACAGCTGGCAACTGATCTTCTGAAAACATGGGAGCAAAACCACCACCAGCAGTAACAGCAGTGGAGTATAAATGTAGATGAGGTAATTAAAAGGCTTTCTCTGTGTTGCCAAGTTTTATTTTAGGTGCAGGTAGGAAAGTCAAACTATGAAGAAAAAAAGTACAAAACCTGTTGTTATATAGCCCAGCTGCAGTAGCAAAATCCTTGCCAGCAAGTTGAGTTGTAACTGTAGTCATTCCTTCTCTGTACTGTAGTTCCATCTTGCCTGTTTCCAGGATGCACATAGCCAAAGAGACTCGAACTGTCATTTCTTAACAGTTTGTAGTCAAGAGCATTTGTTCAACCAAACAATGGAAATGGAAGGGTTGGTGCTCCCTCTGTTGTCCCCATTCACCTCTAGTGTGCCCCCTCCTTTCTTCAGATGAAACTAAGAGGTGTTATAATCAATTAATATTACTGTGACTGCAGTAGGAACTCAATCTGGGGAAGTTTAGTTTGGGTTCTAAATATGTTAGTACCTGAATAGGCATGCACAAATGTAGTTGCCAGGATTTGGGGTACTGTCATGTCATGATACACTTGCTGCAGTAATTTTGTAAATGAACAAAGGACCTCAAGACTTCCTTCATTGCATATCCAGACTTAGGGGAATAAGCACTAACTGATTACTAATTATCCTTCTGGCAGGTTCTCTACTTTCCCCTCAATGATTTGCTTTTAAAACAGCCATTTTGTCAAATTCCAGCAAATAGGTTATGCTGGCTACTGGTTTCCAGATTGATCATTCATAATGAGGTCCCTGAAAAGCTCCTTCTGAAGAGTTTTGTCAAAAGCCATGTGCTACCTGGTATTCTATATTTTTAATCAAGTTATTATCAGCAGTGACTACTTGAAAATAGTATGTAACATATGTTCTGTGAAGCTGAGTTGATTTGCTTTTATGGCTACCATTTTGATAACTTCATGGTGTAATAAATATTTGACAAAATGTGCTTAGAAATGTGATGTCAAAAATGTTACTTTTAGTTTCTCACATTAGCCAACAAATGAGTAAACAAGTGACAATAAAAATAGGAAGAGAACAAACCCCTAAAATTAGCTGTGGTGCCCCCATCAGTGTTTTTCTTCCATTAACTGTGGTGAATGGAAAATGAAATTACTTAAAACCTCTTTCTGAGAAAGTCAAATCATGTATATTTGACACAAACCATTAATATGTCATCCTGTCAAAGACAGGCACAGTAAAGAGCTAAAATGAAAGTTAGTGGTGAAAGTTGGAACAATATCAAGTCAAGAAGTGCTTTTGCCATTTAAAAAACTTAAGTTCCAGACAATTATTTCTGTGTAAATAAGAACAACATAAGTAGCTGCTCCAAGAAAAAGAATATGTAGGATTAATTTCTACATTTGCATTTCAATCTTCCTTTTAATGCTCATGTTAACTTCTAAAGCCTCTTGAGCAACATGCACAATTATTCAGCTTTCTTCCTCCATCCCTTTCAAGTATACTTCCTATGGCTGGGAAGTTGCAAAGTAGACCAGGAATCATGGATCAGGACAGTTAATTTGGCACATGGTCTGCTCCTACCTCTGTTTTTCCTAATCTCTCACTTCTGGGGTGCAAACTGGGAAGGATTGCTATTTCCATAAGGAACTGATTTCCCAGGCAACAGATGAAGAAAGGGATACCAATGAATTTTGTAAACCCCAGTAATATTTCAGCAGGTGACTGACTCAAGACTGTCAGCTACAGTGTCAGAATTTTGATAGCATCATTGTCCTCAGCAGAACCAATATGAAATTTAACTTTTCTGTGGTAGCACAATGCAATTGATTGGTAGACTGGAGAGTGGCAAATGCTGGCAGTTGTTCCCTTTCTCTGTTATTATTTTTTTTAATGTCATTCAGATCTCATGACCTGGAAAACAATGTTCATCCATAACACGTATCTTCCACACTGATACAATTTTACAACTTTTACATTATGAAAACTCTAGAATCTTGGAGAAAAAGAAGAATTACACCTTGTCTGTGAGACAGACCAGTATTTTTAATGTGAAATATATAACCAGGTCTGTCCAGGGGAAAAAAAAAATAAAAATCAGATGTGGATCAAAGCTATCAGAGAGTAAATCCAGGATAATTCTACTGAAATGAAATGGAATTGCTTGGGGCTTAGGTGACTATAATTGAAATTAAAAATCTGACTAATAAGTATTGGAAAAGAAAGGCATAAGATAAGGCACCACTAAACTGTACATAAGAAGATTCCACTGGAAATCTGCTCCATGGAACCAGAGCAGAGATGAATGATGCCTGCCTGTGTGAGCCTCAAACTGCTGTAAAACTGGGATGTGGGCAGGTTGCTCACCCAAACCTAGGAGAGGTGAAATGTCCCCAACAGCACAGAATTAGACATAGATCCCTTTAGACATTTGTGGGAAAATACTGTCAAAACCAACATTCAGTTAAACATTTTTCAGTATCTGGGTATCAGTTTCAGAAGTGGCTGTTGCCCAGGTACAAAAATTCCTGTTGGCAAAGAATTTAAGATAAAGGCTCATTTAAAATGTAGACAGAGTAAAAGTTAAGTTTTGTTTTGTTTTTTGAAGAAATTATGTAAGTAAATCTAGCTAATTAACAGCAGTGATGAGACCCATGGAATTACATTTCCCCATGGCTAGCCCAGTACAGAAACCTGAAGTTCACAGTTCTGTTTTTTCTGAAATGTTAGGATGATACAAATATATAACTAGTGAAGGCCTTCATAGTACTCAGTCTCTCATACCCTCTTTTCTTCATGGGCTAATTCTTTCTTAGACGATCAATATTACATTATCTTAAAAGGAAATATGGGCTATGTAATCAACTCAAGAAGAAGCATTGAAAGGAACATTTTGAAAGAAGAACATAACTGCTGTTTCTGTTCTGTAGCTTTGCAACATATCTGTAAGTGAGAAACACTGTATTCATGAGTAGTTAATGTTAACCTGGATTTATTGTGCCTTGTGTGTGAAAGCTAATACAGTCTGTGTGATGAATACTGTTTGATATTAAAAATAATTATAAAATCCCAGAACTGTACTTTAGTAGAATATCCATATCTCAAGGAAGACTGCAACTTTTAGAGAAGGAGGGAAAAAACCTGACTTACTTTCAGGAACCTCTATTTATTTTTTTTAACTAGCAGAGTACAGTACTTACATTCTTAATGACAGATTATAAATATATTTTATTGGTGATAGTGAAATATTGGAAATATATGTATTTATTATGAAAGTATTGATGATACTTTATAGTCTGAACTGCATTATAATTATTAAAATTTTAATTTTTTTTCTTGCCTTTACATACAAGATTCATGGCTGTTTTGTTGTTGTTGAAGGTTACCATATGTGGTGAGCAGTACTCACATTGAAGTTGCCTTACAACAGCAGTCTAAACCTTGAGATGTATAAACTTGGATTGCTCAAAGATAAAAGAAAATGAGAAATAAAACTGAGAATCCTGAAGACCAGGGTGGTTGGTGGGGGGCAGGTTAAATAACTATCAATGGACAATATCTGTATGGCATATTTAGAGTTTGTATGTTCTAAATGGAAAAATAATCAGAAGTCTAATGCTCTAATTATAACTTGTGAGCTGTTGACTCCCTTTAAAATCTGTATCCAAAATCTACTGAACAGACATATAGGTTTTAATTGGCAATATTAATAAATGGAAACAAAACTACAGCTATTGTCTCTTCGTACTTAAATAAGCTTTTCTTGTCTCATTCATACCAAATGCATTGTAAGAGGCCCAGCTTCCCCACTCATATCAAGTCATTGCCCTGATTTTCACCACCAAGGACTATTTTTCAGTGTGTCCTTCAAATTACTTTGCAAATGGGAGTTTGCAAATTTTCCTGCAGGAAGTTTCCTCCTCAGCTAGAGGAGTCTGAGAAATACCTGGCCATACCGAGGGCCAGTGCTGACTCTCTGCCAAGTTCTGCACAGTGCTGCAGCTGGATCTGCTGCTGGAGCCACCTGCCCATCTTTGGCTTTGGCTTGGATCTCCGGTGCCATCATGTAGGACAGGGAAGGGTCCTGAGTCCCCAAGGCTGCTTTGCTCCCTGCCTCTGTGCAATCCCAGGGAAACTGGGCAAACATCCCTCAGGAAAAATTTGGTGGCAGCAGTGTCACAAACTATTTAAATGTTAGCCCAGCTGGGTCTGAGATGATAGCTTGCATACCAGCACAGACAGCTTAATGTGCTGTCTGTACTAATGGCATAACAAGCCTGATGTATATCAAAAACCTGACAGTAACTGCAGGAAAGGTTTCTCACGGGAAATGAAATGTTCACCCACACAGAAGCGTATCTGTTAATACCAGAGGTGTAACTGCAGCTTAGAGTACTAATTTGCATCTAGATTGGTGTGCTAATTTGAACGTGGGTTGGTGTGATCCAGATGGGGACTCCACCACCTCATTCCGTTCACGGGATACTTCCACGTGGACCATCTTTTGCCCTGTAAAACAGTGTGCAATTCATCTTGTCCTTGTCGGAGCTGTTCTCCCAAAAAGGCCTGTGCTGCAGCTGTTGTTTCCAGGAGTGTTTGACAGCATCCCCTTCTGACACTGTCGTGGTGGCCCCGCAGCTGGCGCCACAGGGGTAGAGATGAAATAGGTGGCCGTGGTGGGCAAGTGCTTGTGCCCCTAAGGGCGAGGTACCCATCACTGGCTGCGAAATCACCACCAGGGTTAGGGTTAGGGCTTTGTGCTTGGGCCATCAGTCATGGAACTTACCTCTTGTGGGGCCCGCCCTGCACGGGAGGGCTGTTGCCGAGGTCAGAGCCCGGGACCCCACTGGCCTGGCTGCCCGTGAGCTGAGCAGAGGGCATCCAGAGGGCTTTCTGTTCCAGGAGAGGAACACGCAGCGGGCAGCTGCGCGATGCTGATGGGAGGTGGCCGCCCTGCCGTTTTGGGAAGCCAAAGTCGACTTTGACACACTGAGAGCCACAGCAATTCTGCTCCTTCAATCACCGAACTGAAGGTAAAGACCTCGCCCGCCTCACAGAAATTGCACATCTCCATTTTCTGCTATGGAAAATGGCCTGGACAGGCAATAAAAGTGACAGAACCTCTTACATCCTCCAGCCTCTCCCTTCTTGGCTGCTTTGACCTTCGACTGAAGAACCAAGCCCTGATCAGAAAGGTTTTTCCGAAGCGTGTGAGCAGGGCTGGCAAAGCTCGGGAGCCGAGACAGCGGCACCAAGGGAGCGCCGGGGGGGCTTCGGCGGGAGATGTGGGAGGGACCCGGGCAGACGGCGGGGGAGCGGGTGACACGCAGGGGGGACACGGGAAGGCAGGATGCGAAGGATCCAGTAGGGATACGGTACGGAACACACGGAGGGGGCACGGGC
>WEIU01018193.1:121564-156105 GCA_013389925.1 Aegithalos caudatus
GAAGGGAAAGAGCTGCGGGGCCCTCACGGCTGTGCCCTGAGGGGGGACCCGCCCGCCGCCGGGCCGGCCAGGGCTCCTCAGCTGAAGGCCTTGGCCGCCGGCTGGGTAGGGGCGGCGAGGGCTCAGCCGTGCCCGGGCAGGTTCCCGGCTGGATTCCTGGCCTGAGGGCAGTGAAAGGGCGGGTGTGCGCGCGTACTTGGCTGTGTTTGCCTCGGGCTTGTCCTGGGCGTGCTCGAGTGTGCAGGCAGCGGCACCAGCAGCAGCTCCCGCCCGCTCCGCGCTGAGGCGAACACGCACCCGAGAGCCAGATCCATTGTGGCGGGGCTTGGATACAGCCCCAGCTTCCGGCGTGCACACCAAGTACGATGTCCTCTGGGAACAGTTCTGGCTGAACGTGTGTGCGTGTGGCTCTTGGAGAGAAGTTGAAAGGCTATGAGGACCATAAATATGGATTAGACCAGGGGGAGAGAATGATGCTAGACGATGATTAAGATGTATATAAATAACTAAAGGGTGGGTGGCGAGAGGATAGATCCAGGCTTTTCTTGGTGGTGCCGAGCAATAGGACAAAAGGCAATGGGCAGAAACTGAGGCATAGGAAATTCCACCTGGATATGCAGAAGAACTTCTTTCCTGTGGCAGTGACAGCACTGGAACAGGTTGCCCAGAGAGGCTGTGGAGTCTCCCTCACTGGAGATACTCAAGATCTGTCTGGACGCAATCCTGTGCCTTGTGTGCTGGGATGACCATGCTTGAGCAGGGAGGTTGGACCAGATGCTCACTGTGGTCTCTTCCAACCTTCCCCATTCTGTGATTCTGTGAATAATCAAACTGAAATTTCAAACTGGTTACCACTGTTCACTTGTTATGACCTTCCCTCAGTGCTATGAAGGTGACCACTGAATCCTTAAGAAAGTGGTTGTTGAACTTGAGATTTTATGTTCTGAATTATGGAAGTATTTAATGGGGGCAAATACCTGCTATTAAACTTTTCATGAACTTACCCTTTTATGTCACATAAGATATTTTTGATTCAACAGTTACAAAAAAATGTGCACAGTGACAGCTGTTTAGAGAAAAGAAGTAAAAGGCTGCAGCCTTTAATCTCCTGTTCACCTGTCACTCAGCTGTGGATGGATGATGTGAGTTTGTATGAGATTCTTTAGGTGCAAGTTGGACTTCTCATGGTGCAAAAGTTGGCGGTAAATTTTCAGAGAGAGTCTTACTTTTGTGGTTTTGTTCTGTTTGTTTTAATTGGATTTGCTTGTAAAGGTTCCAGCTTTGCAGATAAAATGTATTTTGACTTTTCTAAACAGCTCTACAAATTTGGGCTGTAGTAAAAAAAATTCAAGCTAAAATGATTTACATCCTCATTATTGATCATATGTAACCATATAAGCATATGAGCAATAATCATATTATGCTCTCTGTTGTATAATGCTGATGCCAGATTTTTTGCAAATAAGTAGGGATGACACCTCCACATAGCCTGGATTCCTTCAGTTCTGTCTCCCCAGCCTTGCATGAACGTTGCACCTGTATCTTCATCTGCACTCCTAGGAGGTCCATAGCTGATCCAGAGGGTTGCTGCTTGACTTGTACTCTGTTGGGAAGGGTGCAGAGTGTATGGACATGATACTTTGCAGGGAAAGAAAATACATCGTGAACATGAGCAAATAATTTCAAGTCAAACAAAATATTCCTCCTGAGCCAAATGTCATCATTCCCTTTTCTTAAAAAAACCCCAACACTAAAGGAGTTTAAATTCTGCTTTCTGAAACTGAGAAACAAGCATTGCCTTAAGCACACAAGAGCTTTGTTTCTCTGAGGTGTAAAACGGGGACATTTTAGTGCCTCCTAAATGGAAGAAGTAGTTTTGAACATTTGCTATTCTGTTAATATTTTCTTAATCTGAAAGCTTGCTACATTCAGGATTATTAATTCAATAATTGCCCTCAGAGACACTGCACACAATTTACTTACTAGCTTAATTGTTTCATTTTTGTCACCATCGCTGCAATAATTGGAATCATTCTGACAGTGGTGTATCCTCTGTCCTCTGCTGCACCGTGCCATATTCTGTCAAATAAGTATGAAAGCACTGGTGATTTCATTTAACAAGGCCAGTTTTTGCTTGGCCATCTGTTACCATTCTTTGCAGCCTACTTACCTCCCCAGGAGACCTCTGGTTAGAAGCAATCTCTCTTTTCTTTTTCCCCCACTTTTTTCTTTTCTTTCTTTGGACAACGAGAACCTGAGTCTACATGCCTGTGCACCACAAAGCTGGTTCCTTTTTGAAAAGAGTAAAGTGTCCAGACTGGCTAAGTAGCTTGCAAGACCTCCTGCTCTGTTTCTCTCAGTTAAAATAATGTAGGTTTTCCTGCATAAGTGTTTAGGAAAGGGGGGAAGCAGCTGATGCAAAAGGTGTGAAAAGTTACAGTAAGGTAACTGCGGGTATTTTCTGTCTGTTGCAGTGTCAGTGATGGAGGCCCCCGCCCCTGGCGCGGTGCACCTGAGTGAGTGGCAGGAAAGTCACTTTGCTGTCACCTCGGGCACCTGCACGCCGGGGCAGAAGGCAGATGGGCACCGTGCCAAGATCCTACGTGTTCAGTATGCATGGGCAAACTCCGAGATCTCCCAGGTCTGTGCTGCCAACCTGTTTAAGAAGTACGCGGAGAAATACTCGGCGATTATTGACTCTGGCAACGCAGAGACCGGCTTGAATAACTATGCGGAAAACATTTTGACTTTGGCAACGTGTCAGCAAAGTGACAGTGACAAGTGGCAATCTGCCTTGACAACAGATAACGTGTTTGAATTGAAGTGTGTGCAAGAGAGGATGCAGGCTGGCAAAATTTTCCAGAGCTCTCAGATGGCACTGACAGATGCCCGCGTACGAGCTGATAAAGGGGTCAGCGCCTCTGCTGCTCTGGCTCTTCCTAAACTCCATGTCTTCAGCAGCGCCGGGGAGACTGAGCTCAGTGCTGGCTCAGCAAAATGTGCAAGTCAGGGACCAGATCTTCTTGGGCATCCCTCATCTTCCAAGTCCCTTCAAAGCAGTGTGCCTCCTGTGACCAGAACTTCAGAGACACTTTCTGCCATTTTAGCCTCCTTAAGCAAACAGGTTCATCCAGGTTTCCAGGCAACTCCGCTCTTTGGAAGTAAAGAAGCCGCTAATAGTAGTACTCTGAAAACGTCAGGTAACTGTTATGACGGACCAAATTTGTCTCTTTTCAACCAGTCAGCTGTACCTGCTTGGTCTGCAAATTCTGGGAAAAGAAAAGCATTCTATGGTCTGGCTGATGAAGGCAGCACAGCTATTCCTAGCCTTGCTCCATGTCAGGCTTCCATTTCTACAGAAGCTAATGGTTTTTCAGGGCAAAGAAACAGAAATGAAGAGAGCAGTGCTCTTGGGTTTAAAACTGCAAAGGAGCAGCTGTGGGTGGATCAGCAAAAGAAATCTCAAAACCAGCGTGCACCGGTCTTGTCATACGGAGGTGTAAAAAAATCCCTGGGTGCAGGCAGGTCTCGGGGTCCCTTCGGCAAGTTTGTGCCTCCGGTTCCAAAGCAAGATGGAAGTGAAAATGGAGGAGCACAGTATAAACCTCATGAAGGGGAATCAACGGACCCATCGCTGCCTGTGGATGAACGGCTGAAAAACATAGAACCGAAAATGGTTGAGCTCATCATGCACGAGATCATGGACCACGGGCCTCCGGTCAGCTGGGACGACATCGCTGGAGTTGAGTTTGCCAAAGCCACTATAAAAGAAATCGTGGTGTGGCCCATGCTGAGGCCGGACATCTTCACCGGCTTGCGTGGTCCTCCGAAAGGAATTCTTCTCTTTGGCCCCCCTGGGACTGGCAAGACCCTCATAGGCAAGTGCATCGCGTGCCAGTCTGGAGCAACTTTTTTTAGCATCAGTGCCTCCTCCCTGACTTCCAAATGGGTGGGTGAGGGGGAGAAGATGGTCCGGGCGCTGTTCGCCGTGGCGCGGTGTCAGCAGCCAGCGGTGATTTTCATCGATGAGATCGATTCCCTGTTGTCCCAGCGCGGAGAGGGGGAGCACGAGTCGTCCAGGAGAATAAAAACTGAATTTCTGGTGCAGTTAGATGGGGCAACAACCTCCTCTGAAGATCGTATCCTTGTGGTTGGAGCAACCAATCGACCCCAGGAAATTGATGAAGCTGCCCGCAGGAGACTGGTGAAGAGGCTGTACATCCCTCTCCCAGAAGCCTCCGCCAGGAAGCAGATCGTCACCCGGCTGATGGAAAAGGAGCACTGCTCTCTAAACGAAGAGGAAATCAAACTCATCGTGCAGAAATCGGATGGGTTTTCTGGGGCAGACATGACACAGCTCTGTCGGGAAGCTTCCCTGGGCCCTATCCGCAGTCTGCAGTCCACGGACATTGCGACCATCACGCCGGAGCAGGTACGGCCCATCTCTTTCCTGGACTTTGAGAGTGCCCTGAGAAGGGTGCGGCCCAGCGTGTCCCCCAGGGACCTGGAGCTCTATGAAACCTGGAACCAGACCTTTGGCTGTGGCAGATGAGCACCACAGCCATTTCACAGGAACCGTTCAGGACTTCAGCACTGCCACCTGTTAAACCTGTGGCAGTTTAGTACGTCTGCACTTGGTTTTGTTTCTGTCCTGGAATTAAACCTCCTTGTCCTATGCAGGCAGGTATCCAGGGTCTGGCTGAGGCTTTGCCAGCTGAAAAGTCCATGAGGAACTCCTGGTCATTGAACAACAGTAGCATTGAGAGGCTGACAGACTTTACAGATTGCTGGGAGAGGTGGAAGAATTTCACTGATGTTTAAGGAGAAGGTTATCAAACCTCACAAATAATTGAAAGGAATATTGGGGAAATCTTGCAAGGTCTGCCATGCTTTATCAGTAAGGGATTCAAGTAATAGCAGAAATGCCTATTTTGGGTAGGGGTATGGCAAAATTGGGGTGGATGGGAAGAGGATTTAGAGGTGCTTTCTTTGGGTGGAGACAGGAGCAGAGGGAGGAGAGGGCAGAGGTGGCTGTGGACTTGTATGGAAAAGTGTAAGGGGAGACAAAAGAGGAAGAATTGCTCTTGTCTTAACAGCCTTTTGACTGATCACTGCAGTTTAATCCCAGCTTCTCATTAAAAACGTTTTTTGATATTTTCTCATTAAATACTTCTTTTGATGATTTTTCTGCTTGACCTTGCGTTCTGTGCTGCATCAGCATGCGTGGGTGTGTTTTATTGGGAGGTCTGGACACCTGCAGGTGGAGAAGAGGCCATGGGTCACAGAGGCTTTAGGATCTAGGCCCAGCCATGGGGTAGCCAGTGTGGGCAGCCAGGTGCTATAGGGATCCAAAACTTACTGCCAAAGTAAAAGCTGGACAAGCTGGCAAGGAGGAAAAGCAGGATTGGGGAAGAGCCCCCCAGTGGCAGCATAAGGGGGCCCAGGGTCTGACATGGGTATTTGATAATCTTAAATCCCATGGCAGTGTCTGAAGGCTCCATGAGTGAGTGTCCTTGTGAAACGGGAGTGGGGGCTGTGTCACGCACTGGTGACCTCGGGTGCTGTGAGGCTGGAGCCGAGGGACAGGATGGGGCTGTGGGTGGGTTTGTGAGAGTGCATTTGTGTGTCTGTACTGGGAAAGACACTGCTCCCTCTCTGTCTCTGTGTTTGTGTGGGTTTGTATCCACTGGCTTGGATTAGTGGCTCAGCCTTGCTCCTGGCTGGCCCCCAAGCAGAAACAGCAGCAGCTGCATCCATCAACTTCAGATGGAAAATGCCTTACTCTGAGAGTGCTGGGCTCTAGTGGTCAGCAAGGAAAAATCCCATGTTCCAACACCTCCTGGGTTCCACTGCTCCTTAAGAAGTCCTCATGCATCAATGGTAAAATTCCTGGCTAGCTTGTATTTGGCATTCATACCTAAGACATGAAAGAAAGCACAGCCTTTTATTCACATAACCTGTCCTTGCCCACTGGCTGAGCACAGCTGCCCCTGAAAGGAAAATAAATGGAAATCTTTCCTTTGGATTCCTTTGTCAGAGTAGCAGAGCTGGCTGCTCTGCTGTCTGTGCTTCGTTTTCAGTTTCTCTAAAGAACTTTTCCTCCTGTTGGGGAAAATGCAGAGCTTAAAGGCTGCTCTTCCTTAGATTTCTCTGACACTGCATGAATGCTGTTTAACTAGCATTTTTAAAGACATTTGGAAACTGCAGGACCCAAGAGACTATAGTGAGCCTTGAATTCGGAATAATTTGGAAGGCTTAGAATTTCTTAGAACTCATCCTGATTTAAACAAATGAGTCAGTTTTATTCATAGCTCAAAACTATATTCATAGTTTTTTGTCAAGTCTGATATATATTAGAAATTGTTTTGCAGAGATGTAAAAATTCAAGTATGGAAATTTATCTTCATTTTTGAAATAGTGAAAATAGAATAATTAGATTACTTTGTAAGAATAAATGTGTGATGTGGTCCAAACCAATTGACTTTTGTGCCACTTGGGTAAAGATTATGAGGTTAGGTCTGTTTTTACAAGTTCAGTTTTGGAGAGCTATAAACACATACTGGGTAAGATTTTTTTTCTCTCCAAACATTTATTTAAATTCATTGTTCAGTCAAATGAATGAAACACTAGAGAATTTTAATTGTTTAGTCAAATTAAGTGTTGCTCAAGGGTTAATAAATGCCTTATGTATGATTAAATAATTGCCTTATTTATGTTGGGAATTACTCTGGTGTGCTATTGTGAGCATTCTGTGGTCATCTCTGTATCTGAATTTTCACATTTTAATGGAAGTGCTCTACAAGGAGGGACCAGTGACAATCCACATGGTGACAGAGAATGAAGCTCTTCTTGAGGTGACAAGGACTGGGACAAAAGTTCCATGTCTCTGTATTTGTCTCCTGCAAAGTGGAAGTTTTCAAACAGATAAAAGGTAGAACCAAATGAGGCTGTTCTTCCTCCTACTTTTTAGGTTATTCATTTATTAATTACAAGAATTACATGAACATGCTGCAGTGGTTTTGTTTGTTTTTGGTTTGTTTTTTTTTTTTAACACATAGAAATAGTGAAGAGGGAGCATTAGGTGAAGTTAATTGTGTTTTAGCAATGATGCAAGGGACACAACCATCTCTTCAGCCATGTGGCATTCTTTGGGCTTTGCTGCAGAGCCCAGAGGCAGCAGGACTTGCAGTGTCAGCCCAAGATGAGTTTCATAACCCTCTGTAACAGTGCCACCAGGCAGCGATTCGACTGCCAGGAACATAATTTCACAAAATACAGAAAATTGCACAGGAGTAGGGCATGATTGTAATTTAAGGGAAATGGTGCAGATAAATCCACTTTAATGGATCTGTTTAGTGTATGCAGAAACCTATGTACTTCATTATTTATTCTTTTTGGCTGGCTGATCTTCGGAAGAAGAAATGCAGGACTCTCTGGTTTTGTGGTTCAGCAACGTTGGGTGCACAATTTCTCAGTTTCTTTTAAAGGTAAATAATTGCAGTCCTGGAAAAGTCAGGTCTTATTAATAAACGAGGCAATTCAGACTCTCAGTGCATCTTGGATTTGAGTTAGCTAAATTGTCTCAGAGCTGTATGAAGTCCCCGGGGGGATTTTCATTTACAGAAAACTGTGCCAACACATGTAGGGGAAAAAGCTGATGAGGCAGAAATGGTCATCACCTGCTAATGGTGAGTGGATGGAAACCAGACTGACCTCTTAAGGGCATCACTAAGATTGTCCTTTTGAAATAAGGCAATTTCCTTCTAACAGAAATTATGGAACTGCTCACAAGCCAACGTGACATTGGAAAACCAACCCACCGAACAAACCAGTGTGGGCTGTCCCCTGGGCTGCAGTGCCTCTGCTCCGTGGGTCTGCTGGAACCAGCTGTGCCCTGCCCCACGGAGGCCACCCCTGCAGCTCTTCCTTGCTGACACCTTCACACCTGCACCCAGCACAGAACAAGTCAGGGCTTAGCAAAGATACAGACACAATATTCCTAAAGTCCACACTTCTTAGCCTTGCTTTTTAATATTTTGTTTCGATTCTATGTCTTACCTGTGGAAAAAATCAGTCATGTAAGATGCTGTACATGTGAGCAGCTGTAGTACTCTAGTACTGGGGTTTTTTGTCCCATTAGGTGAGAAACTTCATATAACTTTGGGTCATAGCTGTGAAGCCAAAATAGCATTATTGCAGACTTACAGGTCTGGAAAGGACTATATGAAATCCTCAAATTCCCACTTTGTGTAAGGTGAATTAATTTTTGTGATTCCTGGTGCATGCTTTGCCTGGTTTGTTCTTTAAAAACATTCAGTACTTATAAAACCCTTGGTCTCATTTTGGATTTAATTCCCATACCAGTGATAGGATCACACTCAGGACTTGACATATTCAGTAGGTGCCGCGATGCGAACACAGAGTCATAACTGTGTCAGACATGAATAAAGTGGCTTTCTTGCCTGGATTCTTCTCTAGTAAGATTGAAGGTGAGTAAAGTTCTCCCCTAATGTCTCATCTCTGTTACTGTGATGCAAGTGTTCTGTGCCTTATCCTGTCTGTATTGCTCACATCAAAGACATGGGGGAAGGTTTAATCATCCCCTTTGTAGCAGGTACCCGAAACAGTTGAGATGTGTCCTCATTTGGCACTACAATACTACATGTACTAAATAAATGTCACTCTTCCACTCCTTTTAATAATTTCCTCTTGGTCAGTCTTCTGATCACTTCTGTGTGCTCATCTCTCTTCAGTGACAAATTACAGTGCTTGTCAGTGATAAGGGAGGAAACTGGAGCAGAGTAGGACTGACCACGGGTGGTAGATTAACTTCAGTGTATTGTTCATTTTCAGGTTGCCCAGGTTGGTTCCAACAGCAAAATTACACAGAGGAGGCTCCCTCTTCCATCACTAATAGTCACCAATGAATCCATCCTCACTGCTGCAGGAATGACCCAAGTGAAGTCTCTGGCATACCTTGTTGTTTGGCTCTTAATGCACTTTGATTATGGCTTTACAACTAACTGGGCAGAGGTGTTAAAACAATTTAATTATTTCTATCTTCAGAAAGTATCACCAGAAAGACTCAGAGCAGGTGTGTCCTGTGTAATATTCCCATATTACCAAGGCACATAACCTGTTCCAAAGGAATATTAAGTTGTTTTCTTGTGGCAAAGATGGAGCAGTAAGCAAAAGGCAGTATTTTACTCTTCCAGAAGCTGAGGGTGACGGAAAGTGAATGAAAGCTGCAGGGATGCTGTAAAGACACCAGATCTGCTTTCTGGCTGGAGGAGAGATGATGCAGTGCTTCCTCGCTGTAGGTCACTGAGAAAAAGGGGAACAACTGCCCTTTCTTTCCACAGGCATGACTGGAGTCGTTAGATGGGCAGGGAGAGGGGGGAGAGCAGAAAAATGGGAACCTTCAGCTCTCCAAGCTCAAGCGGGGACTGCTGTGGATGTGATTTGGGTATAGCATCATAACCACGAGCTCATGGGTGCAGCTGAGGTGGTCCCTCAGATTCCCAAACAACACCCTAAGCCCAAGGGAGCCCCAGTGTTTGAGGTGGGTTGGTTTGTAGTGGTCAGGTGGCATCTTGTGTTCTGTCCTGTCTCTGATCCATTCACATCCCCCTTTGGCTACGGCGTGTGCAGCGTAATCAAACACAGCCAGGCTGCTCCAAGGCTTTCCACCAAAGCCACATGAGAAAAGCTCCCAGGAGCTCAGGCTTTCCCCTAAACTGTGCTGATAGAAAACTCCAGTTTCAGATTAGTTTGCCTGGTTTTGGAACTGGCATCCTGCAATCTGAAATTCTCTCTGAGCATTGTAAAATGGAAACACCTGAGCACCAAGAATTAGATGATAGCCAGCCTGCTAATGCGTTGCTCTGAAAAACTGTCTGGAATGATGGTGTGTTCACAGGAAAAAAAAAAAAAACCAAAAACCAACAAACAACTGGCTTTTTTCTTTTCAGAACTAGATCACAAAATTCTGGACAGTGGCTTGTGAAAATTCCTACCCAATTCTTACAGGTTTCAAGTTCTGTACTATGGGTTAAAATGTAATAAGATTAAATTGCCGAGTCTTCTGCTTTTAAATTTAGAGTGGTTTTTATGATTTTTGATTGCTGGTGTTAGTGTCTCTTTTTTGCCGACAGCCCAAGGCAAGTGTGTCTCTGCCAGCTGGGGCAGTTCCACCTAAACCTGTTGTGCAGGACCATTTTGATTAACAAATGTCCCCAGTCCCAAATATTCCTCAGTGGTGGTGAAGACCTACAAGTCTGTTTTCTCCTTTCCCAAATGAGTAATTTTATTTTGTGACACTTTCAACTAGTGACTGCTTCTCCTTGCTGGTCTGATGTAACCAGTGAGATTTCTTACAAGAGTTGTTATGAAATGGCTCGTGCTCACATACGTAATTCAATATTCTGAAGAAGGAGAACATATCTGACCTGTGGATTTTTTTTTTTACCAAGTATGGAAAGAAAAAAGAAGAGGAGTAAATATTGACATTGGGAGCTTCAATTAGCCTGATATATTGTATTTTTTGCACACCAATTATTTGCACTACAGAATGGCTGTAGATCTGGGGTAGTGAAGGATTCAGCCATTTACATAGCGTTATAGAAACTCCTGGTTTTTCGAAACTGATGGAGAATTGTTTTCCAGAGAGGGCATGAACTCTGAGAGCTGGTGCCTGCAAGCTTTTCTGGTGCCAGCTTCTCTTAAAAAAAAAAAAAAAAAAAAAAAAAAAAAAAAAAAAGAGAGAAAATTCAAACATAATCAACAGAGAAAATGGAAAAGTACTGTGGGTGGGAGATCGATTACATGTACAGACACAAATTAACACATGCTTTCAGGCTGTTTTGTCATTGATGATACATTTTTCAATACCTATCTATGGCTTAATGTTATATAAAAACATACATTTATTGGTGATAGCACAGAACAGAAAAAGAAAACTCCACTTTCAAGAGGGTCACAGAACCTCTGGGCTGGCATAGCTACAACTGGAGAGAGAAGCAGCTTGTAGTGGCAATTCTGTGATCAGTTCATTATTTTATGAACATGCCTTGTGATTTTCTTTCAGTGATTTTAATGCTAAATTTAAAAGGTTCCACCCTGCTTAATGCGGTGCCTTGCTGTCATATGACAGTGAGTCTCAGAGCTGACTGAAAAAAATTAAATGTGATAATTAAAACATTGTGATATCAGAAGTCATTCCAAAACCAGAAGTTTTGCATCAAAGAAACAGAAGATCAAATTTTCAGAAACTTTTGCTGTCATCTGCTGAAAATACACACTAACGCCCTGTCTGTAGATGTCTCAGAAGGGACAAAGCTGAACACACTGGGGACTGCTCCACTGTGGTTTCATTCATGAAAACTACTTTTCATGTGCTTTTAAAAATAGTTGTGGTACTGCAACTCCCCAGATAGTCATGGCAGTATAACTCACACCTCTAGTCACCCCAGAGGAGGGGGAATTCATGCCAGGGAATGTTCCCTTTTGTCTGTAGAACAATCCCATCTAAAAAATATACATGTTTTAAGAGTCCCTCTTGCCCCTAGAGCAGAGGAAAAGCAATGCTGCCTTATATATATCACTAGGAAGGAATGAATGTAGTTTTTTTCTGGGGGTGAATCCCAGTATCCTGGACACAAATGCCTGTGGATGCAGGTGGCAATGGTGCTGCTGCTCCTCATCTTCCACAGCCTGGGGAGGTCTCACACAAACACAGCGCTGTCAGCAGCAGAAACTGTGCAACAGGATATGGGAGCCAGGTGAGCTCCAAAACTTTGGCTCTGCCTCCATTTGGGACAAGCCTGAAAGGTGCCCTGCTCAGTCTATCCTACATAAATCTTAGAAGTTTATGGAGAAATAGTTATCCCCAGGACTCCTCTCCATTTCCAGTAAAGGAGTCTTTTCCAGAGAGAGGAGCACGGCTGTAGTGTTGGAGTTGCTCCTTTTTTGTAGCCTGCCACCAGATGGAGTTCTTTTCCTAAAGAAGTCAATCCAATTTAAGGAAAGCCCAAGGCTAGTCAATATTATTTCCTTGTTTTGTCACTTACAATCATCCAGTGTCAATGACTTGTTACTGGACTTATGTTAATTATTGTATTTATTATTTGTTGTTGTTGTTGGGTGGACTTCGATTTTTAAGATTTTTTTGAGGGAGCTCCAAAAACCAGGCTAACACTTATAGAACTTCCTATTTAACAAAGCTAGGATTCTGAAAGATTAATTTATTAATTTTACTTCATGTCTCAGGTCAACCGGGGCTGGGAAAAGAGGTGAAAATCCTAGTACAGTGCATTTTTATTTAAACTGATCCTTGATCTGGAAGTTTTAATAACAGCATAAATGGGCAGATTCGAGCAATCTCCCAGACTGAAGATCCTGAAAATGCATGGACATATAGATACACAACAGGTAACAGGAACTGAGTCCAATTAACAACTCAGAAGTCTCAATTCATTTGAGTTCTGGTTGAGAGTAAATGGCATTTGCTGCTCTCTTGGAATTGTCTCCGAAGTAAAATCCATTGTGCTCTTGCAACCGGGTCAAAGGCCAGCACCGCCCGCAGCCAGCGGTGCGGGAGCCTCTCCTGATGCCCCTGCCGGGATTCCTTTGTGCTGGCTGAGGAGTTAACTTCTCGGGAGATCCCTGTGCCAGGGTTCCACGGAGCTGTCTGGGCAGCCTGCCCGGTGCTGTGGAGCTTTTGTGCCTGAAGAAACCACTTGGCTGATTTCTCTGGAGAAATAATTCATTCTCTGGAGCCGCTGAAGGCTTCAGCCCCTTGTGCACGTTTCAAGGGAAAATCGCCGATGCCGTCCACGGTCACAGGTCAAGGATATTAAACCCCCGTATATATTCAGATGGCTAATACTGCTCTAGCTCCTTGAGTCCTACAGTTTCTCACTTCCCTGCTTTGTGGGTCAGATGCTCTGAAGCCAATTTACATCAATTCCTGGCACTGTTTTTAAGGGAAGCGAGGGGGAACAGCATGAAGTCTCACTTTCTGCCAACAACAGGAAGCGCACGCTCTTTGTCAGGCAGCTTGTGTCAGCCATCCCTTTTGTTGAGCCAACAAATTTCTGGACTACAGATTTGGTTTTCCACACGGCACGGCTCAGCAAATCCTTGGAAAAGCAACGTCATAGTGCGGCAGCATGGATGGTCCGGGGAAAGCCCAATGCTGCTGCAATTCCCTTTTTCGAAGGGAACGTTTCTTTAAAGAGCAGTCGCTTGAAGGAAGGGAAAGGAAATGGTGATAACATCTCTCTCTTTTTCTGCCCCGGGCTCTGAAGGTGCTGCTGCTGAGGTCTTCCTGAGGGTAATGGCTGCAGGACTCTCCTGCGGGCCTCTGGAGTGGTGCCATGTGTGTGGCACAGCTGTCCCGCCCAGTGAGGCAAGGTGAAGAGCTGCTCTCTTGGACCCTGTACTTAATTTTTGTGCCTAAAGCAGGCCAAGGTACCCTGTGGGCTCCAGAAATTTGTTGTGTAGTTTTCTGAGATGATCACAGATCAATCCAGAATCCCTATTTCTTTTCTTTCTCCTGATACATAATTAAAATTGAAACTGATATGAGACTACCATAAAAACCAGAAATCCTTTCTCTGTAATATCCATTTTTGGGGTAGCTCTTTCCAGACCCACTTTTTCTATGCTGACTGCATGTGATGATTGTACTATTATTTATTTTTTTTCCTTATCACTGCTGAGAAACTTTTTAGAAACCTCACTGCAGAAGCCAGTGTTTCTTACACCTACCTTCATTCCTCCCAGTGTTTTCCTGCTGCAGAGACAGGCTTAACCTAAAGAAGCGAATAAGTGCAATTTCCTGAAGAAATCAGTTTTTCTATTTTAACACCCCCCTCCTCCCCCCGCCCCACGAATATTTTTTTTTTTTATCTTGTGTAAATTTCTTTTCACCCTTCTGCTGCCACCAAACCTCCTGGCATTTGTTTCTTCTAGGCATTTCCTTTCTAAGCCCGTGTCAGCAAGCTTGTCGGGGTGTCCTGTGGGGCTGAGCGGCTCCAGCCTCTCCCTCTTCACACTGCCCCTGAAGGCTTTAATTTGCTCAGCACTAATGCAGCCCTGGGCATGCACAGTCCTGGTACAGTTTTCATGGCATAAAATTATGGAAGTAGCAAGAGACTTGATAGCAAAAGCACACAGCAGAGTAAGATGTGGAAATGATGGGGTTTGAGTCGAATATTTCCGATTGCAAAGGAAATTAGGCAAGCAGTTTATACAGGAGAAGCAGAACCAAAAGGAAAGCTCTTCGCTTTCCCCCTCGGCACATACTGTTTCTCCAGAGAAGCTGTGGTGATCCTGCAAAGTTAGACAAGGAGGGTGTAACAAGTTCTTCCCTATTTTCTGGAAATCCCACCCTCTTTCCACAGCTTATCTGAAGTTTCTATTTTGCATGTTCCTATTTGTGCAAACCTTGGGCAAGCCTCCTCTTTTCGGTTGCAAATGAGCCTCTAACTAAAGCCCTCATAGGCTGATTTAATTTTTTTTTTTTTTTTTTAATTTTCCTTTTTAGGGTTTGTTTGTTTGTTTGTTTAATTTCTTCCTTGACATTGTTGGGAAGGCAAATGGGGTAATTTTTGTTGTGTTTTTGAAGGCTTAGAAAAGCATCCCAACTTGTTAAATCAGTTGGTCACCATAAAAGAGATATTTGAGCAGAGCATTACATATCTGTAGAAAAACTGAGAGAGGGCCCTCAGGGCTATGCACCAGACAGAGAACCCCTGTCCCAACATTGTTTTCCATTTTTATCTGTGCATCATATAAAGACATTTGCAAGGCACAAGCTGTTGAACTTCAACAACTAATCATGGAACAGATTATGTGTCTTGGTATGTTTGGTCAAAATATTCTGTGAATTTAGGCAACTTATGTTTTCTTTGACAGAGAAGGGGACGGAAACCTGGCAGCTCTTGGTTAAAAATCTAAAAATTATTGAATATTTTGAGTTAAACAGACATGTAGTATTTACACATATAGTACATGTGCACAAACACACGCATACTTTGATGTAAAGCTTCACTTCTTTTTTCAATTCTTAGCTGTTAGTGCAATGGTCTGCAAGTGGGTTTTCCTGAGTTTACTGTCCACCAAGGAGGAAGCCCAGTCTATGGCTGGAGAATAAACAAGTATGAGAATACCTGGCTCACAGTCCTGATTTTATCAAAAATCTATGGCATGAGCTTGCAGAAGCAATTCAGGGAGCATTTTGTGCTTCGATTTCCCTTTCAGGGAAAGGAGGAATGTAGTTGTTTCACACTAATGCTGCTGTTTACAACCTTTCAGAAAAAAGTTTCTTGAATCTTGGAAACTAAAGGTACCTTGAATTTTGGAAACTATAGAATAAATTTAAAGATAACAGGAAGAAATTTTATCACCTTTTGGTTCAAAGTAATTTCCACTTGTTGTAATCTTACGCACACAGACATGCACTGATCCCAAAGTCAACAGAGCTACTCACCTGCTGTATTGGAAACAAAAATGGATATTCTCCAGAACTCTGTATCTCCAGAGAATGGGATAGTAAGAAAAGAAAATTTTTTAAAAATTAATGACAGCATCAAAGGAATTGTTGAAAAGGAGTTACACCACACAATTCTCTGCTTTGTCAGATATTGAAGACAAAAAGGAAGTGTGAATGTATAGTGGGAACACCTGTGTTGGCTGCCTGGATTTGGCAGGGACGGGGGGTCGGGAGATGTCACTAAGATCCAAATAGAAGAATAGTTTCAGTTCGGAAATTGATTTCAGATTTAAGGATAATCAAGAAAAGAGGACAACTCTCCCCTATTATAGTAGGAACTATAATAGGCATGCAGCCATTAAGAAAAGTGTTTTTTTTTTCCTCTGAAATGCACTGGGTTTGGCTTTTCTTAATTCTCTTGTAATAACCCTCATTGGTAGAGAGTAATTTCTTCACTGCTGAACTTGATATGTTAATTTTTCCACCCAATCTTCTACTACCCTTCATTTCCCTTCTGGTCTGCCTATCACTTCTGGTACATTTGCTCCTACCTTCAATGACCAATGGTTTAAGCTATCAAGAAGTAGTTAATGAAACTCAGGCAGATGCCTGTAGTCACCTTCTCCTGGCCTGGGCCTTGGAATTCTGTTGAAAATGCTTAATTTTTGATGACTTGTTTTATTAAGACATGCATTTCATTGTTTTCCTAAAACCCCTTGAGCTTTTCTTCCCCTGCTCTTTCTGCTGATCAGGACCCCACCTTTGTTTAAAGGTCAGCTGTATGTGATGGAGTTGTGACTCAGGGAGAAGCAGCTGCAGGGTCTTTTGGTGCTGGGTGTTCCTCAGGAGCCTGAGTATTCTCACTTACTCAGCTCCACCCTGCAGAAAAAAATTCTCTTGTCAGGTAATATAATCTAATTACAGTATGCCTTAGGAGACTGGTGGTGTCTCAGCCTCGATTACAGAGAGGTGGCGAGACAGATGTTTCCAAAGCAGAAGTAACCATTCTAATTTGTACCAATAGCTGATGAGTCCAAAAACCCCCTATGTACATGTGAGCGCTCAGCACAATTCCCATGTGCATTTGCTAGACTATGCAAATAAAACACTATCTATATTATTAGCCAGGAACTAAGTGACTGGATGCAAAGCAAAAATAAAGATTTTATGAATGTTTCAGAGCTGGACTTGGGGAGGTAAATCACCTATGTGCTATGCTAAAAAAAAAGTGAAATTCACGTAACAGGGCTTTGGTTACTGCCCACAATTACGTTTTTGGCAAGTATTTTCACCCTCTACTTTTTCTTCAACACAATGTTGAGTAAGTCTATATTCTCTCCCATAGCTACACTGAGGAATCTCTGTAAGGTGAAAAGGGTATATGTTTGTATACTGCAACTATCAGTGAAAGAAACCTGCAGTGTTTGAATCCAGATTTGAACAATCAATGTTAAGAGCTCTGTGGATCTCTCTTCTGATTCATGTAACATATTAAGGCAGTAGTTTTTTTAATCCTTGTCAATGCAACAGGGACACTATCAAGTAAAACCTGTAGTCAAATTGACATTATTATGTATTCAAATTGACATATCCCAGTTATTTTGGTAAAGTGCATGCAGGACTGGCAGGTGTGAAGTCTCTGACATGCTGGTGAGGCTTTGCAGCCAGAGGCTCCTATCCCTGCTCCCCCAGGCAGATGATCTGTCCCCAGGAGGGGATGCCAGGCTCCTGTGGGGCCCTTGGCTCTGTCTTAGTGGTAAGGAGATTACAAGAGATGTTAGCCCAGGCTCGTGGCATTCCTGTACCCAGGATCTCTGAGTTTTGGTGCATGCAGATAGAGGAGATGAGCTCAAGGTCAGTTCTGCTGCTTGTTGAAAAGTTTATGGACTTCAGATTGAAAAACCAGAGCATGCTGAAATTGGTCACTAAAATGTCAACTGGCTGAACAGAGATCTGGGTTTTAGCTCTGAAAGCTTCAGTGGAGACCTGAGGACTCCCACCAGAGGTTTCCTCAGAGAAGAGCTGAGAGCAACCCCAGGCAAGCAGTCGGGTCACATTTAAGATTTAATCTGGTTGAACCTTGAGTGGGAAACAAGAAGTGAAAACTGTCAACTGTGCCCAGATCCATTCAGATCACTTCTAGGGACAGTTTTGATACCAAATTATCCTTGTTATGCAAAGTTCCTCACCAACCGGCTGGTTCCCAGTTATGCATGGGGAGAAGCGGTGGCCACATCTGCTTCCCGTTTTGCCGTTTCGGAGACGAGCCATCTGTTTGGCCTCATCCCGAACAGCCTGCCTGGGGCTGATTAACTTCCTCACCCCCACCAGCCCCTGGCTCACTGTCTGCTGCAAGGTGTAGATTTTTTTTTCTACTTTTTTTTTTTTCTTTTTTTCTTCTCCAACTGCTCATAAACCAGAACCTTCACTTCTCTCCCAAGGGACAGGAAGGCGTTGGTTTGTGTGATTTGCAGCCGCCACCAGCACAGGAACATCAGCAGCTGCCCTCTATCATTCACATGTTCCATACGTGTGGTCAGGACAGATAAAACCAGGAATTTCTCCATGTCCTGGGATGGCTTTAAAGCGGTGAGACCTTTCTCTATATGAAAAGGAAAAAAAAAAAAGTAGTAAGAAATGCAGCAGAAATCTCGCTGCAGTTCACAGGGATCTGTTCATTTGGCAAGAGCGGGGTTTCAGTCATGCTTGTGCAGCCTTTTTTTGTTTAAATGTGATTAACTCCTGCTGTCTGAAGCCTAGCTTTGGATTTCTCTCTTCCATCTATCCCATTTTCAGCAAAACTTTGCAAATTTTCGTCCTTCCTGTTTTCTGCACGCCCATCTACTGGCCATTACAGCAGGATTTCAGAAATGCTGCGTGAATGCCGCTGCCAGTGACTTCAGTTTAGCAGCCCTGAAAAGTCAAAGTCTGTGTGGCCAAAAGAAAGAAGCATCAGAATTTTGAACTTAGGATAATAGATATCCTGTAAGATTAAGAGTTCTGTTGCCTTCCACAGGTCTGAGGGACTTTGTCTTTCATGATGCATTTTGATCAGAATTTGTTCTCCTGTACAATTTTCCAGGCAACAAAGCTTCCTGTGTTTTGTGCTGCTGGACACAGCCTGGCTGGCCAATTGCAGTGAGGGATGCCCTGGAGATCTGACACACAAAACAGGCATGAGCAGTTTGTTCAGAAATCAAATATTTCCATTTTCCAGTTGCCACATTTTCAGTTTTCAAATTGTCAGTGCTGCTGCTGAAACATGAAGCTTTCAGTGAAAGCTTTTCCTTTGCTTTTGGCCATCTCACAAGCTGGTAAAAGCAGTGCAATATCCTCAGTGTATTGGCAAAGCCAGGAGCATTTTCTATCTCCTTTTCCCTAAGTAAGGTGTTGAGTGATTCTCACACACACACAAGGACACACACACAAACACACACAAACATATGATATCAAAAAGCCAGGAAATTGTTTATTTATCAGATCCACGTGCTCCAGGTCTGGCTCTGAGTTCTCATTTTGGTATCTTTAGAATATTTGTGTGTATTTCTTGATTTCAAAGATATTGTTTGTTGAGCACAGGTTAATGCTGTTTCAGTATTTTGATGCCTATGTACAGATTGGGAAGCTGGTCTGAGCACTCGAGGCTGAAAATACTCACCCCTGGTAGCTGTAGGTTTTGTCAGTGTAACAGTTTGTGTCTTGGAACCTGCCACTGCTTCTGATGTAACTTAATCAAGATATTGGAGTAGGAAAAATTTGAAGGAAGTCTTTGAAATGTAATAGAGAAGAGACCCAGAACAGATTTTTAGGTAGGCAAACTTGCATTTAAATCTGTGGATGTCTCTAGCTCAAGGATTTAATGACACTGATTGAGAATATTACATTTGGTCTATTTGTGTGTTTATTACTATTATTATTAAAGAGATCATATTTGTTTTGGAGAAAAGTTGAAATAGAAATCTGTAGTTTGTTTCATTTACTGAGAACCAGCTACGATGGGGAACAAAGAAATTAGGATGTTAGTTCCTTCTTAAATTATATTATGTAGTCATAATTTATGATGAAACTATACCACAAAAACTTAAGGAACTTAAGGGAAATTTAGATTTTGGGAACCTGTAAAGGAATTAATTACAATACCATTAGGGCTTGTTTTGGCTTTTTTAAAAAAAATTCATTTTGTTCATAATAATACAGTTTAACAAATGGAAATACTTCTGAAACTTTATAAATGGTGCCTTTTCTGAGCAAAACAGTGATGCTTGTTTGCATTAAATATGTGATGTGAAATTTACTGTGCTGGAGTCAAAGGAAACAGGGACACCCGCAGAGAAATCACCTTTGTTATGGCAAATAGTAGAAATAATTTCTTTGTGTTTTATTTTGAATTACCATGACTCTACATGCAGAAGTAATTGTGTTCTGTAATGACTCCATCTGGCTGGTGGGAGGGAAAGGGTGCAAGGAGAGGGCTGGAGGGGAAGCACTTTTAAAAGTCAGCTGCTTGCAGGGCCTGGGCGATTGGGATGGGCAGGGACACTCTGGATAGCAGGGGCCAGTTCAGGATCTGATGTGGAGCTGGCTGAGCAAGGCTGCCTCACGTGGGGGTGAGGGCAGGGTGGTGACACAGCCTGGCTGTTTTAGGCCACCGAGATGGGATTGCGAGGCCAGCACGGATGGACTCACCGCGGCGCAGGGACAACGTGGATGGACTCTCCTGGTGTGGGGACAGCATGGATGGACTCCCCATGGGGCTCTGCCTGCACCTCACCTTGCTGTGTGTGCCCTCCCACACAGGCACCACCCAGGGACACAGAGCCTCCAGCTGTGCCCAATGCCTCCTTCGCCCACCGGGAGAGTGACAAAAATATTCTGGGGCTTGGGGTTTTTATCTTGTTCTCTTGTCTCAAAAGATACATCTCAGTTTGCAGACATAATTTAATAACATTTCCAATTTTTATCAAATTGCTTTTTTTTAAATACAATATTCTCGAAGTAAATGAACTTACAATATAAAACCACAGCAAATAAAAGGTGTAAATACAACTTTTTCTATTAGAAAAGGCAGTGCCTGGGGAAGGAATAGGAAGCAATTATTTTTTTTTACTTCTTTAAAACAGATATAAACTTAAAACCACTCACATATTTACTCCTTTTAAAGGTCAACTAAGCCGTATCAGGGTATTGCACCATAGCAAAAAAAGAGAAAAAAGAAGACTACACCAAACTTTTATGAGGGCACAGTTTGTTTCAATGTACACAGACACAACATCCTATTTTCATGCCATCCTTGCATATGTTCATAAATAAAATTACTGAACCACTTGTTTCTAAACAAATTGAAGATGATTTTGTGCAAAAGAGAAAAAACACTGGAAAAAAGCAAACCTATAAAAGCCCTTTAGTGAACAGAAAATGCCATTTGCTCCGCCTTTAGACTATGCCCTGATACACTGTGCCTTAATATACTTACTTATACTACTGTACTGTTTATTATACAACATCAACATATTCTGTTATAGTATAAATAAGAAAACTTCAGAGCCAGGAAACAAACCCACTGTGAGTGACAGTGCATCATCATGTCATACAAACCATTTTAGATACATATACACATACAAATGTATATAAAACATTAATGATACACAAAGCCGCAGAGAGAGCATGTGCATGTCGACAAGAGGAGAGACACAGGGACTCAGACACGTGTGTGTGTGTGTGCAGAGAGATGTGCTGAAGGTAGCAAACCCACTCAGGAATCAGAAGTCACCTTTCAAAGCTGTGTTTGAGGCACACTCGGACTCTGCTGGAGCTATCCTTGTTTACACAGTTCAAGAACGTGGCTTTATTTGTGTTGGTTTTTGGTAAAAGCAAAGAAACAAAACCACCTGAGTGAGCTGCTGTTCCCCTCCTGTATAGCTGGGGGACCTTAAAATGAAGGATGGGAAAAACTGTGACATGGGGTATATATAGAGTGACCTAAACCTAAGAAGAACAGGAAGGAGATCTAAGAGCAATAAAAGCAGAAGGTTTCAGTCAATGTCTGACCTCACACAGGACATTGCAGCAGGGCTTAGAAATTACTTTGTCCCCCCTTTTGTGTCCCCTCGTTTGATATCAATCAAAATTGGAGAGGGGTAAGAACAGCTGAATATATCCCTACCAGCTGTGAAAAATTAACTCATTCCAACTGTACTTAAAGGTAAAAATTAATGGAAACTCATCCATGTAACTACCCTCTGAAAAGTCCTCTTTGGATCATTCCTGTACAAAATATTTGGTAACTCCTTGTTGCCAGATACAGTCTGTCTTGAAGCCAAATGTGTAGCAGGCATTGACGACAAGACCATGGCTGGGACATGAAAGTGACCAGGGATTCCTTGTGGCCACCCCTCGTGCAGCCTCTTGGGCTGGAAGGTAACAAGGAATAAAGTCTCAGCTGAGTTATAATGTGAGAGTAGAGAGCATCAATAAAGTCCCTTAAGGCAACCGAGTTCTAATGTGGGAATAGAGGTGATCACCTTTGGGTCTGCAGTTCAGGCTGCTGCTCATTTTGGGGGAATAACCTGTACTAGTAACGTGTTTTTCCTGCTGTGGATGTATGCACTGGTCTGTGGGCATTCACCTCTGGTGACAAAGCCACCTCATCGTCAGGCTCTCCTTCATGTTCAGTGTAAAACCACTGCCCTGCCCACGTGTCCAGTGAAGCAAGTGCCTCACAGCTGCATGAACAGCCAAGGCTTGAGGTTGTATAAGCACACGTTTGTGATTCATTTTTGTATCAGTGTCCCTCCTCAGCTTCAGTGTTCTTGCTCCTGATCTACACCTGCAAAAGTGAAAGCAGAAGGAACTTGGCATGCCTGTAATAGTATGTGTATATAGGAAATGTTTATCAAATATAGCTGCAAATGTAGTATCAGGCCACACTGACCCAGGTACAAGCAGTTCATGGTCCCATTGAATCTGTTTTATAGTAAATATGTGTGCTTGCATGCACTTGTGAATGGAAAATGTGTAAATGTAAGACTGCTAGTCTTATTGGGTATTTGTGTTTACTGCAAGATATCCATTCCTTATGCAGAGTGGAAGTATTTATACATTAAGTTAACAAGATGGGTTATTTTTATGAATGTTGCCCAGGAAATATTGCAGCACCAGTGACAGATTTTTATGCAGCTGCAAAAACTTTGTATTTGCCCAGTTTTAAAGCATGAGGGTGTTCAGGGAGAGAAATTAAATACTTGGAAGAGGAAGCTAAGTAGACACTTTAAAAAAGAGCTTTTTTATCAAATGTGTTTGGAGTTAAAATCTATTTGTCATAGAAGTTTTGATTCTAACTGAAGCTACAGTACCTGCAGCAGAACCCACCATGGAGAAAGATTTTGGTGGACTTTCCTGCACTCTGCAAAGTGCTGCAGCCTCTGGTCTCCATTCTGCAAAAATCAACATTTTTTACATCTTAAGATTAGTTTCACTGAAGTAAAAGTAACTCAAAACACTTAGTGAAATGATTGCTTGGATAGCAAATAAAGGCTCTCCACACGTTTATGGGCCTTGGTCCCTCATTAAATGACAAATGCCAGGAAAAAAAGAAGACAGCTGCAAATTTTGACTGGCTGGTTTAATATATCTCAGTGCTTTAAAAATAATCAACTGCAACACTTATGAGTAGAGCCACAAAATTTACAAGAGGACAGGTTCTGTGCAAGCAAAATGGTATTTTTTTTTTATATCTAAGAGTGGGACATTTGGATATTTTCCAGACAGTTTAAGAAGATGAAAAATGTGCTTAAGGAGACTCCCCACACATATACCTATCAACTTTCTCAACTGTACATCATACTTTTCTAAACAACTAAAACTTTAAAGAGGAAGAAAAATTAAATACATTGTAACTTTTATATGCAGAGAAAGGAGGGGCTGCTTAAAAAAAAGTGGGGGTTTATCGGATAGGAAGAGAAAATATTTATTCAAAGAAAAGCCAACAATACCCTTTTTCTATACATTAAATGCAACTCATACTTCACAGAGTATATTACAAGGGTGTTTCTTCTATCTTTTGCATTCCTGCACGTGTTCCTAGTGACACAAACAAGGCATGTTGTGATGTCAATACCACTAGCACACTTGCAAGTGGAAATGTTGTACTTCTTACCACCACAGCAACTCAGAACCTTCTGGTGGGGGGGGTGTCCCATCCCACCCCAGCTGTCCATGAAGTCATCTGAGATGGGTCCCTCCACCTTTAGTTGAGTTCAATCTTCTCAAAAGAGTCAAATAATACCAGAAATAAAAAAACCCCACACATCTGGTAGAAGAGCCCTACACTGGGGTGTTAAGAGAGAAAGCCTGGCCACTGCTGCCTGCTGTGTCCTCGTCGTGTGGAGCATCCTGCATGTGGTTAAGGGTACTGGCAAGGAGGGCTTGCAAGAAGCAATCAGTTCAGGGAAGGGCTTTCAGCTCTGTGACTACAAAAGCTCCTACTTACATTACTAAAGGTTTTTGGTGATCAAACATTTTCAGTAAAAACTTGTTTTAGAAAACTGAGTTGCAATTCATGCTACCAAAACGAAATTGCTGTTCTTGTGGGAGAACATTGCTGAACTTCTGATTCTCTTGTGACTTTTACTGTCCAGCTGATTTTTGCTTTGTTGCTGTCGTGGCTCGTGCAGCTCTAGTAACGCAGCTGTTGAGGCTCGATCCGTGCCAGTGTTTTAACCCATGTGGAAACGGTGCTCCCCTCGAGTTATGTGGGAAGAGAATTCGTACCTGTCCTGGCTGTGGTAGCCACACATGTTGCATTCAAAAGGATCACGGAACCCATGGCAGCCCATGTGGATCGTGTACATCACGTGATCCAAGAAAAGGACTCGACAATGTTCACACTTGTAAACCCTCACTTGCTCCCCATTGCTGCTGATCACTTTGAAAGCATCCTGGGAATTGTCAGTACCCGCTCTCAAGACATCATATTGCCTGTTTTCTTCTTTTATAGAGATGCCATTTCTTGCATGAGCACCTATGTGGTTTGTCAGGTAGATCAACCCACTGCGCTCCTCATTATTGCTCTCTGTATCTGTTGAGTCTTGGCAGCTGTTGCTGGGAGAGACATCTCGTTCAGAGGAGACCGACTTGGTTTTGGAAAGCAGCAACAAGTTTTCCACTGCGCTGTCCTGAGGGAGGTTGGAGCGAATCTGATTGTCCCCAAGAGGTTTGTGGAGCTGATAGAGGGGGCTGATGACGGGCACCACCTCAGAGCCGCCGGGCGGTGTCTGGACGAGGGGACGCAGGGACTCTGCCCCCAGGTAACTGATGGCGTTGTTGATGGCCTGGTCGATCACGTGCGTCTGCATGAGTTCGTTCTCCTTCTCGTAGTTGATGCTGGCGTCGTATGGAAGGTCGGGCAAACATTTGTCACCTGCAGGGAAAAACAGGGAGGAGTTAGAGGCTTGATTTCTGCGTGATTAAGGAAATGAACATTATGGATTAATGAAACAGGGAAGAAGAGAGTTGACCAAATCCGCCTCTGAAATCCACCTAAGGTATGCACGGTTCTCTAATACGGCTGCCCAGAAAAGTGGTGGGTTGGTGGTAGTCTTTTTTAGCATGCAAAATAATTTGAGGGCTTTGGAAAAGCAAATGGATGAAAGAAATTCTGGAAATAATTATACGGGGATTCATGGGAGCTACGTATCTTTGCCAGGTCTTTCTCCTTTCTCACTGGTGCCCCTCATCTGCCTCCTACAGCGAGCAGAGGCACTGCCTTTGCAGCTGGTGAACCCAGTGTGCCCACGCAGCCACAGCGAGCTTGGCCCGATGCTTCAGAGCATGAAGCACATTATCAGTATTTTAACCTAAAGTATGACATTCTTAGACTGGAAATTGTATGGTTTAGTTTCAGATCTTCAGTTTCTTGGAAATAACCCATATCAGCAATGTGGTCATATATATATGTCATTTTGAAGAAAAATCAATAAAAAACTTTATTTTTCTTACTGCCATCATCCCTACACACCTACCAAAAGCCATGTTAGACATACTACCAGGAACTACCCATGTTCCTACATACTTCGTGTCAAAAAGTTGTGTACAGGAGTAACCAAGAATCACAGAAAAAATGTAAGTGCATTTGTAGCTGGAGCACATTTTTCCTACAAGGTAGAAAGCCCTATCTAGAGCAAGATTACTTGTGACTGGTAACTTTGATTCTGATGGGATGCCAAAAGTAAGGGGCAAACCTTTAATTTTTTTTTTTAATCAAACTGCACTTAGCTGGATGCCCTAGTACTGAACATTGAGTTTCACTACAATTTCCCCCAAATTACTGGACAGATAGAAAAACATAGAAGGCAAAAGTTAGGAGTGGAAAAAGCAATTTAAATGCACAGATGCTAATTTTATGAACTTGAGCAGTCTTCTCTATATAATAACCATCAAAGTTATTACCAAGCCTTTAATGAATTCATGCACATGTAAAGAGGTAAAAGATTTTCACAGGCTCCTAAGTTCTACCAATAACATATTGTTGATAATCTAGATGGATTTTCTAGCTCTTCAGATCTTGGGAAACACCAAAAGCTGTAAACATCTCTGAGAAGTGCTGCCACCATTTCCTGCTCGATATGAAATTTACTGCTAGGTCTTGGAAAGTCCTAATTTGTCAAAAGAAATGCTAACAGAAGCATGGAAATTTTACCAGAAGGTCTGCACATTAATTTACCAATAATTTCCCACCCAGTTTCTACTCAGATTGACCACTCAAAGTCAGTGGAGAGACCAAAAACCTTCTAGCACAACGCTTTTGCAATGATGGGCGCTAAAGTGTAGGAAGTCCTGTGGTTTACATTTCCCACAAGATATGGTTTCATACCAGTTCCATGCTCTGCAAGCAGAGAAAGAGAACCCTGAGCATTGCATAAGTTCCTATAGAGGATGTAGGGTACAGAAACTTTCTAGCTTCTATGCTACACAAGCTTCCAGTTCCTCTCGTTTTCTTTCCCAATCATTCTGCCAATTTGGGCTGCATTCTTTTTTATTCCAGATTTATCCTTTATAATGCTATACTTTTCAGGTAGAGTTGCCCAAGATTCAAAATAGGCATTGTAAAAGACTCTTCAATTAAATACAGAAAATCTCTCCTAACATGAATGTATACACTTTATTCAAGGAGAAAAAATGAATCCAAAATAATTCATATTCTATGGGCACTGCACACCACTGAAAAAATGGGACTTGTCTTCATTATAAACAAAATTTGGGGCATTCAGAAAGCATGATTTTAATGGTTTTTTTCTTGGGTAGTATTTGCTTTATGTAGCACGCCTGGCTGGTAGTTGTGCTGAGAGGATCAAGTGTTCATAAAAAAATAAAAAATTCCAAGCAAAGTGTCTGAAACAGACACAAAGTTAGGGAGGGTAGGTAACATTTCTATATCTGGGCAATGCAGTAATACCTGCACTCATTAAAAATAATAGCTCATTTCTGTGGTTATTAGAGCATAAGTAAATTAAACTGCTAATGGTTTGATGCACTTCAAGGTTTGCACTTCTCAGGATTCTGCTACAGGTACTTAAACAGTAAAAAATGCATTCATTGCATGTGGGCACCTGTTCTCTTAGTATTTTTTAATCCTTATCTTGGCTGCCATTTCTTTTAAACATTACAACCATATGTCAACCTTTCATGTAGTCCTCACTCTCTGGTTTGGATGGTCCAGTTCTTTTCGGTTTGGGAACTATTCCAGTTTGGAATACAGAGAGAATCTCACAGGTAACTGGCTGAATTTGTTGAACAATCTCATTTTTGAAAAGTAATTAATTTAGTCTTGAGAAAAACTAATGAAGCAAAAGACACTCCTTTCCTTATGTGAAGGATGCCATTTGCTCCTTCTCACTGAAATTCAGCACAGGTATTGGGACAACATGATAATCTACAGGAGGAATAAACAAGTTTTAGTACCCAAAAACTCAACAGCCAGCCCAACCTTCTGTTAATCAGGAATTTTTCTGTTGTATAAAGCAGCAGATGAGGATTGGAAAGGAAAGGATTTGGGAGCATTTTCTTGTTAGAAAAGTTTTTCCTTTTGAAGGTTAGCAAATTTCCACAAATATCTGCTCTCAGTAGGTTGTCTTCCTATACCGCACCCTGAAAAACTGACAGGAAACTCTGCCCTCCTAAAACTCAAAGTTAAACTGGCTGTCTTTACTGTTTCTCAGGGTGAACAGAGAAAAAGAGAATGAAATAACCATCTACACCCAAGGATATATCGCAGACAGTATACTTGCTAGTACCTTTAAATTTTAACACCTCTGGTCTTCCTGGAACTTTCAGAGAATTAGTATCTTGCCTCATGCAAACAGTTACTAGAGTGTCTAAACCACAGTTCTGGTTAGCCCTACACATATGTTATAATTGATGTATTTTTGGTATCTGTCTCTACTACAACTTTTGCCCTTTTATAAGCATAAGCATTTCTTATCTTTGACTGCCTCCTAGAATTGTTGTCTTTGGACTTGAAAAAAAGCCTTGGAATTAAATTTAAAACCTTTTGTTGCACCTCCTGACATAGTGGAAACTCCCCTTTCCTCATCTAGTAAATATTAATTTTCCTTTCACCCATGTCCTTGTGGAAGAAATCACATTTGCATTTTCTGTCCCATAAACCGGTCTTTTTTTTGTCTTGACTTTTGACTGAAGACCTTCTTAATGTGCATTTTTTTTCAGAGAGTTTAATCTGATTGTCTCCTATAGAATAATATTTTTTAATGTACAGAGAATTAAAAAAGAACCTAACTAGATATATGTTGTCTTCTGATCTCCCATGTTTTTCTTTCTTGAAGAATAACCTTAAATAGCTGACAAAATATTGTCTGTGGATTTCACAAAACTGGTGTTATCCCCACTTAGCACAGGCCTACTAAACAGAACAATATGTGTAGCCTTCCTTTCTATAGGCTTAATGTCAAATTTTTCATTGTTAAGAGAAGAACTGCTATGTGCAAATGGGCATGAAGTTTCTGCATCATTCATGGAATGTACACAAAGGTCCTTTCATATAGGTACTATTTCCAGACATATCAATATGGGCTGTAAAAATAAACAGATTTTATCAAATGGTGAGGAATATTACCCAGGCTATGTTTAACTATTCATAAATGCTTTCAGAAACACCATTATGCCCAGATCTGAATGTCATTCAAGAATTCAATAAAATAACTCTGAAAGTGTGGTCAAATGCTATCCCAACAGGAAGCTTCCTATCTTCAGGTTCTAAAGGTAACTTCAAGAGCCTGTTCAGATTTTGTGATGATCTGGTCTGTAAATTTTTAAAAAGGCAGGAAAAAAACTTAAATTTCTTCAAATGTGAAGAATTAAACATGCAGAAATTTATGCTGGAGATGTTTATTTTTTTTTTTCCCAACACATCTCTGTATCTTCTTCTACAGAGCTATATATTGTTAATTTAGCAAAACAAGTAAAATTATAAAGCAAAAGTAAAAATGCTAGAAAGTGATTTTTTAGGGAGCTCTGTTTTATTTTATTTTTAGGAGACAGCAAACGTTTAACTCTTACCAACAAATTTCTGAGGCATAGAGCTCTTACGTTTGGCGACGTTACTTGCTAGTCTATCCAGCACGAGGGCTCTTTCTGACCCTATCTTGCACAGGTCTTCAGCCATTTCACTCTGGTTACTTTCGTCTTTTATGACTGAAATCAAATGACATCAGAAGGGTTAGGCAGGTTCCATTTTAATGGAACTGTTGTCTGAGGTTATTGTTTGTCTGTCAATGTCTTTTAGCTCCCAAGCAGCTGGATGAAGGAGCTCAGCAAATGAGACACAGGACAACTCTGACTCTCGGTAACAAATTCCCTCACACTGATTAATCTATGTACATGCTGATGTTTTCCTCATTTAGGACACAAAAATGAGATAGCAACTGCAAGGTTTATGCCTGTATGTCACATAATCACGATACCCTTGTTCTACAGACACTCTGCATTTCCATGAATAAATGAGGTCCCAACTTTATCCTGGACACAAAGACGTTTCATCTTTCACTGAAACCCCCTACAATGTCTTTCTGCACCTCTCCCAGTGAAACCCCCTGTATGATAGTTGCTTCCTCAGCAGGAAAAATTAATAAACTTCTCAACTCCAGCAGTAGAAGATGTATTTGCAAGCTACACCAGCCCTTGTCTCCAGCCCCTTTAATCCCATCAAATATTTCAATACTTCCTTGTTGCTATTTTAGACTTTAATGATTTTAATTGATAAAATCACACCTTCAGTGGAACACTGTATTCCAATACTCAAACCTGTTTCCCAACCTCCTGTTGTTGCTGGGACTGACTATAGAATTAGGAGCTTAACTGTGAGGCTCTAGAAAAAGGAGACTATTTCACTTTCAGTATATTTTACTTCAGTACTTTCCTGCAGAAACAAAAGGGACGTATGAAAATGCACTGTCAAAACAATGACTGTGAAAAAGTTATGGAAAGGTATTTCTGGCTTCCAGCATCTAAAAGGAAGGTGAATGCACTGAGATCACGGCACAACTGTTTTGCTGGTGGGTTTTTGTTTGTGGGGTTTGGGTTTTTTTTGGTTGGGGAGAAATAAAGGTTTGTTTTATTTTCATCTGCTACTCAGATATGGACATTTTTCCTGAACTTTTGGGTTGCTATTGAAGGAAGATGCTCAAGATGATTTTTATACTTTGATTCTTTGAGCTGTTTCAATTAAGTGCACTACTCTGCTACATTTTTCCTGCTGTGCCTGCTGAGAATTTGTTTTCTCACTGGATTTACTGGTTCACAGGACCCATTACTCTGGTACCTGGGTGTTTCTCAATAGCTGAGAAGACATCCATTGTTATTCTGAAAATATGCCACAGCCATAAAAGGATAATTGTGAAAATTTTGTTGTTCCTGAAATATATGAAATCAGGTCTGATGGATAACTGTGAGAAGCAGATGAAGTGCCCTATTCAACAGCACCCTGCAACCCAAGGGAGGAGTACACAAATGGCTCTTGTCCCTGCTGCAGCAGCACACACTGCAGCGACAGTGATAGTGAGAATGAAACTACCAGTGCCAATGACATTCACATGGAGTTTCGTGGAATTATGTTCCAACCCCATAAGACACTAAAAATTGTGACCAGTGCAGGAAGTGAGACAAATTTAGTCATGAAGGTGTAGAAGAGCAAAGGGTGTTTATGGTACATAGCCACCATTGAACAAGCACACACCAGCATCTTGTGCTGACCAAGGGTTCCAGGCACCACCACAAGGAGAGACTTACAGAGAATGTTTTAAAGCAGACACTCAACAGGGACACAAGAGACTGAATATTTGGTTAACAGTTGAAATGATCAAGAAATATCTGTTTAGGATATGATAACATTCCTTTTCTAATTGGTTCAAGAGAGGGTGAGTCATGTATTCAACAGTCAACTTCTAAAAATAATATTAAAAAAGAGGGCAGATTGAATCATGTACAAATCCCCAGCACTTGCAACTGAAACACTCTGAAATTTGCTACCAAATTAATAACTATTTATCTATAATTTGGTGTCTGTGAACTGAAAAAAAAAATTACCTTTTCAAACAAAAATTCCCAGTGACTGAAGAACTGCAAATTTATGTTTATGAAGTTTAAAAACTTCATAAACTACTTCTCCTGCTGTTTTATTTAAGCCTGGCAAGACTTCAGCACACTTCCACTCAACTCAAATGCAAAACTCCAGGTAATATCTCTAGGAGAGGAACTTCATATGGACAGTGAGATTATAGTTCTCTAAAATAAAAATTTTGCCATTAAATTTGTCAGGTTCCAATTTTGTGTTGTTTCCTTCTCTTAAAGAGAGAAAAGTTAAAATGTAAGTACAATCTCTTGTTCCTCTTCTTACTCCCTTTCACTCTATCTTTCCCTTATTAAAGTTCTTTATCAATTACATTTGTTAGATTTACAAGCTGAAGGAAAGCTTCTACAAGTTTAAGTTCTTTCTACTGACATTTTTTCTATGTATACTGCAAAAAAGTATTTTGGAGATGCTGGAGAAAGCAATCTTGCTGTGGCAGAATGTAAAATCAGATCTTCTAGCAGCTATTTTTGTACTAATTTGTTTGAGACTGGGGAAAAAGGGGTCTGAATAATGGCTCTAACAGATTCATATCACACCTTGAAACAGTTTAAGAACGGTGATATTATAGCTACTTACTTTTCTAGATATATCATAGAATACAGTAAAATTCGCTGGACATCCACTCATTCTCAACTGTTTTTTTTTTCCTACGTTTTCATCATGCAAAATACTAGGAAAAATGCCGGAAAGTTTCCTTTTTTAGAACTGTAGAGAACTGATTTGTTAACTAAGGACTAAATTTCTTTAAGAGTGAAGTCTTTAGCTGAATATGAGGTTTAAACCCTGTGATTAATTTATTTTTTTCTAACTTGCAAAAGTTGTCCTATTATGTCAAATATGGAATATACATGAGTACTAGGAGAATGTACAAGAAGAAATATATATATATTAATGTATGTACAAGAAGAAGTGATTCTTTCAAAGCATTTATTAATTCTTCAAGTTGTTATCCCATAAAGATATTTAGTTGTAAGCTAGTGCAAGCTCTTCTGTCAGGATTTGATATAAACAAGAGTCAGTCTCTAAAACTGTTTCATTTCTTACTAAAGTTTATGATTCCTGACATCAGTTTAATCTTACTAAGACTTTCATAGTAATTCAGCTACTTATTTGCACAGATTTTCAAATTCAGTGTGCAAGTACTTAAATCCATGTGCCAGACACTGAAGACTGAAATCTCAAACCAGAATATTTGCTTCTAAATCCTGTCACCTCTTTGAGAAATAAGTATTGCTGTTTACTGCATATTACTGCATTGAGGTTTTCTATTCATATATTCTGCAGCCCCTCAATAAAATTAGAAGGGGCGCTGCTCTAACATGCTGTCTGCAGAAGCATCTCAGTTGTATTCACTCCTATCATTATGTGCATATGCTTTACATTATTTGATAGCATGTGAAAACATATTCAGGTTCTGTACAGATATAAAATATTAAATGAAGCATCATTGCAAAGAGGGCAGAGAGAACTTTTCATTTTTGTCATTTGACAAACTAAATAACATATACTGACAGGATTAAAAAGGTATGCAGGAAATGGAACTTAATGGCTGGGTTTAAATTCCACCAGAGAAGCTGGATATCCTCCATCTAAAAACTGCACATGCAAGAGGACTTTGTATGTATGGCTAATTACTGTGATCAATCTCATATAGAACTTCTGGATCTTTGTTAAAAAATATAATCCAGGCCCTAAGATCTGTTTGCCCTCTTTCTGGGCATTGATTTTGGTTTTTTTAATATCCTCCAAGAAATGCACTTTACCTTAATCACTGCACTAGTCTCAACACAGGTCCTTACCTCCCCCCAGTTTTCTTTTAAAGGGAGACTTGGGAAGAAGGCTGTCAACAAATTATTAGCCATTCTGGACTGTCTCAAGTCAAACTGCCTAAATTAAATATCTCTGTCTTTATGTCCTCTTGCTTGGCAGAGTGAGATCAAAGCCAGATAGCTCATCCTGGTTAGATGAGTTGGTCCCAGGGGTCAAGTAAACCCTTTAAGCCATGCCTGGGAAGGGGAGGAGATGTGCAGCGCAGAAGATTCTGCAGCCCTATCTAGAACACTGGAATTAAGTCTTTATTAAAAATACATCCGCTAATGTATTGCAATATAGGCCTCCAAGAGAAGGTGGTGAGGTGATGTAACCATATTGTCCTGAGGTGACAAACTGATGTTTTCCAGGTCCTGCGAGTGTTTTTCTACATTTGAATTGTACTTTGGCTTTTTATTGAAGCTAAACAAAGTGAAAAAACAGCCAAATGTTTATCAAATAAAGAATAAATCCAGACACAGTATCATATATATGGGGAACGTGCGTGACTCTCCAAAGCAAAAGTTGCCACAAATGGTACTACTTTTGCACTCCTTTCCCTGCATTTATGACAGGACAGCAGTATTCTCCAAATGGACACTTTTATTACCTGGATAGATGCTGCTTGAGAGATTCATGGTTTGAAGGTAGTTATGGCAGCGTTCTTTATGTTCTTCCAAAGAGCTGCGCTGCTTGTAGCTGCGACCACAGTATCCACACTTGTGGGGTTTGCCAACTGCAGAAAATACAATTCATTATGAGATTCAGAGGAGGCATTCAACAGCATATTAACAATGGTAAGGGAAAAAGATAAAAAGCCCATCCCAAAAATAAAGCCATGCTGTGGTGAAAGAAAATTTCATCAATTTAAAAATCTAAGTGAAAAACAACTAATGGAAAACTGGTTGAATATCTTTACATCAGCAGGCCAATTCTATGGGTGCTGCAAACTGATTTTAGATGATTCAGATAAGATAAAGGCTGTGACATTAAATCTTTAAAACCAGCATCTACACAGGTTAGAAACTGGGACACCTTCAAAGATCTGGGAGCAGTTTCTTTAGTGTTCAGTTGCACAGAGACTGACAGTGGACGAACTGGTGTTGTAGGTAGAGATTTGCTTGGCTAGAGGTCAGTTCTGATGTAAACAGAACCAGCTCAACCCTTTTAAGACAATCTTAGATTTTGCATGTTTTCTGCCTCTGGAAATTCAAGATAAATGACATGACAATTTATTTTCTGTACTACATCAATCCAGATGTAGCTAGTTCTAGGAATTTTTCACCAACAGTGCTGTTCTGTGTACTTCTGGAGTTGAATTTTCTGTCTTGACAAGACTGCTATTTTACATGTGATTTTACAATTTTAGATCATTACATAGTTTAGTTTCTAAATTTTATTTACAGATTCTTAGGTGAAAATTAGATTCAGATATCCAACCTGTTTGATAATGTATTGGTGTCAATTTTCCAACTTCAGGAACTAATCAGTATCTATAGTTTAGGCATTGTCTCTTTAACTGGAATCTCTAAGTTTGGAATCCTCAGAGTTTGCCAAGAGTGTCTAGGTGAGATTTCATATATATATATATAT
>WEIU01018195.1:2662-33644 GCA_013389925.1 Aegithalos caudatus
TCTAAAACAGATTTGTTAATTAATGTTAAAGATTTTTTCCTAGGACTGCTACATATTTCAACAAAATAGAACATTTTCTGATTTGTGGAAGTAGAAAACCTGGTCAAAATGATAGAGTTTTCTAAGTGAATGTGTTGTGGTTTTATAAATAAATGAGTAACAGATACCTCTTGTTTAAAACCTCCTTTTGTCAGGAACAACGTTTGCGTTACCTGAAGCAGCAGGAACGTCGCCAGCAGCAGTCTGTTTCTGAGAGTGAAAAGCTTCAAAAACTTAAAGAACGTGTTGAAACCCAAGAGACAAAGCTGAAAAAAATCCGTGCCATGAGAGGACAAGTGGACTACAGCAAGATGATGAATGGCAATTTGTGTATGTGGAATTCTTAATTTATTTAATTTACTGTTCACTGCATGACTAACAAATAATACTATATTGTAATCAGTATAGCATTGAGGTAGGTTTTCAGGTACCAAGTTTTTTTGTTTTATGGAAGTTCTGTGTTTCCATGAAATTTGTATGCAACAGAACCTTTCGTTAGTTTTACATAGTCAAACATAAAGTCAGAGTAAGTCTATTCTCTATTAGGAAATATTATGACTATTAGTAAATATGCAATACAAACATTTTAGATGTATTTTAGATGTAAAGCTAGTGTGGTGTGTTTATTAGTACTTGTAGAATTTAAAAATTAACAACATCTGCTTTATTTAATTGTTTTTTGTTATTTTTATCTCATTAATTTTAGCAACTGAAATTGAGCATATAAGTGCCATGTTCCAGGAAAAGCAGCAGGAGCTGCAGGCTGCAGTGTTAAAAGTGGATCAACTCACTCAGCAACTGGAGGATTTGAGGAAAGGGAAACTGAATGGGTTTCAGTCTTACAATGGACAAATGACGGGGCCTGCAGCAGTAGAATTAAAAAAGTTGTATCAAGAGCTACAGGTAAGTAACAAAAAGATGCTATTTGAATCACAACTGTAAATTTTAAAGGTTTTATTACTGTTTGTGGCAGTGGCAATTTGGTTCTATTACACCCCATAAAAGTAGTGTGTTGGAATGCTGTTAATATGTGAGGTTGTAGCTGGCATTCAACCTTTTTTCAGAAAGAACTTCATTAGCTTTAAAAACGATTTTGTTTCTTATACACGTAATGATACAAAGTGTACAAGTGTTTTGAAGGGCGTTTCTCAGCCCCTAATACTGAAATGCTGAAAGTCCACATAATTTATTATTTGTTTTAATCTCTCAAAAATTGGTGTGAAACTAATTTTGGTACTTTTATATTTTGCACTGGGTATAGCAAGCTCACTTAGATGTCATCTTAACTTGGAGATATGACTGTAATTTTAAAAGCATATTGTAAAAATATAGCTATATTGTCTGGTGTGAATAAACAAAATACATAGGAATTGAATAACACATTTTAATAGAGTAATCAAAAATGCAAGCTGCACTATATTCCCTGGACTAGATAGTGCAACATAGTTGCAGTATATTCACACAGTATTCCCTGCATCAATATTGTGTATCTCCTGCAAGAAGATTGTTATATCTGGAGTGTAGTTCTCACATGAGTAGTTAAGTATCCACTTTACATTGAAATTTTGTCAGTGTGTGCTAATGTTTCAGGATTTTGAGAGCTTTTTTATTTACTCATGTGCTTTATTGTGATCAAGGTAACAGCTCTAATATATTTAATATTTTAAAATTAATTTAAATTTCAAAAGTCGTCTTGTTTATTTAGATGAGCAAATACAACATAGAAACTAATGAATCCTGTTTTCATGCATTAGGAATGTGTCCTTTTTTGCTCTTTTCCCCCTTCCCATTTATACAAGGCATATCTGCCTTTGAGTATTTTTAAGTGCAAAGATGCTCAGTAGATGAAGATTTCTCTCTTGTGCTTCACAATGATCTCATATGTGTTTATCAAGACTTAAATTTACCTCAGGTGTTTTTTGCTTGTCACATTACCATGAAAATCAGAACACTGAGACAATGTCTGAGTGTTCGAAGGTGTGACAAAATGCCAGAGTAAAGCAAGAGAAATAATTATAAAGAGTGTCATGGTTGATTTAAACCATAAACTCATAATCTACTGGAAAACTGCTGTGAAGGTTTCGGTTTAATCCCCATGCAGAGAGGAAAATCTGTGCTCAGTTCCTGCACTAGAAGTTCAGTTAACTCCCCTTCCAGACATCATGAAGTCTCATGTGGAACTGGAAACAGAATCAATAGCATAATTTCTCTTATGAGTTTTGTATCACTTAGTTTTCTTGGTAGACAAACTGTCTTGGGTAAGCATAACTTTAAAAAACATTTTCTGTGATTTAGTTCTTCACAGTAGAATTTTCTGAAATGTCTTTTTGCCTAATTCCTCAATCCATTTTCTATAAGTGGGATGCAGTCTGTATGTATTTAATAGGCATCTACTAGTTCTTTTAGGATATTTTTTTTCACTGTTTTCTTGACAGGCTGTGTGAAAGCGTAAATTAGAGACACGAAAACAAGTTGTTGATCCAAATTCCTCTGGGTTTTTTTAACACTGCATTGAAAACCAACTTGCCAAGAGACAGAATGACAACTGTCCTAACAAGTGGTTTGTTGTTGGTTTTTTTTTGTTTTCCTTTTTTGTTTGTTTGTTTATTTTGAAGATCCGTAACAGGCTTAACCAGGAGCAGAACTCCAAGCTGCAGCAGCAGAAAGAACTCCTAAACAAACGCAATATGGAGGTGGCCATGATGGACAAGAGAATCAACGAGCTGCGCGAACGACTGTACAAGAAAAAAGTTGAGGCACGTCAAAAAGAAAACATTCCTGTAAGATAAACTGTTAAAAGGGCCACACTTCAGTTTGTCAAGGGCCTGTAAAAACTACATAGAATCTCACTTTTTCCCACTCAAGTAGTACAGTTACCTGTGATAAAAAATACAGTGACCTATGATAAATGTAGCAGGTCTCTTAAAACTATCTTAATGTTTCTCATAGCTATCTAAAAAGTGTAAGAATATGTTTCCTTTTATTATTCTTTATGGTACAGACAATACTATATTAAAAATCAGACAAGTTTCTATTTCTAGGAAGGGTATTTCTAGGGTATGACTCTGTGCTACAGTTTGAAAAGCATAAATGCATTTAAAAATTGGGTTTTATAAAATACTTACCTTCCAGTATGGAATATGGATGAAAATAGCAACAGTTTGATAAAATTAGGCTTAATAGTTGTCTGGAGCTTCAAAAAGATTTTGAGAGATGAAATCTGGATTTCCATATGTATTACTAGCTTGGAGGTATTGCTTTAAAAAAACTCAACACATACATATTTGATCATTTAAGAACTCATTTTAGATAGTTTGTTTGAGAAAGGCACGGTGAAAGAGACATTACAGAAATAAAGGTATCTACAAGAGAGGTATGTGCTGTGACTAAGAAATTTAATTTTTGAGGGGTTGATTTTAAGTAATGAAATTTGTGCTTTCTACTACATTTTTTTTTCTCTTTTTGTAGAAGCCTTGAGTATACCTTAATTATTAAGGTGTCCTAGCTACAGTGCATGGTTCTAGTTAAGTTTGGACCTCCCTGTTCATGGGAAAGGTCTAGGTGAAATGGACATTCACGTTTCAATTTGTCTGATCGTTTTCAGTTGAATCGTATTAATGGAACTTCATCGCCCCAGTCATCCCTGAGTGCTTCAGGAAGGGTGGCAGCAGTAGGACCTTACATCCAAGTTCCAAGTGCTGGCACTTATGCTGTACCAGTAGATCCAGTTAAGCCACAGTCTCTCACCATTGCTCCTAATGCAACACATGGAAGATCAAAATCTGGTAAGTACTTGTGTGATGTTTATTAATACATACAGTTTGAAAAGGGGCAGTAAAGAAAAGGAGTAATCTTAGGGGACCCAGTGTTGGTATAATTGGTGGGAGGGGAGGAGGCAAGTTTCAGATGTGTTAATACTGTTCTGTGAATTGGACATCAGTCATTTGATCTGTGGCATTTTTGCTTCTTTCCATGAATTTTTCTTAGGAAATTGTTTTCTTTGAAAAATCACTGGTACATCCCTAAAAGGAGCATGTTTTTTTCACAGATTTTATGTTGTGTCTTTAATAGCTTTTTCAATTAGTTTGTGTGTTTGAATACAATAAAGAAATCAACTTTGTGGAAAACTCTATTATAAATAACTATTTACAGTATGTTGCTTTTTGTCAAGTAAAACAAAGCTAATGAGTAAATAATAATATTTCTCAGAAGGAGACTAAATAGGAAAATAGAATAAAACTATGAGAGGTTTTTGTTCCATCTGAGATGTGGGAATTTGTGGTTCTTGAAGCATTTCTGAAATGGAATAACCATAACATTGATGCTGTTTACTTGTTTCTACCCTATTTAGTGAAGAAGCTGCCCTTCCAGAACTTTGTGTCTGAAATTGGCTTCTATGTCTCCCATCATTTATAATTCCATCCACAATATAAAATAGAATGATTATTTGTGTTGGAGACTGAAGGAAGCAGGTCATATTTGTGCCTTAAGTTCTCCATTCTAGCAAATCTCACCTGTCTGCTCATACCTTAGAAAAACCAGAATTCTTAAGAAATTATAAGCTAGGAAAATTGACATAATACAAATAAAAATGCATGATCCTATTGGTCTAACCACAGGACTTATTTTACCTGGTCTCCTAGGAGAGATCTAAAAGGGAATAAGGAATGACCGAGAAACCAAAGCTGCTCCAATGTTCACATACATTCAAGTACTTAAAACTGCATATTCCAGCAAAATTCCCATCATTCTTTCCAGATGGGGAGGAAGAGATGGGTAGAAGACAATCTGAACCTCTCTGTAGGAAAGAATGCTCCCCCTCCACCAAAAAACCCCAAGGTCAGGAAGTAAAACTGGCCAAACAGAACATTAAAAAGACTCCAATCTTTCCCAATGATATTAGTCATGTAGCAATACCTTTATCAGCTAAAAAAACTGTACAAAATCTGTACAAACCCCATTGCTGTGGTTTTATGGAAAAGTCTCAAGCATATGGAATGGGTTACTTGTGGGATGAAGGTACAGATTTGCAACAGTTTTGTTCTCAGATTCCTGGGTCCTTCTTCCACGTACGGATAAGGACATTTCCTAACTTTTAAGTTTACCAACTAAACGCCACAAATTTTTAATATCAACCTCCCAAAATATATATACCCACTTCCAGACCTACCTTGGGAGTTTTAATATTAAAAAAGTAATTATTCTGCCTTAGGACTGACTTTGTATTTATTTTGAAGGTACTTGAATGAAGTTCTGTAAAATAGATTTATGTAAGGAGAAGCATATATGCTCCCAGGAAGAAAAGAAATTGAGAATTTATTTCAACTGTCATGCTTTTATTTCTCATTATCTGAGTGTTCCTGTTCTGATGTTCTCCATTGTCATTGTTATAATTTTTCCACCACTTTTTTTCTTTCTTTTTCTGTGTAACTGGATCTGCCTTGGTGCGTCCGGTAGAGACAGACTGTGGGTGTGTGAAAAAATCTCCAGACACCTGGAAGGTTTCTGATTTAGACATAATAGTGGATCCTATTCTGTCACCTCCCACTTCTCTTCAGTCTGCTGTTCACAATGTCATCCGCCTGGCACCTACTCTGTTTGACACCCAGCACTGTGAGTCCGTAGAAGATCTCTAGCTAGCTAAGAACTCAGTTTTTAATATGGTCATCTGAGCTCTTGCACACAGATGCATATTAAACAGCATCTTTAGAACTTGTGTTGTGGTCTGGCGTGTAGAGGATGCTGTTGAAATGTAAATTGGTTGAGAAGTTGCTTTTCATCTTTGAAGGAAACAGATTTGCAGCAAATTTATCCCAGGAGTACTGGAGTAGTGTACCAGGGATAACTTTTCTTCTCTTAAAAGCCTCAAAATTTTCCAGATGTTAGAAATTTCTGGCAATCAGTAAAGCATGTTTTAGTGTATTTTGGATTGATATATAAAATACAGGCTTAGTCTGAGTTACTTTGTGGGAAACTTCAAGTTTCCATGTTGCCCTGACCCCAGAGTTGGGATAAAAGCTCACTCTGTCCAAGTCAATACCCAGAGCCTTGCTGCCTTCCATTGGACTTAGAGCATGCTTCAGTTGCTACAGTAAATATCCTGGATCCAGACCTACAAAAATTTCAGGTGAAGTCAGAGAAAATGCACAAAACCTTTTGTGTCTGTGTGTCACTGTCCTATTTATGTAAATGCACAATGGCCTGGTGAAAGCTGAAATACATTTACAGGCACAGGCAAGAGGGTGCATTTGGAGGGGAAGATGGAGCCAGTTGGCTGTGGGGGTGGCTGAGAGCAGGAGCTGGGGTGGCATTGTCAGGAGGGTGTTGGCATCAGATCCCCCTAGACCAGGTTGCTCAAAGCCTCATCCAGCCTGGCCTTGAACACCACCTTCAGGGATGGGGCATCCACAACTTCTCTGGACAGCTTGGGCCACTGGCTCCCCCTTCACAGTGTAGGTCAGAGAGAGTCTGAATTTACTTGCAGTCTGTTACCTCCTCAGAATTTGGGGATAAACAAGCTGGTTACAATAAGTTTTTGTGTATCTGTCTTTCTAATAGAAAAGTGTTGAATTTGCAGGTAAGATGCTCAAATTTGTGGTATCTCTTGCTGTTTCTGTAAGTGCTTTCCTCATAACTAAACTTATAGATCCAGATGCTTTCATTTTTACCATGAATCAATTATAACACCTTTCACTGATTTTCTTAAGGTTTAACTGAATTGTAACCTTACTGGAGGTAAAGAGTGTCTTGTGTATTTTGTACAGTAAGCATTAATTCAGAGCATAGATGGAAAAATTGCCATTATTTAGGGCCTAAGTGTTTAGACACCTCTTTGGTCTCGCTCTTGATAAACAGATGATTAGAAACGATAATAAACAAAACCCACAATATTTTCAGCTCTTGGATAATGCCAATATGCTGGGCTACATTACTTTACTTCCTGGCAGTTTGCAAGTGTGAAAAGTGATTTCTGGACTATATACTGTATTCTCAGTGTAAAAATATGCATGTGTTAATCCTGTTCTCAGGGTAAGGCTCGTGGATAGAAAGTAGAGTGGTAATGGAAAATTCACTCTCATTAGAATGTTCCTATGCAGCTTATTTTGAGGCTGTCTAGTATACTAGACAGAGTATTCTAGAAATAGCTCTTCTGATTCTGTTTTCTAGAGGATTAGAACTGAAATAGGAAACTTGGCCTCTAAATACCTGATTTTCATTTGATATTGTATTTCTGTGAGGTCCAGAAATCTCACTGAATCTCCACTTATGACCAATCCCCCGCTATTTCAGGTACTATCCTGTAGTAAAGTCAATTACATATTACACATCACCTTTACTGATTTAAGTGCTCCACTACTATAATTACAAGGCATAGGGATGGAGGAATGATCTCCAGTCTCCTTAGAGGAAGAGATGCATGAAGTTGAATCATGTAAAGGCAAATCAAATCCTTAGGATCTAACATGGGATCTATTTAGTTACTATAAACCATATCTAATTCTTAGGCTACTTAAACTCTTTTACTTACTTAGAGAACTGAAACTAAATAGTCTCACACACTTAATAAAGTAACATCAATGCATCTAGGATTTCATTAAGAATTTGTTGCCTCAGCTTACGTGCAGCTATGCATGTTTTTTTGCATATGGTGAAGATAAAAGCCCATGACTTGTGTCTTGACACTGAGTTAAAGTTGTCAGCTGACTTCATAAATTTATTAAATATTATATCTCTGGGGCAATTCTAATCGGGTGAGTATGTTGAGGAAAAACAAAAGGTGAGTTAACCACCACTTCCAGCAAAGGAATGTGTGCTTTTGTTCCACCCTGCTGTTGAAAGGAGGTTTTACATCCTGTTACTGGTGAATGAATCTGGTAACCATAGTTTAAATTTGGAGTAAGTCCACTCGGGGCTTACATAGCCTTAACATTCAGTGTAATTTGACAGTTTCTCTGGATAGCACCCAAGGAATTGTGTTGATGAAGTGTTTCTGTATGGATTGCTACTCTGAATTTGTTTGCCTTCTAATAGCAGAATATGCAACACTCAAGCCAAAATTTAAATCACATTTTTTCCATAGAAATTTTCAGTGCAATTTCAATGTTAAAGAGTAGTGAATAGCACATTTTATGCAGTGATTTGGCTTTCAGTATTGATTTCTGAATCAAATATTAATAATGATTTATTTCGCTTCTACAATAAAACTAATCCCACTGTAATCTAAATTGTTTTATTTCACGTGTTGTTTTGCTTGTTTGCAATGCTAGTATGGATTATCTTAAATCTAGTATTTTTGTCTGTTTTCAAGCTAATGATGGAAATTGGCCGCTACTTAAACAGAGCTCAGCCCCTGTGGTAAAACCCCCTCAGATCTCCAACACAGACTGGAAAGAATCAAGCATGGATACTGCTTTAAAACAAGGAACTATATCCAGCCAGCCTTTGCCAACTTCAGTATTAGGAAGTACTGATAAGCTGGTGGGTTTCATTTGTGACATTTATAGATCTGCTTTGCTGGAACTATGAACCTTTGGCTTTCATAGCAGAACTCACTTCAATTAGATACACATTCTCTTTCCCTGCTCCTGTTTATTTTAAAAGTCATCAAGAAAAATTACCCATGTATTTGTTCAGTTCATTTCTGGTTTTATCACATTAAAATCTGGGGGTTTGTTTCAAGTTCAGTATTTTGTATTACTTCCTGTTCTTTTACGTATCTAATCTCCCCTTTTCTTTCTTGGCTTCCCCAAATCCTTTCCCTGTCCTTCATGTTCTTCTAATTCATGTCTTTGTTAGTCTTTTTCCTTTGTATAGATTATAGCTTTTTCAGTGTACTCTTTTTATCATAAAAATCTCAAAAAGTCATTAAATTCATCCTTAAGTGAGTCCACTAGTGGTATCTGTCTGCATTGTTGTGCCAGTACTTTATGAATTCTTAAGACTATAATCTCTACAGATGAAGGACTTGGTCTTCAGGTTGTTTTGGTAAACTCTGAGAGTATATGTTGTCAAGTATGTTATCAGCTAGACACTGAGATTTGGAACCTAGAACAAGTTATTCAGGCTTTGCATGTATGCAAATGGTTTTGAATTGATAAGAATGTGTTACAGCTGAAGGTGCCTTTAAACAGTGGCCTTTGTCTGAGGTATGATGAGATCCTCAGATAAACTCAGGTAGAATCATATCTAGTGATAAAGGAACACAAATTGTTTATGTTGACTCCTTTGCTGTCCCACAAGATTGCTTGAGAGAGGGATGTTCTTGCTCAGAAGTACTTCTATTTAATTAAATGGTATATATTTTTTATTGTTCTTACACAGGGTCTTGACCTGGGGAAAGTGCCACCAACAGTTCCTGGTGTAAGCAAGCAGTTGCCTCAGAACTATGGGACCTATCCAAGCCCAGTTCCCTTAGGAACAGGTTCTACAAACTCCCTAGAAAGAAGGAAGGATGGCAGCCTGCCCAGACCTGGCACCAGTATAGCAAATCGGCAAAGGCCGGTCCCGCTCCCGCCGCCCAGCAACGTGCACCAGCCCAGCTCCTCACAGCAGATCCAGCAGAGAATTTCTGTCCCTCCCAGCCCCACATATCAACCCTCCGGTCCCCCCTTGTTCCCAGGAGGAGATGGCAGGCCAGAACTGCCTTTGACTGTGGCAATCAGACCTTTTCTTGCTGATAAAGGATCCAGACCTCAGTCTCCCAGAAAAGGGCCACAGACAGTGAACTCCAGTTCCATCTACTCAGTGTATCTTCAACAAGCAACACCACCAAAGAATTACCAACAAGCTGTGTACAATACTTTAAATAAGTCGGTAAAAGCAGGTAGAATATATTTTCCTTTTGCTTTTCTTTGAAATATATTGAGATCTACTTGTTTGGCTAAGTTGACTTCCCATATCAGTGTGGAAAACTAGGCTAAATCTGTGAGGGAAGTTATTTTTGTGTATGCAGCATAGCAGCAAAATCCTTCAATATAGTTTTGACATTATCAATAAGTATGCATTGATTTTCCTTTTCTTCTAAAACAAGATGCAATTGGAACAATAGAGTGTGGATACTTTACCAATACTTTGATAAATAAGTTGAAAAAACTGTCTAGATAAGAGAGTTTTTCTCCTCTTACTGTTTCCTCATGAAAGAGGAAAAACATTCCAGATGCTTCTTGTAGCTTGTAATTAGAAGAAGCATCCACATCACCAACAGGCAAGTATTTATTTCCGCTTTCACGGTCCCCACAACATTTTTCTTTGTATGAGTGTCAAACAAGTAGCAATAGGTTATTTGTAAGTATTTTATTATTTAATTTAAGAACAGCTCTTCACCGTTTTCCATCTTTCTTTTCTTCAGTTTATGGAAAGCCTGTATTACAGTCCGGTTCAACCTCTCCCTCACCCTTGCCATTCCTTCATGGCTCTTTGCCTGCCCAGTCTCCCTCACAGCCACAATCTCAGCCTCAGACCGAGGTCACTGAAAAAGATCAAGAGCTGGAAAATGCTCCACCACCCAGCGAAAACAGCAACGTGGAAAACATTCCCCGTCCTCTCAGTCCTACTAAGCTGACCCCTATTGTGCACTCGCCCCTTCGGTATCAGAGCGATGCTGACCTCGAGGCTCTGCGGAGGAAATTGGCCAATGCCCCGAGGCCGTTAAAGAAACGCAGCTCCATCACCGAGCCAGAGGGCCCCAGTGGACCCAATATACAAAAATTATTGTATCAGCGCTTTAACACCCTGGCTGGAGGGATAGAAAGTGCTCCCTTCTATCAGCCAAGCAACCCACAGGACTTCATAGGCAACTTAGCTGACGTTGATAACGGGAACGCCAGCACCAATGGCAACATTGAAGAACCGATCCCCGTGCAGCCTACAGTCCCTGTCCCTGATGAACCACCCCCTTCGTCAGATGCCAATGACAACGAGTTACCTTCTCCTGCTACCGAGGAGCTGATAAGCACTGAAACCACAAATCAAACACCTGAGACGACTGAAGACAACAACAACAATCTTGCTATAGTTCCTTCTACTGAGCAGTCACCCAGTCCCACGCCAGAGGTCAGTTCTCCGGTAGAAGATGAAGCTCCTTTGCCACCTGCTCTTCCTCCTCCACTTCCTCCAGTAAGTTACAAAGCAAAAGAACAACTCTGTGAACTACTGAATTAGCTTTGTGCTTAAGCATAACTGGGATATGGTAAGCTTGTGCTCAGTGGTATCTTTGCACCTGAAGTCTCATGATATCAAAAAGAAAACCAGGGAGAGTTCCAGGGAGAATTCTGATGGATTAATTTCTTTACTGCTCTAGCTGTTTAATAAGGAAAATATGCAAACAGGTAATGGGAGGTTGTGTATGTATTTTTCAACTTTTTGGAGGTTCTTGTTATAGAATTAATTCTGGAATTGGAGATTCCATTAATATATATAATTATTTTTTAATTTGTCCAGTCCTCCAAAGATAACTTACCCTTAGTTTCATTCAAATAGTTATGTCAGTGGGAAGCTTTTTAATTTGCAGGCAAGCTGAAATAGCTGTTCTGGGAAAACTGCACTCCTTTTGCCCTCTCAGAGGAGATGAACCAGGGCTAATTCCAGCAGCAGCACAGCTGGCTCATGATAGCAGAAATGTTCTTCTGTGGGCTTGTCACATACTTCAAATTGCTTCTGAAGTCTGTTCTCCAGCTGCACTAAAATCTTTTAAATACTTGCCATTACCAAAGTCTACCACATTTGGAGAATTGAAAAATACAAAAAAAAAAAAAAAGAATTTTATTCTTTGTTATGATATCACTCATTCTTTGAAATGAAGTGCATCCTCACTTTTAGATTCAGATAGGATCCTTGCAGTTCTCTGAGAATTTGACTGCAGTGTGCACAAGGCTTTGCATGGTTTTCCATGAGCTTGAGGGTCAGGATACTTCTGGGAGAAATGGATATGCTAGCAACTAACATTATTCATAATGTGAAGGGTTTCTTTCCCGAACTGAAATAGCCATCATCATATTTAGGACCATAAGTGAAAACAGAGCCTACAGAGCTAGAGACTAAAAGCATTCTATAAAAGCTGTAGTTAATAATAGATTGTTTTTCCCCAGAAAGTGACAAGGACACATGTAAGAGATTCAGAATATTCTCAAAACACATTTAAATGTGCTTCAGATCTTGAAAATGCTGCTTCTAATAACACCTGCTAGAATGTCACATAAAATAGCTTCATGTTCTGTACTTTTCATTTCTGTAACAAAACTCCCAACTTGCTAGGCCTGACCTTCAGCAGAGACTCCTGCTAATTCAAGGCATTAATTCCTCTAAGTACAGACTCTGGCTTAATTGTGTGGTGCTTTCCAGGCTAAGCAAAAGTTTTCACAGTGTCTCAGATAATCCACCAGTAATATGCCCAGCTTATATTAGATACAATTAAAATGATGATGCTTAAAACACTGACTTAAGTACTCCATTCCTTGTACTCATTATCTTCAATTAGAAGCTTTGAAATTATATTGGCTTGCTTTTTCATTTTTAACTGCATAAAATGTAGTAATATATCAAGCCTTTTATTTAGAGACTTTTAAACAGAAATGATTGCATAGTTCTAAATATCATTTAAGGAAGACGAGATTCATAAATTAATCATTTTTCTACGTGTACAACCTGAAATGATGCCTCCCAACCTTCATCTCTACTCAGACAAAACGTACCAACTTGAAGAAACCCAACTCAGAAAGAACAGGCCATGGTTTGAGAGTGAAGTTCAATCCCTTGGCTCTCCTCCTAGATGCTTCTTTGGAGGGTGAATTTGATCTGGTACAACGAATCATATATGAGGTAAGCTTTTAAACAATGGCAACCTCATGCAGTATTCAGGAAAAAGCAAGTGCTGAACTATTTAATGTTTTCAACAGGTTGATGATCCCAGTAAACCAAATGATGAAGGCATTACACCTTTGCATAATGCAGTGTGTGCTGGTCATCACCACATTGTGAAGTTCCTACTTGATTTTGGTGTAAATGTAAATGCAGCAGATAGTGACGGGTGGTAAGTGTCAAGATTTTTAACCTGCTATTTGGGAGAAGCACCATTTAGATGCACATTGAAAATTTAGCTGAGACCTGTTTTGGGAAAAATTTCCTTCCTCTTTATCCCCAGCAATTGAGGACTCTCTAAGCTGTAGGTGGAGATGAACTCAAATGCAAGGTTACACCGTGTTCAGCTCCTGAGCAAGCACACTTAAACCATAAATTAGATTACAGTTTGTGATAATTAGTGGTAGAGTTGCATTCTTGTTCAGATGCTGAAATAATTAAACTATAAATAACAAATGACAAAAGTTAATTTGCTAAAGTTTCTTCATCATAGAGTCCACTACAGATGTTGATGTTCTTGAGGAATGTCACTTTATGGGTAGCTGTGGCATTCCTGAAGTCTTTGGTGGAGAATGTGAAACCTCACCTTTGTTTCACCTTTCAGGTTTCCTTGTATTGGAAAATACCCTTTTACACCCAACAGCTTTGTAAGCTGTGAAAATTACTAGTTTTGCTATCATCTGTTTCATAATGTTTGGCTTTACTGGAGTCAGGTAAATCCTGAAATCCACCCTAGCTGCCTGACAGGTTTTACACAATGCATACACATACTATAAACATAAAGAAAAATTTCCTTTTAAACCAGACAGGCTCTACATGGCAAGATGAAAGCTACAATTCATAGAAGCTTCTTTTTTCACATGTGCATTTTTTTTTGCTTTATTTCAGGACACCCTTGCATTGTGCAGCTTCTTGCAATAGTGTTCATCTCTGTAAACTACTGGTTGAATCTGGGGCAGCTATTTTTGCTTCAACTATAAGTGATATAGAAACCGCTGCAGACAAGTGTGAGGAGATGGAAGAAGGTTATATTCAGTGCTCCCAGTTTTTATATGGTAAGCTGTGACACTTAGCAACTCTTTCCTAAGATTCATCCTGATTTGTCCCTCTGATCTGTGTGAAACATCTACTTAGGCCCCAGACTGGATGATACGGCCCATCACATCCCTGTGCTTTCAAAGTGCTAAAACCAGAATCACCTTTTCACTATGATGTTGGTCTTAGTCCTTCTGGGTTTTGAATTACTTCACAGGCTCCTTCAAATGTTAAGATTTTTTAAAGTTTTAATTTGGCTTCATTTCAAGGAGATGCTTCTACAGGGAGGTTTTGACCCTAACAGTGAGTTGTCAAGTATTTTGACAGAGACTCCTAACTTCCAGATCCACAAATTTCTAGCAGATCACACAAAGAAAGAAATACACTTTATGGATAATTAACTTACAGAAGGTGCTTAGTTACTAAAATATATTTTGCAAAAAAAAGCACTTTAATGGAGCAGACAAATTTTTAATTTCCATCAGAGAAGATTTAAGCTTCATTAAAGCTCTGTCAGATCTGACACTGTGAGTTCTGAAAGCCTCCAGTGTCCCTGGTCCAAGGCCTGCTGTAGGAAGCAGTTTCCACTGCATGTCTAATAAAAGAGAAAAACCTCATTCTCTAAATTATTCTCCAAGATTTTGTTTTATCATGCAGTTAAATTTCTGACAGCATTTTACCGTGGAAGTGCTGAAAATTGTTCCTGAAATGTTAACAGGAGACTAATATTTGGGCCACTGTGCCAATAGTAAAAATCTCAGAGGGAAAAAGAGGCTATTTTACCATCTGGTGTTGTTAACAGGAGTGCAGGAGAAGCTGGGAGTGATGAATAAAGGGGTGGTGTATGCTCTGTGGGATTATGAAGCCCAGAACAACGACGAGCTGTCATTCCACGAGGGCGATGCCATCACTATCCTGAGGCGCAAGGATGACAATGAAACCGAGTGGTGGTGGGCCCGCCTCAATGACAAGGAAGGCTACGTGCCTAAAAACCTCCTCGGGGTAAGTTCTTTCACCCTCTCCCTTCTATTTTTCACATGCACCTGAAGTAGGAACAGAAGCTGGATCTTTGGTCAGATTCCCTCTGTGCAGCATCCACAGCACTATGAAGTAGTGGAGAGCAGGCTGTCCTTATTCTCTCTGGCCTCTGTGCCATTGTAAACAAACAGGAGAGAGGCTACTTTTAGGAGATTGGTGCTGGTTGTCATTGATCAAGTTAGTATGTTTAATGAGATGTTTTTCTCCCCCTTGACTAAAATACAGAGCTCTTATGGAAAGCATGGTGTTTTATTAGGAAGCTTGAAGCCTTGGTTCAGAAAGTTCTTTGGGAAGAACTTTTTGAATACCTGGCACAAGAAAAGAACATAGGTGTGTGAGAGTTTAAAACAGGAAAGAGCCTTGAAGATGATAAATGTGGACACATCATTTATGCTGCTCAGACAGATGGAACCACTGTCAGGAGAGGCAAGGAATGTAAGGTGACTAAGTAGAGAGCTACTGAGGACAAAATGCATAAGAGAACCTTGCAGAGCAGGAAATAAGCTCTCTGGAGTGCTCAACAGGGAATTTTTGTACTTATGTAAAAGCATTCTTTGTCTGTTCTGGATCTTGAGCTAAATGCACCTCGTCATTTTCAGAGCAGCCATGCTGCTGCCATTGGCAGGAGTAAATCAGCCCTTTTCCTCCTCCTCCTTGTTTTTCAGGAGTTGCCCTAAGCTTACAAAAACCTCACCCCCCCAAAACACTTCATCACCCAGTTCTGCCCAATAGGTACCTCTTAGTTATAAATTACTTAAGTTGGTATTAACCATGCAAAGCCTAATACTGTTATTCTGGTTTTTTTTTAGTTATATCCACGAATAAAACCTCGACAGCGAACCCTGGCTTGAATTCAGTTGTACGACAGTGCAGTACCACGCTGGTAACTGGAAACTTAGAACATACACTGGAGCCATCATTTTTGATCATTTCACACAGAGAAACAAAACTGATACTTAGTTTTAATGGTGCTTTCTCTTGTTAAATGGACAGCATCCAGGATTTCCAAGATCTGCAGTTTGTAAATGAGGATCGTTTCTGTGTGACCCAGCACTGGCGAGGAGCGCGATACCTCCGCTACGACAGTGCTGTGCCCACTCCCGTCTCACGCAGTGTTTTGAGTCAGAGTTCCGTGGTAGGAGCTTCCTTGTGTTCCGTGTTCAGAGGTGTCATTTGCGGAGTGCAGAGGCGCTGTCCGGTTTGCTCCAACCCCCCACAGCAACTGTCCCGTGTCAGGAGTTTGGGTATTTCTGTTCCATACCAGTGAATGTTGAGTTCTCATTACCGATCAACTCTTTGGGTTCTAGGACATGAGATCCTCACCTGTTACATGCATAATTAAGTAGTTACCAAAGCTTGGTGAAGGCGAGGATTTTAGGTGGCAACACGCTAAACACTTAAATCCTAGTCTGGACAACCCCAAGGAAAGCTTTACCTAGTCTAGCATCTTGCATTATTTGCATTTAGAATCAAGCTAGAGAACTAACAAAACCAACAGTATTTGTACACTTCTCAAAGTCCCTACACGATATTTCACTTGGTGTTTTCTTTTCTTATTATTCAGCCTACAGCACCAGTGTTACCTCTACGAATGTAAAGGTTCCCCTACTAACCCCCCCGAGCTCGTCCAGCCTGGACACAACAGTTAGTACTGAAGTTGCAGCAGCTTAAGGGATTTGTATGTTTGCAGGGATGAAAGTGCAATAGTTGAAAAGGGTAAGAGTCTGGTAAGGGTTATACTGTGTCACCTGAAGTCTGCCTGAGTCCGTCTAGAAGAAAATATGAAGGACTGGATAGAAGTAGGAAGAGGGTCGTGTAGATGCCAAGTCGAGGAGAAGAAAGAAACAAGGTTTAGAGAAGGATTTAAGAAAGGCAATAGCTTATTTGAGGATAGTTTCTGTGGTTCTTGGCAGCCTACAACTGCTGCCAAGGCAAGTTATGCAATAACCTGTTCCACTACATTGTAGTTTCAAGCAAAAAAGAAAAACCCCACAAACAGGCACTTCACTGGAATTTTAATTGTACATGATTTTATATACCAAAAGTATATTTTGAATTTCCCATTATAAGTTTTAGCCATAATTCTTGTAATTTTCTCCCACTTAACAGTATGCAATTTGATTAACTCTTCATGTACAAGTTCTGTGTATAATTTATATATCCATTTCTGCAGTGCTGTAACTTGCTTTTACCACAGGTCAGCATTAACTGTATATATTGTGGTGAAAAGTGAAAGGGTATTATTGTTGAAGAATTTGCTACATGAATGTGATGATTTCAAGAGCCTATGATACACTAATTCAGAGAACATGTAAATGTGCACAATAAAGTACTGCTAAGGCATGGCTGCATTCTCCATTCTCTTTATAGAGGTCTCGACAGCAGATGTGGCTTTGGTCAGAGTCTGCATGAAAACACAAACTGCAGCTTGCCAAGGTTACAGCTGTCACCCCACCTTTCCTTCTTGTTTTATCAGCTTCACTGAACATGTGCTTACACACTAGTATTCCAACTGGGACAAATTACCTTAGCACTAAAATTAGTATTTTCTTTAGAAAAAGTGAAGATTTTCAGAGTTTAGAGACCATGGTGGCCATTACTAAAAAAGTTGTATATTACAAAATTAAATAGCACCTCTTTTTTTAAATAAGTGAATTAATTTATTCATATTTGTACATTAAATTGTATACAATTTCAGATAGCATTACAGTTAGATTAACAAAAGCTAGTTACCAAAAAAGAAAATACAAAACTAAAAATTATTCTGGAAGCTTATTACAGAAGTGAAGTTTCAAGGTCAAGTTCATGTAAGTCAAATTCGTTGGTATTTGGTGAAATATTTAGATGTTTAAAATGAAATGTTTAAAAAAACCCACATGATTTCTATAAAATGGTATCTAAGGCAGATTTTTTTTTGTACATTGATTTTAAACATTTGGATAGAGGGAAAAACCTGAGATCTATACCCAAAAGCTATTCTCTGCAGAAGAGACATATACATTTGTTTGCTTCCTGTAGCAAACAGTATATAGAATGGTTACTATAAAAGTTGTGCTGTACATTAGCTGTAGTGCAGGTCACTTTCATATTAAGTGCCAGTAAAGGCTTAACAAAATATACAAAGTCTTAAAAGGTGAGGCTGTTTAAAGCATTAACTGTATACATATTGCACACTACCGTGAATACTCATGGTTCAAAAAAATACTCACATTGCATTTGCCAGTTCTTACATAATGAACCACACTGGAATGAGAGAGAGTCAAGAACAGCAAATATTTCCAGCTGTCAAATCAGCACAAAGTGAGAGGCAGGTCTGTGGAGGCTGGTGTCTGTGTGTGCCCTCAGGAGGCCATGGCTGCAGTTCTCACTGGTCCCGAGACTCATAGAGAAGTTTTGTTGCCTAACAGGGAAAATGTCAGTGTTAAGTTTCACTTACAGCCACCTTATCTGCGTCCTACCTCTTCAAAAACCTCCTTTAAATCTAGGGCTTTAAATTCTTCCTCTATTTTCCTCCATCTGAGGCATGTACTAGCATTCAGGAGGTGCTGACTAGACTTGCATGGTGATAGAACTTTTGAGCACAGTGTGCTGAACAGAGTGAAAGCTGGGGTAGGGGCACCTGGGGAGTTCTAAATAGCAACAAAGCAGCAAAGAGCCACAAACCTACCCATACACATTATAAATTACAGTTCTGATCAACAATTGATAAGGTGACTGATTTGAATGTGGCTTGGTTTCTTCCCCCGTAACTCTGACTTTAAAAAATATGAATCTTCAGTTTCATTACTCATGCAGGGCCTTGAACCAAAATATTAAAGTCTCCCGTTTCCAAAAATCAACTTCTTTGAACCTTCATGAAGTAATAAAAACAATTAGCTGAACTTAGGTTCAAAAGAATATTTCATAATGCATTCTTCAGCCAGTAACAAAATCCAAGGAAGTGTAAAGCCAAGATCTTAGTTCTTTTCATCTAATAGCATACATAAGATTTGGGGAAACCCTTCAGAGTGCATAAATTCTTCAGGTCTCTTAGCAGAAAGCTAAAGTCATGTTCATTACACCCAGCCATAGCTTCTGTTTTCTAAGTAACAAGGCCCTGAAGTCCTTAAAAAAATTATAGAAATACTTCTAAGGCTGAATGCTCTCTGTGGTGCTACTAAACACCCCATGTGAAGATTTTCTTCAGCCTTGTCTAAGTTTTGGCTGCTTTGCTTACCTTATGCATGGCTGCCAGCCAGGCTGCTGACAGCTTCTTGTTACAGCTGAAGTCTTCACCAGCAGTAAACTTCATCTGCATCACCTCCTCCGACCCTGGTACCTTGTACTGCAGGATCATCCCTATGGCACGAGTGTTGCCTCCTGAAAAGAGAAGTAGCATCTGGAACAGCAGCAGGTTTTGCCAACTCAGTAACACAACGTTTTCCAGCTGGTGAGCATGTTTGGAGAAACGTGCTCATTGCTCAGTTCAGAGCACAAGCAGCTGCTGGATCCGAGGAGCCCACGGTGCCAGGCAGTGGAACCTGCAGCCTCACGTTCTTTCTCTCTGCCAAGCACCAAGGCAGAACCTGCATCAGCCATCAGGTAAAGCCACACACCTGCAAAACCCTCATGATTTCCTAGCACCACGTTAAGACACTGATACCACAGTTCCATACAGTGGCCTGCAGTCTGTAGGCTTAGGGTCTGATTAGACTGATGGCAAAGCAGGGTCCTGCTGGACAGAGTCTGGCACAGCAGGCAGCAGTCCCTCCAAACCTGGCAAAGGTTGGCAATGATGCTTATTCAAGGCTAGAGAGCAGCTGGCAACATCATTTACTTCCTGAAGGAAACTGCTATCAGAGACAGCTCTGACAAGAGCGCAGTAAGTGAGGTATTTGTATCTCTCTTACTGAGGCTGCAGAGGTGAAGATAAAAAATACAGACATGAAACAAGAACTTGTAGAATTGTTACTGTCATTACTTCCTGCAGCAGTGGAGCATAAATTAGGCCCTATGAACAGCACCAGCATACACAGGACACTTCTTACAAAGCTCTTTTAAAAAACTGTCTGTGTGAGAGGGCTCCTGGAGGCTGTTACTGCAATATCTGAGGAGCCAAAACAAATCACAATCTAAGCCAAACTCAATCTAGTTAGTGCTGTTAATGCACCTAACCCAATCAGAAGCCCGCAGCAGGGTTTATAAAAGAGCTTATTTTCTACTCTCCTAGGATAAACAGGAATTCAACATCAATTGCATCTCTGCACCTACTGGTCAGAATAATGGATTGAGTCTAGTGAAAGATAAACCAGTGGAAATCACACACCTTGTATAACAAAGAGGCCTTTCTTTTCAAGTTGTGTAAAAGCAAGCCATTAATTAACAGTTTCAGTGCAAAGCCTTTCCAGACAGCACACAGGGAGCATATTCATTTCTAGTATGCCCAATTCAGCAACCTGCTGAAGCAGGTGATCTGTGTACTACTGCAGATACCATTTCTCATCTTCCCTTCTCCCAGAATGGACAACAGCACTTGAGTCTAGAGAAGGCCTTGAGTGCCTTAGTTCTCCTCCAGAGTATTACAAAACATTCACTCTTTGTTTATTAGACATATGGGAAGGAACAGATACACGTCAGACTTGAACATAACTCAAGTTGAACAGCAATTATGGATCAAGCAAATATTCAACACTGCAAAGAAGAAAGAGGTGAGGGGCTCATGACATGCTTGGGTGAGTCATGCTGAAAGGCACTGCAGATACCTTCAGTAACAGGCGGGTTCTCCAGAAGGCTGGTGTAAGTGTGAGTATCTTTTTCTACCATCAAGAAGGAAGGCAGGCAGAAAAGAGATAAAGCAGTCAGAAGAGTAGTGAACAAGGAATTACTGGAGCATTAAGTGACTCAGCAATACACCTGGTTGATTTGAATACCAAGGTAAGTTTGAGTGAACATGCTGTACTGACTGAATAATGCACAGATGGGCTGTGCAATTAGAAAAACCCAGCAGTGACAGAAGTGTTGATAAAGAACAATTATTGAAATTCCTGACCTTGTTTGTTCTCATTTCAGTCAAATCATATTCAGGTTCATCCTGAAATACTCTAAGATCTGGTAAGAGATGGGGCAGTAAGTGGCTGCACTCCAAGTTAGATGTTACCAGTTTCATTTGGCCACCCCTTCATCTTGAATGAAATTAAGAAAACATAGTTTAATTATTTACTCCCACTCCCCCTCCCCCATTTCAAACTGTTAACAATATTTGTACCAGTCAAGGCAAAATCCTAGCTGGATTCTGAAATGGAAGCTATCAAAGACTAACAGTTCCCTCCTATGAGCTCTTAAATCAGTACACATTTGTATATATAACCAAGAGAACAGAGGACAGCCACCTGTACTCGGGTTTATCCAGAGAATCTCCCACATCAAGACTGTAGGGGAACTTCTCCTTACTCCCCCAAATCCCAGTAGCCACATGGGACTGTGCTCTATTCTGAGAGCAGCTGTAACCAACACAGTTACACACTGAGTGCACTCTCTAGCTCAGTAAGTGCAGCTTCACTTTTTTTTAACAGTTCATTTATATTAAAATTAAAATTTACCTCCAGGAGTAAATCCCTCTGTAAGTATCTGAACAGTTGAAATCTGTATAATTTCAATTTCATAATGGCTGTCTCCATCCAAAACCAGGTATCTACATAATAGAAGAGAAAGGTTTTTTTGATTTTTTTTTCTACAATATCAAGTCCAAAACAAAGGAAAAAAATAAAACAATCTCTCAGTGATGGTGTTTATGTGTTCTCTGGGGTGAGAAGGGCTAGAAATCAACCGGAAGATACTATTTTTCCACCCTATTGAAATTCCACCCTTCCAAGACATTCTGATCCATACTGTTAACATTCCAGTTTTGTTGGATCTATCCTTTCAGTCTGATTATCCTCTCCAATATCCTCAGGGCATGTTACTCTTACATTTTTAGGTTATTATGTGATAATAGAGCTGTAAGTACAACAATGCTATAGTTTACAAGTACAATTTCTATCAATCTTTCTCACCTCTGGTTGTTGGAAAGTCGACAAACCATGAGCTCAGATTTATCAGATGTTCCCAGAGTTACAAAGAATGTAGCACCTGGAAAGAAATGTTTTAGTACTCTAATAACAGAATTCAAGAAGCAACATTCAAGTATCAGAAGGAATAATTAACTTTTACTTACTAATACATTGAATTGAGTGAAATAAAAGAATAACTGAAATGTTAATTAACATCAGCAAAACATTCAAGTAGAAAAAGCTGATCTTTAATTATCATGTTCTGACTTACAGGACCTTTTACACATACTATGCAATTTCTCCCACGTTTAGAAATGCAGATGATATCCAAGGGGATTCTTTTAAAAAATGAGAAGATATTTGAAGGTGGCAAAGACAGGCAATTAAAGACTCTCTGTGGTCACTGTAACACAAATTATTGTTTCTGTATTAAAAAAGAGGAATTTAATAACAGGATGTGATCTTCAGTTCTATGCTTTTAAGAAACTGTAAAGACATCTCTTTTTCATTAGTGAAGGTTGGCTCAGTCTTACTGTGAGGTCAATGAACTTCAGCCTTCATGCTGTGTTTCTTCCCCCTCAAAACTGCTTTGGCAAGGGGAAAGCCACTGTTGCTACACTGGAGAAGTGACTCAGAACTCCAAGCAGCCCTACACGCCCGACCCCTTCACTTCCTCCTTGCCTCATGCTCCCTGTGTTACCTAATCCCAACACTGCTGGCCTGGGAAATGAAGAAAATAACATCCAGCCCTGCCAAATGGTCTGCAATCCATTTCCATAATCTGAACCCTGCAGGTCTGGAGTTTCACCTCGTCACTTCCCAGTTCACCCAGGCTCACTGACCCCGAGCTGCTGAAATGAGACACAGACAGCAGCACCAAGGCTGGAGAAGGACCTCACAGCACAAGGACATCACAGCCACCATCACAGCTTCCCTGACCACAACCTGTGGCCCTACAAGTCAGGAACAACTTCAGAATATGAATGCAAACAGGACAAGGTTTAAAAAATCATCTTCAGTTTAAAAGATGTAACTTAAAAACTCGTCTATGCCCTCATGGCAAAGCGGGGTAAAGAATGATTTATGTGCTCCAGGATGAACACATTCCCTTCTAAATCCAGGATCTCCCCAGGAACATCTATGCTCATCACATGTGGGTCTTAGCTTACCCATTATGCACACAGGTCATCAAAATGCACTGAAGGCATAGAATATCTTAAAAACTGAAGTTTCAGCTTTCTTAATGCAATTGGAACATGAATTACTGTACTGCATGAAGGTTTCAACCTATGGAAAATTGAGTACTCATGATGAACTTCCATCAACCACAGCTGTAGGCCACAGACAAGATCAAAGCTCTCAGATGAAGCTTGAAACAAGCACTGTATCTCGTTCAAAAACATTAAAATGTTCTTTAAAGTAGTTTTCACCCTTATTTAATGTAACAGGAATGTGGCTGAAAGATGCATTATTTCAAGGAAAATGCCAACTGCACATAAATCTGTTCTCACAGGTATTAAAAATCTGTCATTAGTTAAATCACTCTTCCTAAAGACCAAGAAGTGCAAACTGAGAGGTGTAAACATTGACTAAGAAGTGTGAACCTCTCTCTAAACAAACCAGTAACACAAAATTATTAACCAAAACACAGGAGGCGTGACAAAGAGGAACCAAAACCTTGCTTGCTGCGCAAGAGGCATTGCTCTTGGTGTCCACCAGAATTAGAATGAACACAAATGAGATGAAGCAGCACACCTGAGCATGCAGTGCTTACCATTCATGAGCACTTTGAGCTGTTTGTCGTAGAACTCTGTCTCTTTCTGCGACACCAGGGCGCACTCCGCACACTGGCGCACGGGGTCCACGAAGCACATGCGAGGCAGAGGCACTTTTTTACTGCAGCACTTGTCACAGAAACACTTCCCACACCTTCGGCAGTGATGCTAAGCACGAGAGAACATTTGTTTATTGAGGAAGGAAACTGGAAGGAATGATTTGATAAGGTTACTACAACCAGGTGTGAAACGTGCAAGTTGAGGGACAGGCAGAAGAAATTAACTGCTACAGTAGCAGACAGGAATTTCTGAAAGTTGGACACAAAGGACTGAGTGTAGTATGAACAGCAGCACTCTAAGCCTTTGCTGGCACTCTAAAGATGTTCTGAACCTGAAAAGACAGGAAAGGGCTTCTCTGGTGTCCTCTACATCCTTCACCCCCCTGTCAATAAAAGCCCTTGAGAAGAGTGGTTTCCAGGTCCCTTCCCATTTCTGAGAAAAGATCTAGGAGAACTTCAACTGAAATTTCTATTCTTCAACTGAAAATACTGTTCTTCTCTTTTAAAAATTATTCTCAAGTTTCTCCCAAGGAAAAAATATAAGCATCTTCATACTTTGAACCTACAGCTATTCCTTTTATCAGAAGTATCAGGCAGCACAGCACAAATCCAGTGAAGTTGCAGAACCAGAATGAGCACTGCAGTGTATTTCATAGCCCCTAAATCTGCAACCAGTGGCCTGTGCTCCAGATCACTGCTGGGGTGTGACAGGGCCAGCAGATCTTCCTGATGCAAGTTCTCATGACACAACAAGTACTCCCAGGCAAGCAGGAACTTCTCTGTGGCTCAAAGCAAGCCTGAAAGTTTGACACAAGGAACTGATAACACTGCAGTTCTGCTCAGTGTTAGGCTTTCCTTTCAAATGTTCTGCAAAATTCTCTGGAGTACCTATTTCCCAGAGCTACCTCCAACTGCTTCCCACAGCTAACACAAGGGAGACACAGCAGCTTGTCATCTAGAGTAACATATCAGAACATCTGGTTTAAAATGTCTCCTTCCCTCTCCCTCCAAACAATTAAATAAAAAAAACCATGAACTATGTCACTGCACTACAAGTCACAGTTTCACATCTTTCTTCGCTTTCATAAGCCTGTGCTAACAAAGTGTCAATGTAAATTATACAAAGGAATGATGTTCCCTGTTAAAAATCACTGCTGGCCTTCTTTGGGAGGGTGCTTTGCAGAATTTTCCATGTCATATTCTTCACACCAGTCTGCATTCCACAGTGACCTCTTATAAACATAATAGTGACCATTAATAAACATAGTTTAATCTTAGTGTTTTCTCTTCCTTCAGTGAGCCTAATTACGTAGTTTACACTTTCTACTTTAATTGGAAATTCTCTCTTCCAAACTCGAGACAAATCCTGGTTTATTTTTCAAAAGATGTTCATTATAGTAACACTAAATTTTGCAGCACTTACTGCTTCGTATTTCATTGATTTCTCTTACCTTTCTAGTTATGAAGTCAAATTTTGTGTCACACTGCATACATCTCGGGCACTAGAAAACAGTACAAATTAAAATTACTCTACAAGTTTTTTAAACCTTTAATTCTACCACCATATATGAAGAATGAGCTTTATATTGTGCCCCATAAATAAACACCTCCAACATATTTCCGTTCTTTATCTTTTCACCATGGATAGCTTTCATTTAATACTGCTGTAGCAAAATAATGTCATCTCCATTTGCAAGACAAAAGAAAAAAAAATAAACCAAAAACTGCCAAACTTCCCTCTAATGAATCCTGCCAGAAGGCAAAACTACATCTCAGCATTACTTACCAGTCTTGATAATGTCTGGCTATCCAGACTCTTACATTCCAGAGTCAACTGTTTTTCTCTAAGTTGTCCTCACTCCACTCTACTACGATGCTCTGCTGACTCGCCAAAACATTGTTTACACAGTTTAATGCTCTCAGTACTCACACTTTTTTGAAACATGCTAAGAGATACTTGGTTTTCTTCCAAGCCACCAAGACCTAATGTTTATTCCAGCTACAAAAAGTCACTTCCTGAAATATCTCTTTCCTTTAACAAACTTACACCCACACTCCTTTCAAAAAAATGACAGAAAAAAATTGAAGGAGTTTCTCCCTTGCAACTAAGCAGAGTTTAAGGGGTGACAATTTTGACTGTTAACAACCAGAAGTGATCAGTGACTGTTGGACAACCAAAATTTTCTGTATAGAAAGTCACCTACCAAAGGGCTGATACCCAGCCCTTAGGTCACTGTATTTTCAACAAAACTTTACATTTTAATCCACCATATCAAACCCCAGTGTCTGAAGCTTATAATGCAATTTTTGCTATATTTACTTGCACATATTAATGCAAAATTATGCCTGACAGCTTACTCAGGAGAACATGGTTAGATCCTGTAATAAGTTCTATAACTCTAGAAACCAAAACTCCTCAGACTATCTCAGACATTCAGCAGAATGTTCTCTTCAACACATGCCCTAAGCTGAGCAGGTGCTATTTGCTAAGCACACAGTAATCATCCTTTTCCTTTAATTCATATATTTCAATACTTAACCCTTTTTCTCCTATAAATCCCATCAGGTTACAACAGCTTCTATTCAGGGACTTTTGCTCCAGCAGATACTCAATCACTGTCAAAAGTTCAACAACTGCAGCCAAGAAAATATTAAAGCAGCTAAATTAAAAATTCTTCAGAAACTTCTCATGTCCTTTTGAAGTGTAAGCTTGTTACTAATTGGCAATAGTTTATATGAAAGGCTCTGCTGTCTAAACAGACTTTTAACACATTAGAGGGTAATGGCAGTCACTGCAGTGGAATGTAGTCACCTACTTGCAGAATTTGTTGCAACAAGCTGTTTCTAAATCCCACACAAAAGAGCACTAGAAGTGTTCCTCAATTGTTTTAAATAACACTGAACTAAGGCATCCAAACAGGTTTTTTCACAATGGCTGCAGAAAAGGTTATTTCAATACTCACTGATAAATAATGTTCAACTTGAAGCAATTTCAGCACACATCAGGTTTCACCTCTGTAACAAGCAGCACTCTACAGCTAATATCATCTTCTACTCCACCTTGATGTTTTAATTTTTGACATGTAGTTTAATAGCTTGCCTGGGAGCTCGACTTGGCAATAATTTTGGTATGCCTTGAATTTACCTGAGTTTTAATTAATTTTCTAAATGAAAACATTTGGGAGTTTTCTGGTTGGGTTTTGGTGGTGGTGCATTTTTTTTAGTTGACCTGGACTGGGTTTTTAGAGGGGTTGGGGTTTGGTTTTTTTTTGTTTATTTGATTTTTGCCAAAATGCAGAAAGCACAAGTCACAAACTAGAGGGGAAAAAAAAAATCAAACCCAAACTCTTCTAAATACTGTCCTACATAGATTTCATACAGAATGTTATGCTAAACATAAAAGTGGTTTTTAGGAAGGAACAAAATTATCCATCCTCTTATTTAACATAAACTACAGAAAAATATTTCTGCATTCCAGACCCATGATGATAGCCCTGCCCAATACAAAGCACAGTCCTAAATAAATTACAAGTCAAGTAGCACATGGTAGCTGGCATTGCAAAATGGGATTTTCCTAGGAAAATGTTCTGACACAAGCAAGCTCAAGATATTGTTCCTTCGAGGTATTTTCTGTTTTGAATAACCAGAACCGAATGAAGCACTTGCATAATGTCAACTTCTACTTTGCCTGGGAGAAGATATTTACTGAGAACATCTTGAAAGGTGAATTCTTCCTATTCATCCATACACTGACATTATTAGAGAGTGACAAGTACTGAATTAAGCTTTATTGCTTGGAGGGATTTTATCACATTAACAGAGAAGGAAACACAATGTCCAAGTTACTTCTTGTATGTTCAAGCAAGAAAGATGTGAAGCAAGAAATTAAATAAGAATTTATGTCACAAGTACATTCATTTCATGTGCAGTCAACCACCAATACCAGTATCAGATTACTTTATTTAGCAAGAGGAAAATGGAAGAACATCCAACAGCTGCTGGATCTTGGCATTAATTTAAAAACACAGAGAGCTGGCTCATTGCAAACTACTCATGGGTTTACTCAAGTGTGATAACTTATTTCCATAATCCCACAGATCCAGCCAGAGGTGAGAATCCCATTGATGAATAGGAATCTATAGTTACACTTCACATGCTTTATTTATTATTTATGCTTTATTTGCATAAATAATAATAGAGTGATTCAAGAAGTGATGCATGGGAACACCTGGCTGAGCTCCTTAACACAGCAGACCTTTGCAAATGAGAAAGTTCAGGAAATCCCACCTGGAACACACCTGGCCAAAGCAGCTGAGGCCAGAGGGGGAAAAGGCAGGATGCAAACAGGGGCAGACAGAGCTCACGGTGCTCTGACACTGCCTGAGCCTGGATTTTGCCAGGAGTCCAAGGGCAGCTCTGCCACACCACCAGAGCCCTCCTGATCCAAGAGAGGAGGCAGCCAAGGAAAGCTCAGATCCATCCTGCAGCCACGGAGGAGCCCAGGGAACCCTTCCTTGCACCACATCTGTTGGCTCCTCTGCAGCACAGAGTGTTCCTCAGCCAGGAAACATCTGGTGCACAGCTGGATATCACGAGGTTTGGCCACCTCTGCAGGCAAACTGACACATTTTACTCAATTTCTAGTCCAAGATTTCCTTAACAGAATCATCATCAATTAAGCTCTGCTGGTGATTAACAAAGAAATTCTGAGTCACACAAAGCACATGCAGAGACAACATTTTAAGCCCTGTCTCGAGTGTAATGATGCTCAGCACAGACTTTCATAAATGCCCCTCAATTCATTACCTGTATTACAAATAAGATTACCAAAAGTAAAGTTTTCAGTAGTCCTGCTTCAGCCTTGCATTTCAAATTCCTCATTGTAACTGGTATTTTAAGACTGTATAATCTTGTGACATAAAAATTAAAAACTGAATTATATTTCAGTGCTGTATAAGCTGCACAAAACTACCAACTGCTGTAATTCTTAGGTGGCCTTTATTTTAAAAAAATAAACCAGTTGACTCTTCTCACAAAAGAAGAATAAAGCTACTGGATTTGTGAGCAGTACTGGCTGCACAGCAAAAGCCAATGGATTTGAAAAGCCAGATCAGCATTTGCTAATAGCACTCAAGGTCTTGTCTTAGACACAAACACTTCAGTTTTAATTATGTCTGACATGGTAACAAGAGCAAGAATTCTCAACTAATTCATTGAGGAGGTAACCCTGTCTCTTTAAATTTAATTAATCTTAACAAAAACATGGTTTCCTGATACCTGCTTTATTTAAGGAAAAAGTTTGTAACATATTTGGCAACTGTTAACCAAAGGGATGTCAGAACTCTAAAGTACTTCTAGAAATGTAGTAATATAACTAGCTACAAAATAACAATATACATTTAATCTTGCATTAACAAATGCATTAAAATTTTAACCTGTATTACACTTCCTCTCAATAGCAAACACCACCGAGCACATCCACTCACAATTCAACAGCCTCAGCCTATAGACCAGCAGACTACAGGAGAAAAGTTGAATTTTAAGGAGTTTTAAGGAGAATGAATACCTACAATAGAACTGTAATACAAAATTCAAACTAACAACACACATCAGACTGCTATATCTAAAATATACAGACTTAATTCTCTAAATATATTCAACTAGTTTAAATAAATCCTCCCACAATCCCCAAACAACCTTTAGCTGAATTAAGACGGTTGTGCATATCAGAAGTGTGTTAGAGGTATTTTGTTTTCCTTGATGAAACTACTTTGCTAGAGCACGGACTACGACAGGCTAAACTGCACTTCCGAAGGTCAGGGACAAGACTTAATTTCGATTGAACTGTGACACAAGCGAGATCCGCTGATGAAGGCGGTGTCAGGAATCAGGTTCCCAGGTGAGTGCACGGGATGCAGCAGAGCAGGAAGGAAAGAAAACCCTTGCACAAGAAGGGCTGAGCCTCGCTGCAAGCCCAGGGACCAGCACACCCCCAGCACACCCCGAGCACATCCCCAGCACACCCCGAGCACACCCCTGTACCGACACCCCGCTGGAGCGGCCTTTCCCAGGTTCGGGAAGGCAGGAACAGCTGCTGCTGAGGGCCGGGAGCTGCCTCTGTGTATGGAGAGACCAACCTGGGAGAACTCCCACCACATACTGCAGCACACGGCCGTTCAGGATGGGATGAATACTCCGGCCAAAAACACGCGTTGTTTTGGGCAAACCATCAAGTGACTTTCGACTCCCACCCTTTACAGCAGCAGAGATCGTGCAGAAACTGTGCCGGCAGAGCGAGCCTCCAGAATTACTATTATTATTATTTTACTCAGAACTTTCTGTCTCCAGAGATATCAGGTAGAGGAAAAAAAAATATATTCTTCATTGCTAACCAAGGGAGGACTCAGTGTTCCCATACAAAACAGACCGAGCACGTCCGGATCTGCCAAAGAACGGCTTTGTTGGATGACTCCCGGCTTAAATTCACATTGGCTCATCTAAAATAAATCTTCATTCCGGTCACATTTAAATGCACTGGCGTGTGTCCACACCACTGAACGCTGGCAATAAATAAATAAACAATGGGTTCTGTGTTGTACGTGCATCTGGCTGCAGCGACTGGCAACAAGTAACTCTCATTACATGAAATTAAAAATACCACCATCGCGTTATTTGATAAGTACGTAAAAGCAAAGTTGACGGAAACTGTTCAATGACTGTTTAACACTAGGAACATTCACACCAGGAGCCACAAGTGCTGTTCTAAGTCAGCCTTATTGCTTTAATAATTTATGGAATTAGTTTTAAGCCTACACGGCCCCCAGAACCACGTTTACAAGCATTTAAAGCAATGCTGCACAGTTCGCTACACTTCTAATCACCAAATCGATCGCAAATTTTCGCGACGGGGCCGCACAGCCCTGAAGAACGAGTGACAGCCCCATCCTTGCGTCCTTTAACCCATTAACCTAAGGGAAATAAAAAACCAAGGGAAGAGGGAAGGGGGGAACGGGAAGAGGGGAAAGGTAGGGAGGAAAGGGGAGCGCGGCGCCCCTGCCCCCGGCGGTACCTCCTTGTCGGGCACCCAGGGCGGCTCGTCGAGGCCGAAGGGGCTGCGGGCGGCGCGGTGCTCGGGCACCATGCGCAGCCCGCT